>JBBPDC010000141.1:1707459-1718599 GCA_037974485.1 Hemigrammopetersius urotaenia
GTAATGTAGTATTGAGAGAATGTGTGTGTGCGGGTGCGGGTGCGGGTGTGTGTATGTACTCAAACAGTGTGTATGTGCTTGTACTTCAGAGGCTATTTTTGGCAGGATAGCTGGACCCTGGACAGGAAAAAAAAGGAATATATACAAAACACTATATTAACTCCCGTCTCCATGCCTTCGTCAAGAGGTGTTGAGAAAACTGTCATTGCCATGGAAACTGGGACCATCAGGTGGCCTGATCGGGTTCCTTATCGACTTGTTAGAAAATTGTCAGGTCACCCAGTCTTAACTAGGAGGAGACTGAGCCTTCGGGGGTTGGCAGAGAACGTTCAGGCTAGTAATTCATTGCAACTTGTAAACTCGGGTCCTATGTCTGAGCTTACCTCTTGCATTGAGGACTCTGTTGGTTGTTTGAGAGCTCCTTGTTGTGTATAAGGATGTCACGAGTTTACAAGGTGTTTTTGAACACTGTCAGTGTTTGTTAGGCAGGTGCGCGCTCTGAGCTGGAATCGGGCGTCGGGGTGAGCTGCTCCCTTGATGACTTAATTGCTCTTCTGCTTCAGTGAACATAGGCAGATGTTCGTATGGGTGTCTACTTATTTGCACATGATGTTAACATGTGTGCCACGGGGGGCAGGGTCACGGTTTCACGGAACTGAAACATAGAAAACAAAGACGAAAGAGAAAGGTCGCGTTGTAGTATTGAGAGAATGGCTAGAAGTGTTGTTCTTGTGGTTACTTCTGTTTTGAGTCTGCAGTGCTACAAAACAGACTCCCTTTCTTGACTCATCCGATTCTGGGCTTGTGCATGGATGGTTACCCATAAACCCCTGTCTCATTTAATGTGCGGTATAACAGCAGATTTATTTCTGGATATTTATGTGTTGATTATTTATTTGCGTATTTGTTTATTCATGTTCGGGTATCCGCTCGGCCGTCTGCTCGCCCGAACAGGAGCGAGACAGAGAGACAATATGCATGTTTCATGGCAGTCTGGGGAACAGTGGGCATCAATATAAGAGCAGTGTTGAGGCAGGGCTGTGTTTGGCGCTCTGTTTGAAGTGGCGGGGCACAGACACCTGCCTTCCACTCATAAATAGAGAGGAAGATGGTGATGCATCTTCAACATGCCATCATTCAGTCACAGCATCGCCTTTCACTCTCTCTCCCTCTGTCTCTTCAGCTTCTCAGAGTCTTCTTAGGGGACGTGTGTGCAATACAGGGCATGGGCGTATTAATGTCTATTCTGTGTATGTGTGTGTACTTGCACGTGGGTGTGACCTGCACATTTGCTTTCTTTGCTTTTTATCGCAGAAGTGGCCGGTGTACCGTCTCGTCTAGGCTTTGACTGGTCAGCAAAGTGTGACCATTTGAATGTATCCTTATGGTAAGGTCGCAGCAAAAGAGTGTCACTGAAGGATGCCCGCTCACGACACGTTCTCGGCCCTCTCCACACCTGCTGTAGCAAACACTCTCTCTCTCTCTCTCTCTCTCTCTTTCTCTCTCTCTCTCTCTCTGCCCTGGGGGGGGAGACTGTTTACCGCCTCCTGCGTCCCTTGGGAAGGCCGATGTGCGTCACACTGCGTGTCTCTCTGCGTCCTGTCTAGCTCTCTCTCTCTCTCTCTCTCTCTCTCTGCCCCTATCTCTCTTGCCGGCAATGCTTTATGTTCCACTGTAGACACTTTGTTAGGAGCTCCAAAAGGTACAGGGAACAAAAACATAAAGCGAAAGCAAGTTATTACACCCTAAAGCCATTTTTTTTTTCATTAAAAAACTGAAATGTATTGCTTTGTAATAATAAATGACATCAGACTTGCTGAAATGTTAACACTTTTTTCAATCTGTCATTATTGTGGTCAGTCCAACAAATCTACACCCAGTGGTGGTGGAGACACAAGAACATAATTGTAAGACGACCTGGTTATTATCACTGGTCTACCAGTAGCTGACGATTAGTCGTTTGGAAAAACTGCAACAGCCAATCATATCAAATTTGGGACAAAATAAAAGAATGGAATGGTGTTTTTTTTAACCTGCTTGTACACCCAGAACCGTTGATGCAAGTTAATTTAACTCCTGCTAGCCTGTCTAGGATGTTTTCAGTGTTTTGTTAGCACTTTTCCCACCCTGGCTTTCATTTTATGCTTCTAAAACGCAGGATGAGTTCATATGCGCAGATAATTACAACTATTCCATCCTCTCCTCTGTTTTCATGCTGTCTGTGTCCGTGTGTGTGTGTGTGTGTGTGTTGAGGCTATTAGATCAGACATGTATACGTTAATTTTCCCAGCTCTTTTGTAATCGAGTCACCAGGCTACATTGAGACACAGTGAAGGGAATAGAGACCAGAGTGGTGTTACTTTTTTTTTTGCACCATAGTGCCCACCTTATTTCCCTCCCAAATTCTCCGGGGGGTGCACTCTTTCAAAAATGTTACTCTTTAAAATAAGGTTAAAGGGAAACTCCACCAATTTTTTCTAAATTTCTGTGTACTTATGTTACATTTGATGGGAAATCTAGAAGTCAGCATGGCAGTGGTTCACCTCTCTCAAAGCAGCATCGCTGACAGTTTTTACAAATATGCTTCCTGTTGTCTTATGGCACTTTTTTGGATAAGCTTTTGGCCTAAAATGTATTTTAAAGGAAATGAATGGTGTAGAGGTACATGCAGGGTGTTGTGAGGCAGAGTGTTCAAATAAACCATGTATTCTGTCACTATAAACATTACATATAAAAGCTCAGAAGACCTGTAGAGTGGGTTTTATACTAAATAAAATGACTATATTTGTGATGTCAACGTTATTCTGTCTGGTTCCATTCACCACCACTGTAAAAAAAAAAAAGATCTGAAGGGGTCAAGGACTCTACAACGGACCGAACCACTCTGAAAGGCTTTGTTTATGCAGAAATTTTGAAAAACAAATGGTGGAATTCCACTTTACTGTTCTGAACTCGTCTGGAATGAAATGGTTTTCATTTGTTCTGCACAGAAATCATGCTTTCCCAATTCTGCTCCAGAGCTTCTTTCTGGTATCTGGTTAGATGGAAACAAATCAACAAGTGATTAGAGAATGTCATTCTTCTAAAATTGTGTACCGTGAATGTATCAGGACTATCGGAATAACAATAACATGAAATCAGTCATGCTACATTTACTCAATAACAAGAATTTAAATCGCTTTAAGGGTGATTTTGTTCCCATTTTTTCAGATACACTTACTATAAAAAAACACTAAGGTCACTAAACACTAAAGTCTAAGGTTTACGTTCAACCAAATGTATCTTCATCACATGTTAAAACCTCGCACCCCTCACCCCAAAGCCTAAAGAACCTTAAACACTATTCATAATCAAGTGACTAATCAAGCATCTTCATGAACTGTTTCTCCGTTCTCTCTACCCTCTTTCCTGTCCTTTTCTCCTTGCCTCCCTTTTGTCCTCCCCCCCCCTCATTCTGTCCGTCTCCCCTGTCTACTTTTGCCCCGTGTACTGTATCGTTTTCACAGGGCTTTATTAGTATGGCAGTTAGGGAGGAGTGGTGTTTCAATTAGTTGGAAGCTTTGTTTACATCGCACCGACAGAATAACAGAATTGAGTGTGGGGGCTAATGATAGTGATTATGCAGCATAAAGCGCTGCAGGACTTAAACTCTGCTCGGGGGGATTCCCACCACCTCCGAAATCCCTAACACAACCCCTGATTATCATAATAATACAGAGAACTATAATCTAGCCCTATCAACACACCCAGCACTCGCCTCTCTCTCTCGCTCTTGTCTTTCTTTCCCTTTTTCGCTCCCCGCCCGTCTCCATCACCCTTTGAATGCATGAGAGCGAGGGGGTTCTCTATTCTTGGAAGACATTACACAAAGGCCTCTGTTCCAGCCCACTCCTGGCTCCGTGTTGAAACGGAGAGAGGTGAATTGCAAAGCTGGACAGGTTGGCTGTGTTGTTTTTTTTTGACAGAATTTCAAACTCCATGGGCCAGAGTCACGACAGAACTACTAAGAGGCTGAGACGAATATTCTCGAATGAGATTCTAGAAAAAAGGCTTTAGACACCAGACACTGTGGATGGATATCTGCTATTAGTGATAACGCTAACAACGTTGAAGGCAAAAAGAGCGCTGCATTCAAGGGGAACCATTCTAACAAAAGCGCAAAGCAGCACATATGGAATAGAGCTATAATTGACTTTTTCCAGCTCTTCTTCTAACTTAAACCAATTAATAAATCTGCAATAATGCATAGCGGGAGATGCAGAATGTTACAGTTAAGAAAGAAGTCAAAGTTATCTAACGAATCCATTGGGGATGCAAAATTAAAGGCGCCACGCCCGCAACTCCCAATAACATCACCCACATTCAGCACGAACCCCACTGCTTTCACAGAAAGGGTCCCATATTAATCTAATTCTACTGTTAAGAGTAAGTTCACTGAATTTCATCAAACAATTGCATATTTATTTATGCTGGATATATACTACTAATCCTACTACTAATATTTATAATTTTACATTATTATATTATTGCTTTTTATTGTTAGTAGTATAAGTTTATTATCAGTATTACTTATATTTATTAGTAGTAGTAGTACTAGTAGTATTAGTATGGAATTTCTTCCACAAATCTAATTAGAGGAGACCACCCAGCCAGAGGAGTTCTCGGAAATTAAGGTTATTAAGCGTAATTAAGCGTACCATTTAAAAATTAATTAAAACTGCCTTGGGACTCAAGTGCCATAACTTTTGTTCAGGAAAAAACATTTATTCTTAGTATTGTTCTTCGAGAAATTATGAGACATTGAAATTTTTGTTTAAGATGAATTCGCCCGAGCCCCGCCGTGAAGTTGTCGTCAACCTGCTCTTCCGAAACGTCTGCTGCCTTGCTGCTGCCCCCCCACCAAGCCTCCTTGGTTCCTTTTAAACCTGACGTGCAGCCACTAGTCCGCTGAGCCGCTTGGGAGCCATTGCCGTTCACAGACTTGCGGCCTTGAGCTTCCAGCAGCCAGAGACGAAATAACAAACGAAGGAAGAAGTCGATACGAGTTAGTGCGAGCTCCTGGCCTATCTGCGGTGGAGTCCACAGCCTCCCTGGCCTCTGATGGAGAGATAACAGGAGAGGAGTGGAGTAAATGCTTCGTCTTGAAGTCTCCCTCTCCACCGAGACGAGCCAGAGGTTATCAGGCCACCTCTGATTGCGATCACTCAGGCACTGCGAGATCAAGTCTCTCTGTGGGTGCGGAGCTCCAGAGAGCACAGTCTACTGTCTCGTACGGTACTGTGCAAAAGTCTTAGGCACCTAAATGATACTTAAACGCTCTTTATTACTGAGAAGTAATGTTACGTTAGTGTTAAAATGCCTATATTACAATCAATACAAATGACATTAATACAGCAAATGGTGTTTCAATGTATGACTAAATGTTTGCTTAACCATTTCCAGACCTTCTTCTTCATGGAAGCCTAGTATTACTCGTAGCTTCCATCAAATACCTGGGTTGCCTCTTTTTACTTCGGATTAAACTAGCTTTGCTTATGGAATTTCATGAATCCACACAGTGACTGGAGACATCGCGTAGAAACCTGGAGCCAAACCTGTGTTCTTCTAACCAATTCACAAAATACCAGTTACTTTTTAGAAGAGTTTGTTTGCATTTATTCTAACTAGTGCTTTCGCTGGCAGAAAGAAACCCAAATGGCTTTAAACAATTTGCATAGGTCCCTAAGACTTCGGCACTGTACTGTATGCAGAACTACTATACTGCCACACACAACAGACCACAGAGCAAGCACAGGGGAGCTATAGACTGCGGCTCGGCTCTGTTTTTTTTAAAATACAGAACTGTAAACAGTAATAAAGTAGTACTATTTTGTTATTGGTCTTCTCGTTGACGTGTCTACTATATATTCAGTATACCTAAAGTATATCATAGCTTTTGAAGTATGTAGTACAATGATATGGACCAAGTGATGACCTTTTTGTGTCAAGGAACTTTCGTCTGGGCTGAAACCAATGGCTCAAGTGAGCATTTAGAGCGGTAAAGCGATCCACGGCATGTGACACTTGACGGCGTTTTATCAGTGTCCCATATAACTAGCAGGGCCTCTGGTCCAAGACCAGATTACACACCCACACACAGAAGGTCACACACACTCGAGCCAAGGCTGGTTCGTTTTTTTGGTGCAGTGAAGACATAGAGATTGCGAAGGAATTTGTGGTTTACATGTAAAACGGATACGTAGGAGTAAAGTGGGCATTTGCTCTTCCGTCTGGGACTCTCTAGTGTGTTTGCATATCCAAGACTGGCCCACAGGAGAGTTAGTGGGAAGTGATTAAGCACAGAGCGAGGTTTTTGACACACTTTAGACTGTGTATGAAGCTTTTCTTGTTTGCCTTTGAAGTGTTCTTTAAGGTTCATCAGGAACCTGAAGGGCCTTGCCTGCAGAGCAGTCATGGAAAGCTGTAAAGCAGGGGTCATCCTGGACAATAGTTTGATGATTTCTCTGCTCCAGTCCAATCGAGGAGCTGAATCAAGACTGTCTGAGCAGGGAAATCACCACTTCTTGCTGGGCTTTGATTGATTACGCCTACTGGACTGTGTCCTTGAAGGTGGAAGGTGTTGGCTGAGCTTTAGCTAAGTGCCTCCCACCCGTAACCTCCAAGGTGTGGGTTCAAATCCCATGGAACGCCAAAGACATGATGTGAAACAGCAGAGGTCTTCAGGTTCTGATATCCATGGTCTTTTGATGCAGTGCGTCCCTGCAGAGAGAATGTTGCAGTAGAAGCTCTTAGGCCTGGAGAACCCTTTAGGGCCAGATCGACCCTTTGGTGCTTTCGTTATGAAAGAGCTCTATCTGGCAAGAAGGATTCCTTTCAAGCTGAAGAAGTGGTACTTAGTGTACCTTTGCCTTTCACAGGCGTCCATGGATGGAGAACAGGGATATCAACCTTTGTGGACCTTTGCCTGTGTTGGAAAGAGAGACTGGGCTTGAACACTATTGGACTTTTCAAAACAAAATATCAGCACTAAGAAACAAAATCAAATCCGTTCAGGTAGCATTCCCAAAAGTCGCAGGGTCTGGGAGAGGTGGGCACAGGGTGGGTGATTTCTGCCTGAATAGCCTCAGTACTGTATGGTAGATACCTGACGCAACTCATCACTGAGGAGCCGTCATGTGTGATGGACCAAGGTTCTGCAGTTGGCACTACAGGACTGGGACAACCTTCCTGTGCCTCAGTATGTAACGGTAAACGCTAAGGGTGGGCACAACTGGACTGTTCCATTCTCTGGCAGTATTGGAGACACAATGTGGGTCGTACCGCATGGACCAAACAGCACCTAATGAGTGCGGTAATATGGGTTTGAGAGCATGAAGGAAGACACATTCAGACACGCTGTGTGTAACGCAGAAAAGCCATCACCAGCTGGCATGTGAGGACCATCGACGCCTTTGATTTCTCCTGCTCCTGTGTTTTTCGTTCTCATTTGTTTATTTTACTTTTCAAAAATCAAATGGACTTTCCTTTGTACCGGAGTAGAGGGTGATGTTGAGACCTTAACATACTGTTTTCTTTTTACAAAGAATGATCCGTGTGTTTTGATTTCCCACGTTGCTTTGAGAGCTGTCTGGGCCAAAGGGGATGGGGGTCCTGTAAGCGTTTGCGTCATTGCAGGTCAGTTCGACCCTGTATCAGCACATATTAATAAAAAAATGAACTGAAACTGAATGTGATTCATCTCTCTGCGCTGTGCTTTGATGTACCAGGAGTCCTACAGCAGTTAGCGTTTGACATTTATTACACAACCTCTTGATCACAGTGAACGCAGCTTTGATTTTTTTCAGTCAGAGTTCATTGCTCAGTAGTATCCAGTAAGTGTGCGCTATTTTTGCCAGATTAGTTTGTACAGTTGATCCCAACTGTAGTAAAACAGATATACTTTGTCTTCCCATTAATGGACACTGCTCTCCTACACCTTTTATGCTGGAAGGTTCTCTCTTTCATTGTTCTTAAAGGGGGTAAAATGGGCAATTGGTACCTCCGGCATAATGAATCCCCTCACCGGTCCAGTCTGTTTTAATTAGAGCTGTAAGCCACACAGTATATGTTGTTTATTGCCTTCGATTGCAGGCTCCAGTGCACAGGCGCCAGGATTCTCCACTTAAAGCACCGTTCTTGGAGGCTGATTAACTAAGAGCCGCCTTCCCTTGCAGTTGGAGCCAAGAGGTTTACCTCCCAACAAAAGTCCTTCTGTTAGATGTCGAGAAAGGGAAACAAACTCTTGAAGTGCGAATTCCCGCGGCTGGTTGATTCACAGGGAGGCCGAGAGGGGTCACCGTATCTGTCAGTGATAGCGCGTTTAACCTCTCCAGCACACCCGCACATGGCAAGGGAATGAGGCAAGCAACTCCTTTTCTTACTTGCGCTCTTTTGATCCGAATATGCATATGGAAATGAGGCACCGGAGACTCCAGGCTGGTGGAAGCAGCACTTTTCTCTCTCCCTCTCTTCTCGTTCGCTCAGCCCGAGAAGAGAAACTCTTCCAAAAGAATCGGGGAGGGGAAGCAAACGCGCTCTCGCAGGAATCTGACACCCACCCAGGCTACACTCCTTGGCCACCAAACCTACTCACCTTGGACGGGCCCCAGCTAGAGCCCGCTTGTGTGTTGGGAAGGTTGGCTGAAATTTTTTTTTTTTTTTTTTTTTTTTTTTTTAAAGCATTTGAGGATTACTTAATATTTCAGCACCACTCAACAGTTTGGGCACGTCTTATTAATTTTTGTGTTTTATTTATGCTATAAATAACAGTACAGCTCATGCCTATGTATGATTTTATTTTTGAAACATAAAACGCCCTCTCAAAATGTAGCTTTCCATGGTCAAAAAGTAAAACTGTTTAAAAGTTTGCAAGTCTGATTTCTTTTAAACTGTTGGCACAGGTGTTAAGTTAAGCATATAAAGCTTCTTTAATCGGAGAAAAACACTGACCAAGAGAAGGGGACTCTCCAGAGCAGCCATGCATGAGCATAAGGTCATCATGCCCAATGCTAAGCACTGTCTAGAGGACCATTTCCCCCAAATATAATGGGCTGTGGAGGTGTGTTTTGGAGTGCTGGAGCTCTATCCAACACTTTTGGCATGAACTGGAGTTTAGTTTGTGATCCAGAACTAAATCCAGTCTTGCTATCTGGCCTGACTTATGCTCTTGTGGCTCCATGCAGTCAACTGACATTCCTTTTCCGAGTATTGTAAAGCCTCCCTATAAGAGTGCAGGCTGTCACTGCAGCAGAGGGGGTCTTCCTGTTAATACCCTTGATTGATTGGGTAACAACAATGTAGCATATGTGCATCTTCTTCAAGCCTGTTGGAGAAGTGTCCTCCTCCCAAAGCCGGTTGAGAGAATGTCAAGAATGTATGAAACTGCATCAAGTCAAAGAGGAGCTACACTAAAGAATCTAAGCTAGAAGATGGTTTTGCATGTTTGTTTTGGTAATGGTAGTAATTCTGTCAGTTTCTGTACCTGGAGACAGTCGCAGGAGCCCCCCCCCCCCCTCGTCCTCTCACAGGCCGTCAGACATAAAAAGGCCGAAAACGATTCTGTAGCCACGCTCGCGACGCTGCGAAAGCCATGATAAATACAAACCCCAGGCTGTGTGTTTCTCTGTGCTGCGTAATCAAATCCTCCTGTTAAATAAAGCGGACGAAATGGAGCCGGTCCTCCACTAAAACACTGGAGCTAATGGCTGTGAGGAAAGCACTGCTGCCTTTTGTCTGAGGGACCCAATTAGCAGATAAAAGACAGTATACAGGGACTTCCATTTAGGAAGCGCAAGAGAAAAGCGAGTGGGTAAAGTGATTTTTGTGTAAGCGTGTGTGTGTCTATGTGTGTGTTTTTTCCTCCTCTCTTGTTATATTTTCATGATCCTCCCTTGAGGCCCTGCTCTCTGGCACACTGTTACAGTTCCACTCAGCTTTCATAAGCCTGCATTTCACATTCAGCATCTTCATAGAACTCTGTGTCTCTGGTTTACAGTAGATGGTCAAATGTGGGACAAGCGTGTGTGTGTGTGTGTGTGTGTGTGTGTGTGTGTGTTCTTTTACAGTACAAATGTGTGTGTGGTGCGCAAGTGTGGGGTGAATGGATGGTCATGGCCAAACAGCTGTCCCTCTCTGGGAGTGCCATCAGCAGGACAGCAGAAGGAGGCGGTGAGAAGAGACCCCAGGTATACAGGCGCTTATCCATTAGCCTATCCATCCACTGCCCCACTGCCCCCTCCCTGCCCCTTTCCCTTCCCCTCATGCCCAGAACAATTGCATAAGGTTCTCCTTTGGATACTGTGTGGAGAGTGTTTCTGCATTTATAGTACAGGACATTTCACCCCACAGCAGGGCTGTTACTCAGGGTGACTCGACACCAGGGCGGTCAGCATGACCTGCTGGATGATCCTGTACAGCAGCATCTCCGGCAGTCCAGGTCCTGTGTGTTGCACCACACTGCCCCCTAGTGTCTGATTCTGCACTCAGACCATAACGAGGCGGTTTATAACGTCTAACTGCACTGTATCACGAAAAATTCAGTTTGGAACCTTGTCTAATCCATGTGTCCAGTTTGCTGAATTGAAATCTGAAGGCACCAGGACATCAGGATGTGCAGTAATGCATGCATCACATTTCCATCAGAGCCGTCACTTTCAGCAGAACAGAATCAGGAGGAATCGACACTGGATCCTCTGCGTCATGTGAGACAAGAGATATTTAAGCATCCGGGTTTTTACAGCTTTACATACGAAACAGAACTAACCAATCATCCCTTTCGTGGCGTGTATTTACCACAAATGTAACAAAAATTGTCAAGATGGTTGACAAAGCTGCGCTTGCTTTTTTTTTCCTTAAGCACTTTCCCTACATCCAAAACATCCCATAGAAAATAGATGAGCAGTGATCTGTCTCGACTTAAACTGAGCTGGCATCAGATCATTCACATGCTTAAACTCTCACATCACTGAATTCAACCAGGAAGCATATTTTAAGAGGAGGTGGTAGTAAACATTAGTGGTGCAACGGATCCAAGATCCGAACCGATCCCTCTCCACGGTTCGGCACGCATGTGATCCGAAGATCCGAAAGAAAAATAAAAGCT
>JBBPDC010000141.1:1756687-1768425 GCA_037974485.1 Hemigrammopetersius urotaenia
ACAGAGAGAGAGAGAAAGAGAGAGAGAGACAGAGAGAGGAAAGAGAAGAGAGAGAGAGAGAGAGAGAGAGAGAGAGAGAGAGAGAGAGAGAGAGAATATATTAAATCTAAAGAGACACACACACTGCTGATAAATCAATAGAAGAAAATGAACATTTTTGAAGATGAATGAAGACATGTTGAAGATCAAATTACAGTCCGATCATTACTGGCATTTGATCTTACAGATGAATGATTAATGTTTTTCCTGCTTGCTGTTTCACTGATCAAAGCTTCTTCCAAAAGTCTGCAAATTTTAACATTAGATTAGATTAGATTAGAGCAAATGTCTTCTTAACGACAGGATATGATGAATCATGCTTAATGCGACCAGGAATGTAAACTAAAAAAGGAGGTCTGTTACATTATTGCACAATCACAACACAATATTTCAGGCGCACCATCACCATTTCCCCTGTTAAGTGGTCACTTCTCATGGTCATTCCACTAAACCCAATGGGAACGGATAAATATATCAGCCAGTTTGAGGTAAACACAGGTCGGTGAAGAAAAACGCGCTCATGGATCTTGTGAAACATCTTAAAAGTTTAAGGCGGCAGCAAGGGTTTATTTTTTCGAGATTGACTGTCTAGGTCTTACTCAACATATGATGCTGCCAGGCTGGGACAGTGAAGGCTAGCATGTGTTCTGTCACTAGCAGGAAGCAAATACGTATCAACAGTTAGGAGACGAGAGAGCTAAGCACTAATTTGACCACTCAGGCATTAACTATAATACAAGGCAAGGGTTTTTAAAACAATATTTGCACTATTACTCACATTGTTTACTCAACATAAACCCCAATAAGTGAATTCAAACAAGAATCTGAAAAAGACGGACAGATGGGCAGAGAGCGAACCGAGGAAAAGGAAGGATTTAACAGAACCAGAAGTTAACTACACACACAATCTTCTGTTTTTCTTAATAAAAACACATCTGTAGCCTCAGCTGGCCTTCAGCCAACCAGTGACCAGCACTGAAGGGTGTGTGTGTGTGTGTGTGTGTGTGTGTGTGTGTGTGTGTGTGTGTATGGATGGATTCTGGTGGCCCACCTGTTGCTGACGTACCCAGGAAGGGTACCATCATCCAGCCTTCGGTGGTCTAGACTGAAAGTTGAGGTGGCGAGAAACGTTAGCGTGACCAATGGCGATATTCACTGCATGCGCACATGGGGCCACATGCACAGCGAACGGGGGTCAAACCAGGGCCCAAAGGTCACACCAATGCCACGGAGCGCCAGGCCAAAGCCTCCTCCACTGCACATGCATCCATCATCTCTGTCGAAGAGCTTTTATCTTGCTAATTGTGGCTGAAAACCAAACCATGCCACGTCTTTGAGCTAACTGGGTTAACTCAAATTGCTAAAGGCTAACTATTTAGCTAACTGTACATCACCCACACCGAACTGCTTCCTTTCTCACAGTCACACTGCACACACAAACTGTTCTGCCATGAAAAGGAAACTGCCTGTAAATACCCGGTATTTATTTCTATACTGTACATTTTTTTTCTGATCCTCTTGCGTCTGCTTGTTTTTACACAAGAATGTATTGCATTTTCCTCAGTCTGTGCATTCTTGTACACTTAATGCGGCCAGAATACAGTATAGTCCTCTATTTACTCACTCCTGCTGATACTGCTCCTGTGGAATGCACTGAATGTTGTCTTTTTTTTTTGCCCTCTTTCTTTAACCTGGTCCTGCCTGCACTTATATAATCATGTGTCTGTTCTTTGGTTTCACTATGGTCCCGAAGGCAAGTGGTTTCATTTCACTGTGTACTGTGATTCGTAAGCTGTGATTTAGGAATCTCCTGCTCTGGCTTGTTATCCTTCTTTAGAACTGAACTTATATTTCACCAAACCTTTTTTTTTTCTCATCAAAAGTTGAACTTTCCTTCTCAGCGCTTCATCCATGCAACGCAGGCCATGCAGGAAGGCCGAGGTTAGCTTAGTACGGAGGACACGGCCTCCGGTGGTTATTCCAGTCTGCATCATCCGTGTGAGGAACACAGAATTGGTCTGATCATCTTCCTCAATTCCCATTGTAGGAAAACGTCACTAGAAACCACTAGCAGTTACGAATAAACCAAATCTCTGCAAGGTCCAGACGTTCCCTGTCATCATGTCTTCCCTTTTGGAGCGAGAAAGCAAGGCTTTACACACACCAAGGAGTAGTTTGTTTTAGAGGCCTTGTCCAGGCTCCATGCATGCCCCAAAGATCAAGGGGAGCAAAAACATCCGGGGCAACAGAAGAGGAAATGCAAAAGACGAAAATGAGGATATACGTACTTGGCAAATCCAATGAAGTCCTCATGGTTGGTGTTGATGTAGGACAGCTCAATGTCAATAAGCAACAGAACCTGAAGAAAGATTTAAGATGAAGAATGAGGAGACGTATGAATTATAAGAAAATAATATTTGAGCACAGGATGTAACACAGGAGTGGTACTGCATTTTGTGTACTAGTCCTAACACTAATACCAAAAGGGAACCAATCTGTCGTTACTGCAAGTTTCATCATCTCTGTTAAGAAGAGTTTAAAAGCCGGAAAACCTCACAAATGAATCACGCTTCTCACATTAGGCAAGCACCGTCATTACAATCCATATTTAAGTGTCAGTGATTTACAATCAAGCAGAGCTTAGAAACGGAATTAAAAAAATCAATCAGTCCACTCTCAGCAGAATCTTATATTTAATTCATAGCTCATCAACTGTGTTCCGTCTATAACAATGTTCCTAAACTGGAAAAACTGCGTAATTCATTTCCTTTCTGACGGGATGTTCTCTTGGATATAACAAAATAGCAGGCTTGAGGAGCTATACTCTTTAATTGCACATTACAATATTTTTTTTAAACATTATGCACTTCTACTACTTATTTTTTTATACTAATACTAATCATCAGTGGTATTAGCTTTTGCGATTTGTTGTGACAAAAGTTCATCATTCATAAGGGCTCTCTCTTCCCCAATTAGATGACCTTAGAAATAGGGCTGGGCGATTTGGCCAAAAATCAAAATCTCGATTAATTGAACATTTTAACTCGAAAAACGATCATTTTTTTATTTTTTATTTTGTTTTACCCTCATAGTTCATTGACAAGTTGCTCAGTTGTCTCAGTGTTTAAGCTCTCCGTGCTCGACATGTCGGCGGAATAACGGAGCGGGGTCACGTGACTCCACACGCGGTAGTGTTTTTAAAGGGAAAGTAATCGAAATAATCGGCCTGGAAAATTTTTGATCGATTATAGGTTTCGATTACTTTGCGATTAATCGCCCAGCCCTACTTAGAAAAGACCATCTCACTTCTTTCCCCTGAGACGTTGAGCTTGACTGCACATTAGGGCTGCATGATATTAGGAAAGCATGCGATAATGTTGTAAGTAGAAAACTTAGCCTTTATAGTGTTAATGTTTTTAACACTATAACATAGACTCCAGACGTTGACTAGTCTATGCAGAAAAAAATTAAATGCAATATTTCCAGAATTTACTTAAACAGAGCATTTTAATGCCTCCCATAAAACATTTGAACCATTGAACATTGTTGAAAAAAACTGAAAAGTAATTTTAAATCTTAAATAAATGTAAACAATTTAAATTATAGTAGGTTCTTAGACAGAAAAAAATAACAAAGGGAACCATCTATTACAGCAGCACAGAAGACGAAGAAACTGCCCAGTGATTTTTTTTGCTCTCTTCTCTGTGGCTCTGGGTGAAGATCTTTGGAAAAACACCATTTACTGCAGTGCAGTCAATAAATGCGAGATGTATATTTTTTCGCGATATGTATATTGCGCATGTTGATATCGCGATGACGGTAATTTTGCGATATATTGCGCAGCCCTACTGCACATACAGACTAAACTGCTCTCCCATAAACAAAGAAAACTTGCCCAATTATACATTATATACTGCACATTTCTTCTGATCCTGTTGCTGCTACACAATTACTCAATCTTTGGTAGACAGCAAAAACACTACAAATAGCTGCACTGCACATGCACTGAATGAAATTATGTGATCCAAACACATTCTATGGTTTTGAGGGAAGAAGTTCACATTTTCAGTTCCTGATGATTTTATAAAATCAGCACATTTTTCAGCTAAACCACATCCTTAGACTGTTCTGAGTATCCAAGTGTGCGTCACCTGGTCCTTGGTCTTGCCCTCTCTCTCTCTGACGTGTGTAGTGACGATTCTCTCGGTCTCCTCTCTAAGGCGAGGGTAGGAACCCAGCTGTGGACACAAACACAATACTGCAGACTACAGCATATATGGCATGCACACGCGCGCACGCACACACACACACACACACACACACACACACACACACACACACACAAGCTGCTTCTCCTTAGGTCACATGTTCTGCTTCTCCTTAGGTCAGGTTAAGTCATTAGGTCAGACAAAGTGCGAAAGAGGACATACTTGTGTTTGGTAAGAGAGGAGAGAGAAAGAGAGAGAGAGAGGAGGATGAAAGACCAAAGACTGAGCTCAGTGGTGTCCAGTTCTGGTGACCCCCCTGCTCTAAAGAGCTACTAAACCTAGTTTTCAGAATAAAATTTCTAATTTAAGCAGATAACTTGAGCCCAAAGTCACATTTAGTCCAAAAAGAATCTAGATTTGTTCATTGTGCTGAACTGGAACTCTTGCTTTGTGAAATTCCCTGCATCCAGACCCCTCAGAGCCTGAGCTGGACACCACTGCGCAAAGCTGAAGTGGAAAGTAAAGAGTACAGTGGGGCTAAAAAGGAAAAAAATGGTTTAAGATGCAATTCCCACCCGCTTCCACTAGGTAGCAGGCCAGCACTGTTGCTATAGCTGGAGGTGGGGAACAGAGAGCACAGTGACTCCCCCATCGCTATGGTTACGGCTCCGCTGCTAAACAACTGACAGACCAGCCTCGGCGATGGCAGGCTTTTCTGTCTCCAGCTGACTCTCAACACAAGGAGAGACCTGCACTAACCTGACCGCTGGGCCTCACCACACAGACCCCAGGAATCACACGCATCTCAATTCTGTATATGACCATGTTTCATGTTGGAGAAATGGTGAAATAATAGTATTAAACTCCCTAATGAACTGGACGGATGCTCTTCAGGATGTTGTGTTTGTAAAATATTTAATCCTCCTGTTATGACACAAACTAGTACAAACTCGTCCCTGTCGTGACAAAACCTCTCTCTCAGTATCCACATTTATATACAAATTATAAAACATTTGTATATATAATAGATTGATAGATAGAAGAATAGATTCATTTATTGTATTAAATAAATACAATCGATTTCGATATTGTATAAATAAATTATAAAACATGTTTGGAGAGGTTTTGTTCTGATATATGTCACAAGAATAAATAATTGTGTGACCTCGGGAAAAGCCTTACAAACAGCAAGACAGATCAAGGATCGGGAGATGCCGTCTCTAGGCGTTAAATAGGTTCACCGACGGAACTATCACCAGGTATAAACACACAGATTAAAAAAAATAAATAAAAACATTATATAAAATTTGACGCAAATTATCCAAGCATCGTTGATCATTCTTGCAAAATCTCTACATGAGAGTGGGGGTCCAGAGAGGGCTGGAAAGGAGGGGAGTAGGGAGATAAACGAAAAGCTGCAGAGTGTGCTCAGCAGAAGTCAGCAGGAACGGGCAGCAGAAGGGACTTTCCACGAACGCGCTACATTCTTTTCCAGTGCAATCAGCGGGTCGCTGGGTGAGACTAAGGAGGATTCATGGATCGTGATTGGATGGAGTGATGGCTGCCATATGAAACGGACCGAGCCTAGTCCAAACACTCAGGATGGGTGTGGCCAAAGGGGGGAGAGGGCTGATCTCACAAAGATGGGCTCTGATTGGGTGAGTGGGTGGCATAAAACAGGCGTGAAGGCGTGTAAACAGAACCAAGAGGGTGGGGAGAGAGAGCCTTCTATTCTTTCATCCAGGTTTCATTTTCTCTTATTCCCGGGAAGCCTCCAGCTTTACCTTGTTGGAACACTTCCGGACGAGGGTGGTGAGTTCAGACACCACCATATCGACGCACTTCAGACTCGGCTCTCTCAGTTTGAGAATCTGCTTTTTCACAATGGCCTCAAAGGCTAGATCCGGGGTGAACAACCCGGTTCTGAATGGAGGGTGCCGAGAAAGAGCCATTGGGCAGGGGAGGGGGAGAGAAAAGAGGGGAGAAAGAGACAGAAAGAGTATGGCGAGAAGGAGTAAAAAAAGAAGAGAAAACTTTGTTTAGTTTGTTAATCACCACTAATCTATGCACACATTAATATGGGTCAAAAAGGGGGGCAGGCAGTGGTTGACAGGCAGCTGTCTTGCCCACAAAGGCCATTTCTTCCTACACCATAGGCACGAATCAATTAGTTCTATAATTGATTAACCTACTAACTAATATTGGTCTATCGAGGAATATGACTACTATACTGCCCCTACCTGTTCTTTAGTGTATTGCAATTTACCTCAATCATGTTTTCTTATAAACATTGTCCATTTTTTTAACCAACCTTTGCAACCACGCCCTCCACATCCAGAGCTCTGCATATTTAGCAGGATGTGGCCCAACAGCCTGCTCCCCTTTTCGGTCTCGAGATGAGTGGGTTTCCTCTGCACAAGACCACCACAACACCCCACCACACGACAGCAGGACCCGCACACAGGGTGGCCGGCAAGCTGAGGGGTCACGCCGAGCATCTAAATCTGCCATTCTAGCTCAGACTCTACTCCTGACTCTTCTTCTCTACGGTGCCTCGAAGGCAGGCCAGAGTCAGAGTCAGAGTCGTCCTCTGGCCTGCTTTCAGGGCGGTGTGACCCCAGAAAGAGCGCCCATCCCTGTGGCCGGGCCAGGGGGCACTGCAGTACCTTATTGGTGCACTGCCTGACCGTGTTGATGAGCTCCTGAATGACCAGATCGATACATTTGAGACACGGCTCTTTCAGCTTTACGATCTGCTTTTTCACGATGGCCTCAAACGCCAGGTCTGGAGTGAACAGGCCAGTTCTGAGAACATACAGGGAGACATACAGCCAGGATGACAAAAAACGCAAAGACGGGTGGACAGGCGAGGTGAACAAGAGATAAGAAAGAACGAACTAAGAAAGCAGTGAAAAAAGGCACTGTGGCATACAGACGAAGAGGCAAAAAAACTAACAGGTGGGAAATCTGAAAAGTAAGGGGGGGGGGGAGAACAAAAAAAAGCAGAAAAACAAAGAGGGTACCAAACAAAGGGGGGAGCTTAGGAGACAGTGATTAGAAAATAAAGGACACCCCAAAGTGGGAAAAAAAAGGAAAAGAAGCAAAATGGTGGAAGAAGACGGTGAGAAAGCATGGCCGTCAACGTGAAACGAAGTGCAATAAATGGGCAAAGAGAAGTGGAAAAACGAAACAGGTTTAGGTCAGTACAACAACAAACGAAGATGAGAGTGTCTGGAGGCTCTGTGGGAGAAAGCTGATTAAACAATAAAGAGAGGCCACACAGCTCAGTGATAGAGCCTCGTACTTGCATAGAGAGAGACACACAGAGAGACTTAAGAGTGAGAGAGAGAGAGAGAGAGAGAGAGGATGCCGACAGACAGTGATTGAGATAGAGAGACAGAGATAAAGACTGACAGTGATTAAGAGAGAGGTCGAAAGACGTTGATTTTAAAGAGAGAGAGAGAGAGGTAGAGAGACAGAGACAGAGAGAGAGAGGTAGAGAGACAGACACAGAGAGAGAAAGCAAGAGAGACAGAGAAAGAGAGGTAGAGAGACAGAGACAGACAAAGAGAGAGAGAGACAGAGAGAGAGAGAGACAGAGAGAGAGAGAGAAAGCAAGAGAGACAGAGAAAGAGAGAGAGAGAGAGAGCGAGAGAGATAGAGACTGACAGCCAGTGATTGAGAGCATGATGATGTGAAGGAAAAGGAAAACAACAGTGAGATGAGAGTGAAAGAGTAGACGAGAGTGTGAGAGTGTGAGTGTGTGTGTGAGCGAGCAGCAGGTGGAAGAACTTTGAGGTCCCGCTGGTTGGTGGCCCCTGCAAAGCTGTGAAGTGCAGCCTATCGGTGAGGCTCCACTTGCCTGACACCATGGACGTTCTTGATAGCATGACTGATCTCGCGCCGCAGCTCCTTCTCATCAAACACAATCTGAGACAGAGAGAGAGAGAGAGAGGGAGAGAGGGAGAGAGGGAGAGAGGGAGAGAGGGAGAGAGGGGGAGAGGGGGAGAGAGAGAGAGAGTAAGAACAGAGGAGTGGAGACTCCTTTTGATGCTGGACTCCAGCACGGTTGTGGTATTTAGCACAGTGTGACTCAAACACAGCAACACTGTTATAACCTTTGGGCTACGCGCTACATGCTAAGAACTTTCTAAATAAAGTGCACTGACCAACATCGCATCAACTACCCTGATTTAACAGCGACACACAAACGGCTCCAAAAAAGACCACATGCCTTCTTTCGGTGGGGAAGTAAACCCCCCCCATTTAAAAATATTACATTGAAACAGTCTGTAGGACTAAACGGCACACAGCTCCAGTCGAAACCAGCCGACTATTCAGGCAGGACTAGTTTGACATGGGCAGGTGCAGTCGGGCCCAATTTTTTACTGTGTCTATAAAGATTACAGCTTAAAAATCATAAATATCACAAGGATTATTATATTTATTTAGTAGGAATAGACAGTTCTGAAGGAAGTCTCTGATGCGTTTCTAAGGGTTACATCAAGCCAATAATAAGATGTAAAATCTACAGGTCATCCAAATGGTTCAGGTCAGCTACTGTGTGCCATAATCATAGGTGTAGGCTCCAAACACATCATAAACATGTATTCTACCTATTTTCAAGTCCAGGAATCTAAAAAAAAAACAAACAAACTGGTTTTATTCACCGTTTTGGTGCAACTTAGAATATAAAGCATTCAGAAGTTGTTGAGCTTTAGCCGCTTTCTGCCTCTTGCAGCAAAGGTGCAGTTTCTGCACAATACTTTTAGGCACTTTTATATCATTCAGTATTGATACGTGCAATTAATATTTTAGGACACTGTTTGCATCCCTCACTGTATTTGCTAACTGTGCATGCACTTTGAGGTTGACTTTATATGTATTATTCATATTTAATACAGGATTTGAATCTCAGTTTTTTTGTATAACTGTTATCTTTGTCACTCGATAACTGATCTTTTTTAATACCCCCAACCCACAGCTGCAGTTGCACTTTTTGCGTAGAGGTTGATTTCATTTTACTGTATTAGTTGATACAGAATATGAATCTCAAATGAAGCTGGTGTTGGTTTCAAGCCAAGGAATTGAAGGAGAATATTTGCAAACTTTATACTGAAGTTTCAGAGAAATGATTCACATTTACAAACTCTACTGTGCAGTTTAGATCTGGTGGTTTGCCTTATTCTGCTGCGATATTTGCAACAGAATCTGAACCTCAATCAGAACCAGAGACATAAAGGAGATTTTTTTTGTATAAAGTGGATAGGATGAAGGCAAATGATTGTTTTCATCATTGCAGCTGAATGTTCTTTAAATGATTGATTGTGATATCGTCATGAAATGTCTCAGTGGCGTTTTCATATCATTTTTGGCCAATATTGCCCACCCCTACCGAACAAACATATCAGGCTTCTTAAGACTGACAGTGTTTACCTTGACTAGCTCGAAGGGGAAACGCTCATGGAATATACGGTTGATCCTGGCACCACCGGACAGCTCCACGGTGTCCACCTGATCTCCAGAGCCCTCAATACACTTCTCAAAGTCCACTCCAAACTGCTGCACCATTCTGCCAACGAAGGCATAACAGAAACATTCCCGACTCTGAGTCACGGTACAATACGAACTGTATATATCAAACTAGCAAGCTGTGACACCTTCCGAGTGTATTGCAATGTTATCATAATTTTGGAATGCGTCAACAAACCGCAATTACATTCCTATTGGTTGGCTGATAAGGTAAACCAACATTGGCATGGTGTTATCTTAAAAGTCTTAGCACTATAGCAAACAAATGAAGGTTTTGCCCCTTGAAACGTATATTAGCCACAATATTTTCATAGCTGTGTGGAATACAGCTGTATAATTCTTATGCCCCTCCAGTAGTCTTTGAGTTGCACGTTGGGAAGTGCAGCCAAACTTCCAAATTGAGGCAGAAAGGTGCATGCGGCAGCAGGTTGTGTGAGGACACAGACAGCACTCACTGCAGCAGAGCCTTGGTTTTGCGCGTGGGGTCGTCAGGACGGAAGTTCTTGTACTCCTCCACCTCCTTCTCCAGAGACAAGAGCTGAGACTGCAGCTTACTGCGCAAACCAGGCAACGTGTCCCTAATGTGGTTAGTCAGTTGCTGTCGGAGAGGGAGAGACGGAGAGACACGCATGAGAAATAGAGGGGAAAAAAAGGACAAAAGAAATACATGGAAGGTTCATGGAAGAATGTGAGTTTTTATTGATTGGGGAGAAGAGTCTCTGAAAAGTTAACAGGTGAGATCAGAGGCTGTTTTTTTTTTTGGGGGGGGGGGGGTTAATTGATCAGGAAGATGTAGGAAAAAAAATCTCAAAGAAATTTGAGAAATTGACAGGGTGAGATCAAAGGGATCAGAGAAACAAAAGAAAAAAAACAATAAGAAATAAAGGATGTAAAAAAGACAAAGAAACAGTGGAAAGAGTGATGGAAGGGAAGGGCAGGGAAGAAAAACGCAAATGGTGAGAGAGAGTGAGTGACAGAGAAAAAGAAAGAAACAGATAATAGAAAGAATAAAAGAAAAAAGGGGAAGAAAAAAATAACAAAGTTTGAAAGATGAGCTTTTTGTTGATCAGGCGAGGGTAGAAAGAAAAGTGGGTGAAGAGAAGAACTGAATTGAACAGCTGGGATCGGGGCGTGAGCAGACCTGGTTGAGGGTTTTCTGCAGGTGCGGCGTTCCCATTCGCTCAGCCATGTGTCTGTAAGCAGGATGGGACAGGAAGAACTTCCTCTCTGCGGCCAGAGCTACACGGATATCCTTCCGCCCATCGATGTCCTTCTGACTACGGTTCACAACCCCGATGTAGCCTGGCACACAGCATGCAATTAGTATATCGCTGCGTATAATATAGTAAGTTGTGTTGTGTGTGTACACCTAAGCACACTCGGCCCACCTCTGCGCAGCGGTAAGAGTTTATTCTCCAGAATGTCTCGAGCATCCGTTCCCTCGTCCATCAGGTCCAGCTTGGTTATTACACCAATAGTGCGCAGTCCTGCACAGAAACAACAAACAGCTCAGCATGGACAAAATACAGGGTTATAAAACATGAACTAAGAAATTATTCAGTAAATATTTGATATGTAAAGCCAGGCTTATTTATTCAGTCCATTATTATACACCAAGGCCATTCAATGTGCTTTGCAGGAAAATAATAAAAATCTAATTAAACAAGGAAGTATTAAAAAAGGAGAAAGTTAAAAAAAAAAAAGAATAAAAGAAAAATAAACAAAAGTATGCATATAAAATCAATAAGATTAACAGTGAGACTCTTCTCAGTCCTGGCTCCCCAGTGGTGGAATGAACTCCCTCTTCTGGTCCGATCGCCTGAAGACCCACCTTTTCAAGGAGCACTATGTCTCTTTCCCTTGACTTCTCACTTCTCTATGACTCATGTATTGTTGGGTTAGGCGTTGGCTAGTTATTATGTGACAGTTGTTGTATAGATGCTCTGACTGCAGTATCTT
>JBBPDC010000141.1:1776560-1789671 GCA_037974485.1 Hemigrammopetersius urotaenia
GGCCTTGGCCAAAGAAAGCTGCTATGAATTCCAGACCTTCTGCCGTCAGTCTGAAGGTCTGGCTACGCGAGACTACATTTATGGTAACTTAAGTTCTGTTACATCTCAAAGAACATTCCAGACACTCCAGTGATCTGACGCTGTTACGTATTGATTTGCAGAAAACATTTCATGTTGTTTGAATCAGACTAACCTGTCAGTCCATCATTTATTTGTTCAGACCTGATGTGAATAAACGAGTAACTGAGGACAAGCTCAGCTTCACTTTGATTGTCAAAACTAGATTTATATACTGACTTATTAGTGAATGGTTTTATGTTGGAGATATTAATAGGAACCTTTGAATAAAACTGTTTAAGTGATCTGTTGTTCACTGCTATCAGCCACAAAAAGGTGTAAAATGGCCCCTTATAGTCACGCATGAAACCACTACACCACAGCACTCAGTGTGAACAGTGTGAACAACTTTCTCTGCATTTAACCCATTCACCAAGTAAAGCAGGGGGCTACCACCAACAAGGGGCACCCAGGGAGCAGTGTGTGGGGTAAGTACCTTGCTGAAAGGAATCTGATACCCCTTTTCCACTACACTGGTGCTGGTGCAAGGAGCCGGTTCTGGTGCTCGGCTGGTGCCGAACCGGGAACCAGCCGAGAACCGGCCCGCATTTACAGGAGCTCAGCGGGAGCCGCATGAGAATACAGGACAGGCCACGCCCACTAAACAGAAACAAACATGGCCGAACTCAGTTCCTGCTTGCTGGTTATTCTCCAAACTTTGAGGATTTATTTCAGTGTCCAAATGCAGTTTGTTCATCGGGTTATTATCGTTAAAGAGATCAGCATAGACAACGATGACGCGTAAGACTCCACCCATCGTTCGTGACGTCACGGGTTCTCGCTACGAGACCAGCAGAGTTCAGGCGCCGGTTCGGTGCTTGTTTTGGGGCACCGGGACCTTTTTTTTTCCTGTGGAAAAGCGCGGCACTGGCCCAAAATTGGGAACCGGCACGGGAACCAGTGCAGTGGAAAAGGGGCATCAGTGGTGATTCAAACCCACAAACATCTGATCACAGGGTCACAGCCTAGATATATTCAGGATTGCCATGCATGTGTAAGAGGTTGGGCTTGGCAAAATGTTGCTAGATTGTTAACAACTGACTTTCATCTCAACCAAAAGCTCTGTTTAACCACAGTGTCCTTAAAATCACCACCAATTTTTTTTATACTGTCCAGTAGGGATGGGTATCATTAGGACCGTACTGACACCAATATGAATACTGATACTGTTCATCAATATTGACACTGTGAAGAAATAAGAAGCTAAATTGTTTCCTGAATATATAAACGAGGGAGAAGCAACTGCTAGGGATGCTACTCTTTCTCACAGGTCACTCCCATCCCTCAAAACTATTCAATCTAGCATAAGCCATCTGAAAACGCAGCTGGGTTCCAATGCATTAAAGCTGCATTAAATGGCTGCTCAGAATACAACTGTCCAGGAGCTCATCCATATTTCAGGACTAACCAGCCAGGAACCGGTAAAAGTTTAATACCTGTTTTTCCAAACCCATTACTATCGGTCAGACCCAAGCTGTCTTGATAACTTTCACTATTCTTTCATGTAAAAACGCAGTTCTGGTCAGATGTTCATAATGGTGATGATCAAGCTGCTTTCAGACATCACTGCTTACTTACTCCCACAAGCTTTGAGAAGAAAGCACAACCCCTGTTGGTATTTTTGAGAGTGTGGTCATGATCACTGGGGAACAGAGAAGAATCAGGGCGGCAGACTAAGGATGAATCGGGAAGAATGACTACCAGCGCAGGAGCAGCAACTTCAAAGTAAAAATAAAGAAATACATACAAATAAATCAAAATAAAGAACCACAAGAGCCACCTACAAAACCAAAATAATGAACTACAGGCCCACCGCTCAGCCACGGCTTCCAGACTCATCAGTGCCTCCACTGCTTTTCAGTCAATAATCCTAAGAGAAAAAATGGAAGAAGAGTTGCTGCTGAGCAAGAATAAAACGTTATTACCAGCGTAATTCATTTATTACTAAAAAGACCCCCCCAATCTGCTTGTGTCTGCTCTGAAATTCAAGCTGGAAATACCTGGATGCCCGCAGGATGCTTCTTTCCGCTGGGCAGTAAATTGGAGATGCCGTAAGCTGATACATTTCAGCTCATAATTGGAACGGCGAATCACACGACAATTAAAATAATTCGGCAGGCGGAGGTTCTTTGGTTTTTTTTTTTTGTCTGTTACCAGCCACCAGCCGCTCAGAACCTCTCTGGGGTCCTTTAAGCATTTATTGGAAGTTCTTTGGAAGCGAATTTGTATGCAAACTCAAGGCTGTGTGGACGACATCTGAAGCATAATGCAAGCTGACAGTCCAGGCAGGATTCTGAAACTGCCTAATGGCCATCAAACCCCCCCTTTTCACAGGAGGTCTGAATGAAATCATTAATTATTGCATGTCGTTGTTGGTCTCAGAAGTTTGTTTTGATCAGTGAGTCTGCACTGAAGTAATTTATCTCAGTAAAACAGGAATCACACAGAATATTGCCCAGTCAATAGATCAGCTTAATGAGGAGAGCGTTTCTTACAGTAAATCACCTCAACAGCGAACCAAATCAGAGAAATGACAGTGAGCTGTTTGGAAAAACAGCAAAGGAAAACACAATCATGTCTTTTAAAGGCTAGGACAGCAATGCATGTTCAAAAAAACAGTTGCTTTCTGATCTTTGATGTTATTTTGTTTTGTAAAGCCTTCAGCACTCAAGTAAAGCGGTCACATTTACTTGATTAACATCCATTACTGGAAAATGTATGTTCTTAATGAACTAGTTTCCATATTAATTTGCAATCTGAACAATAATCAGGGAATCTACAGGTCATTATAAAGTCGTGTTCAGTAGTTTAAATGTTCTCCACCAGGGGAGCATTAGCACACAAATGGCTTTTATTAGAGAGGAAATCCAACACAGGATCTCAGCAACGTCCACCACTCTTTGTTGTATTCCAAATGGTTGCAACAGAATAAAAACTGGATTTCGAGTGACAAAAGTCCAGCGTTTCTCACGCTGGTCATCTGGGTCCACCAGATGATCCACATTTTTTGTTGTTCTAAACATCCCAGGTAGATCCAAAACTCTACATGACACCAACACAGTTCTTCTTCCTAGCATTCCCTAGCCATGAACCAGGGATGGACGCCTCCTACATGAGACCGTTCTTACTTGATGATTGCACTGGTCAACACCGAAATTGTTACAGGCTTAAAAATGTCTCTGTAGTATCTCTGTGTGCTGAACACAAATATGAAAAAAATTTATTGGCTCTCGTTTGGAAGATATTTCCTATAGTTCATGTTCTGTTTCACTGTGTAAATGTATCCAGTAGACTGTAATAACATCCTAAATTAGCCTAGAATGATGTAATATTGCATCCCAGTGCATAATACCATCATGCAAAAAAAGTTTATTGCATCATTTTCTGATGCAATGTAGGCCTGTTACGATTGGCATAAATTTCATGAGTTTACAAAAAATCTGCAACAAGGGAGGATCCTTTTATCGTTAAACAATCATGTTGCTTTCTTTGACTGCCTCCCTACGACGTACCGTGAGAGTGGTTCGTCACAGTGCCCAAAACACCCTGCAATAATTTTCTGTCAGACATTTAGGACGATCATCTTACAGTGTGTGTTGCTACAACCTATGGCTACTGACAAGCTAATAAAAATGCAGTCCAAAGACCACGCAACTCACCACGCAAAATCCAATCAGCATGAAGGTGAAACGAATAAGTACCGTACCTCACAACTACACACCTCCACACACGCCATCGTACATCTACACGCCTCCACACACGCCATCGTACATCTACACGCCTCCACACACGCCATCGTACATCTACACACCTCCACACACGCCATCGTACATCTACACGCTTATACACACGCCATCGTACATCTACACGCTTCTACACACACTAACGTACATCTACAAACCTTCATATGCATCACTGAATATCTAAACATGTCATACCAAAGTTTTTTAGATCCATGTCACACAGGGTGATGAAAGGACAGACTGAGTGAGGGAAATCTCATCTCTCTGTCCTTCTCGTATCCTTGGAGGCAGAACCTAAGGTGTGAGGAACAGATTCAAGAACAGGAAAGTAAGACAAACAATTACGGATGTGAGGCAGATGTGAGGTGCACTCCTGAAACAAGCCATGAAGACACTGGGAATCAGGAAAGAGAAAAAACAGTAGTCACAAATACTGTACTAGTCAACAGAAAAAGACATTGTTGACAAGATATTAAGGGTTTGTGAACCCCCAAAAATATCAAGAAACGATCTTTACACAGCACGAAACCAGTTACCATGCAAGTGAAATGGACGAGACAACAAAATGAAAACTCTTGAAACCAAAACTGAAATTCAGGACACACCCTGCTGAAAATCAAACTAAAACTCACCGTCTCGATACTCAACATCAGCAGGGATTACAAACCCAAGTCTAACGAAGAAACTGGGAAATTGTTTCACATCATTAGCCCTTTTTGTACTTGCTGTAGCAAAGTCTGTTTGTAAAGCAAAGGAAACAAACAGCAGTTTTTAATCACCGTTCTCATTTTCACTTATTAAGTGCTTTTCTGGCACTAGCCTTTTGCAGCCTAAATGTTTTGTGGGCTGCAATTTCGGTGTATCCATACACTCAAATGAAACAGAGATCTACAGAAAGCAGATCTGAGACGTTTTTGCTTCTGTAGAACATCTACAGAAAATGAGAAGCGTCTAGTTGTTTTGTAGGCGAACCGACTGCTTCTCAAAGCGGTTCTGTGCAGCAGAATTGTCTTTGGAACTGTGTTTAAGTTTAGAACTTTGCCAAAATTCAGAATGGGCTTGCAGGAGAAGTGGCGGCAAATTATTATATAGTACAATAGTGTGACTGCTTCCGCAATTAAGAAGTAATGATCAACTGCAGTCTGGGTTAGAAAACATATCCTTTAACTTGTATCCTTTAAGTGAGCTGTCCTTTGGAAAGGCGTTCCTCTAAAGCTTTGTGGATTCCTAGAACCGTGAAGGTCATCTGTACAATGACACACCGCACACAGGTTTCCTGATAGAAGTCCTGGGTCCTGGGACACAGTGCCACAGTACAGACCCACACTCGAGCGCTGGCCTAAGTTTGTGTGTGTGAAGGAATGTGCAGTAAGCAGTTGGCTGCTTTGCTGTTGCTTTGAAAAGGCATGTCGCTTAAATGTGTCTATGCGGTTCCTAGCGTAAATGGGCGTGTTATCCCTCAGATACAAAAACCTGCTTAACAGGCTGGTTTTGAAGCTGCTCGCTGCATTACAAAGTCATTCTCTCTCCCATGTCGGGAGAGGGACAAAGGCCTGAAATGGAGGTCATACAGGCTAGGACAACACACAGCACAGCTCATTTAAAACTGGCACAGGTCACTTTCTCAGACTTATCAATGAAAATCTTCTATATTAAGGTGGGACCCCACAGCTAATAGCCCATATCTACTGTGTTCATTAGTTATTAACATGCTGTAATAGCACACAATTAGAGCTTCTGGCCTAAAGAGACAAACTGTCATATTTTAAGGAAGGACACTTGTCCGTTTTTTCATAAGTACCAACACCGATATCAATACCTTAACTTCTTTAGAACTACAAACCACAAGTGGGTGTGGCTTACACCTGGAATGTATGAGCGTGAGGTGGGTGTATTGACCAGGGTTGCACAATATATCGTTTGTTAATCATTATCACAACATTGTTCTCTGCAATAATGAAATTGCAGAAGGTTTCAACATGGAAATTAGTCTCTAACCAATCAGAGGTTCTGACTGGGTAGCCAATCAGAGATCCAGGTGAGTGTTCACAATTCTAATATGTTCATTTTTCAATCTATGTTTATTCCTCTGAATGAATGCTTCAACTATTTTACAGAAATGGACCCTTTAACACATTGAAAGATTGCAACTGCAATATCTCTAGTATTGCAATACTCCTATTTGGTCTATATCATGCAGTCCTAGTACTGACTAAACCCAGTGGATTACAGACTAATCAAAAAGCACTGATGCTGAAACTGTGCTTGGAGAATGTAATTTAGACAGCCAATCAGTGGTCCAGATTTTGAGCCAAAGCATTCTGTGCTGTTATGAGAATGTCTTCTTACTTTTTCGGATTCAGCAAAAGGTCAAAAGGGCAGCAAATGGCAACCGATGATGAGGCAATGTGAGAACAGATGGCAAATGTGGGTATGAATTGTTTACTTGGCTCCTGACATCACGTCACACGCTGCTTCCACTGTTTCTGTTGGTATTGCGGGTGCTTTGCATTGAAGATTGCTCACACACACATTTACACGTGGTTAAAGGTAAATATAGCAACTCGTCCCAGTCTTCCCATTGTGAACAGACAGTGAAAAATGACTCTTGGATAATATATTTCTGTTGATCATTATCTCAACACTGGGATCTGCATTATGCAAATGAGCCTCTAACCAATCACAATGGGGTTATTTTAGACAGGGTGACCAAACACAGCTCCAGGTGAGGTACTGGGTCTTCTGATTGGTTGATCAGTGGCCAAAGAAAATGATTATGATCTATATGATCAATAAACTTTTGGCAGCTCAATATGACAAACATGCCCGAGCATATTTTCTCAATACTGGCTTCACCATGACTTGCCAATATACAGTCAACTTAGGAACAATCTAGTTTTATTCGACTGTAAATCAGCATTATAAATTAAGCAGTTTCCTCTGGGATCAATAAAGTTTCCATCCAGAGTCAGAAATGCAGCACTGTCCTTTACACTGTATATTAGACATATACTCCTTTAAATGCATGCATCTTCCGTTGTCCTTATTTATTTATCGGCCAGGTTCAAGACAAAGGACTTTCTATTCAGCCTGCAAAAACAACAACAAAATGTGAACCAGACGTTGATGACTATCAGACGACGTGGCAAATTCAGCGTGTCCTGACTAAGCAGTAGACGGTACAGTCAGACTCATGAGAAAAGGGAAGGAAATGACTGCAGGAAGACCAGGAGCCCACACTGCCCGGGAGACATGACTGCATATTGGCTGTTAGTCTCCATTTCTGCTTCAGTCTGACCTCCTGCGCCCACTCGGAGGCAATATCAAACATGACAGGCCAGGGGTGATTCAGCAGAGCTCAACTGAGGCTGCTCTTATCTTTTACACGGGCTGCTCATTCACTTGGGTGTGGCTGTTGCAAAGTGAACCATGAAGTCCACATTATTTACCTGTTATAGGTCAACTGTCAGGTGGAGCACTGCATCCATAGTGCTCTCAAGATCCTTTATCCAATCACATGTAAGTACAACATGTAGTGAAAGGTGTCCCCTGAGTGACAATGCAATAAATGTAATGTACTTGGAGGATAAACAAATAAAATACACTGAAAAAAAAGAAGCATATTCCAAATAAACGAAGATTACAACTAGAAACAAGATCTGTACTGTGTGCAAAAGCGCACTTCAACGGCTTAAAACTGACACCCAGGGTGAATTCATGTTATTTCAATTAAATAATAACAAAAGAAGCGACTAAAATAAATGCTTAAGTGCCCAATGCTTAATATGGCCCATATACCATATTGCCCTTTTTTAACGTATGCATATATTTAACCTTTCCGTGACTTTACGTAACAAAAACTGTCATTTTCCATTTCAGCATGGCCATTTTCCAACCTCTCTTTATCCCTTAGAATTAAACCATGCCTTTAAGACAGACACACGAAATGACTTCTATTTTAACAGGCCAAAAAGATGCTTCAGTCAATCCCTCCTCAAGTTAAGTGTGAAGCCGTTGAGCTAAGCTGCAGGTTGAACAGGATGAGGTAAACGTGTTGGGTTTTGTGACCACATGAAAACAGTGGCTGTTTTTGTAGCTTACTTTTCATTTATGGGGTGGATGGGCTGACAATCATCATAGAGTTTACAAATTCTTTTTGTTAAGATACATTTGTTTTCCATGATATGGACTCTTTAAAAATGTATCAGCACTAAAACATCCTCATGCTCTGAATTCCCTAGAGAACTGCAGAGGAATGTTTCAGTACAGCACATTCACTATCTATCAGCACAGGACGTGTAGTCTCATTTAGGACCAAAATAAAACACTAAAGCTCAAAAATGGGTGCTGTGAGCAACAGTGAAGCAGTGCAGGTCTACAGAGAACAAAACAAATTACCTCAAATAAGCAATTCAGGAGAAAATGGGAAGGACTAAAATGAAACCCAGTAGAAGAAAAAATAATCTTTTCTTGGCTATATTTATTGAGAGATGAGGTTAACGTACATCCTTGTTCATCCGAGTCAGAACTGTGGTGCTAAATCGAATCAGACCTTCGAACCTCTAGAAGTCCCCTTACAGAAAGCTACTGCATGAAGAAATAGCTATGATCACACAACCTGATGTCAGGCTCTGAGATGAGGTCTTGGCCTGAAATGTCTTTTCAAATCCATTCATAGCATAGAGGTACATGCAGGCATTGTTTTTTATTTACCATTATTTTTCCACCATCAGCTTTACACTTTCCTTCAGGATCAATAAAGTTTTCTGATTTTGAGTCTGTTACAGGTCATTTTAGATGGTACATAAAATGCTATACAGTGCCCTCCTGGACGTAAGCCGCTCATTGTTGTGATGTGGTTTTAAAAATGTCTAAAGTGCCTATTTTTATAGTCTAAACCCTAAATATACCCCAAATTATGCTGCCAAAACATTTTAATTTCATTTTAAACTCATTAGCCTTAAAGAACATGTAAAGATGAACACATATTCGCACTGTACAGTTTACACTGAACTCCTGCAGTGCTAGAATGTCAAACATCGATGTAACCCCTGCATAGACTACTGTGTTTTCTTTGGTATAAGCTGGTACATACAGTAATAAATTAATTTACTGCAGCATCACAGTGTAGCAGCCAATCAGCAGCAAGGAAAAATAAATAAAGTTCTCGGATAGGCTACTTTCAAACCTCTCGCCTCCGAGTACAGGTGACTAACGTCTAGGCCTCGTGTGCCACGTCCCCTCGTCCTCATGCTGGTTGTTTATGTTTGGGGCAGCATTGAGCAGCGGAGGTTCGTTCAGTTCAGGTGTCCGATTGCCATCAGTCAGCTGTACTCAGAGGCGGGGGTTCATAAATCCGCAATGGACTGAAACTGTATTTGTTTTGACCCCTGGTTCCATTCATCATCATTCTAAGAATAAAGTACGTTTCTTTTCATGGCTGTATTTCACATCTCTGAATGACTGACAAGACTTATGCTCTTGCATGGTCAAGTCAAGCAGGGTTATTTTAGCCCCATATACACAGTATACGGTGAAACTAAACAAACTAAATCAGGACCAACACAAAGAACAAAAATATCGCAGGACTACATAAGTGCAGACAGGACAGGAATACACAGAAAGCAAAAAGAACAAGACATTTAGTCTGGTTGACAAAAGCAGCTACAGTACCGTTTGAATGAACACAGTATTGACAGATATTGTATTCTAGCAGTGGAGTGTTTAAGGATGAGAATTCAGAAGAGAGTTAGAAAGAAAGAAATAATTCTGCAAAAAACAACAACAGTTGCATGAAAGATGAATTGCAGTAAATAAAAAATATGTGGGTTATTTGTCTGAAAACTACAAGTCTGCCCCAAAAAAGGGTAAACGCAGCAACCACTGTCCACTCCGGCTTTTACTGAAAGTGACAGCTGGCAGTGTGTTGACAGCCTAACACACGCTTTCCTGCTCACAACACACTTTATCCTGCTCAACACAACACAGCACAACATACTTTCATCTGGAAACACTTTATCCTGCTCAACACAATACTTTCCTGCTCACAGCACAGCAGAACACACTTTCCTTCTCACAACACAACATAGCATAACATACACTTTCCTGCTCTCAACACAGTACAACATAACAGATAAGTTCCTCTGGAAACTGATCACAACACACACTTTCCTCTGGAAACTGCTCACAACACAACATTGGCGCTGTGTTTACAAGGCCTCTATAAGCACAGCCTGTACTTCACAAAAAAAGCACAGGAGGCATGTTCAATATGCATGAACCTGTCAGAAGTTTGTAAGTTTATACACTTAAAAGAGAATGAGAACAGGGAAAGTTAGCTGCGGTAAATTAGCCACAGCAAGTTAGCTCCAGGCGAATGCGGGCGTGACACACTTTCCAGTCTTCAAACAGAAAGAAAGCTGCAGTAAACGGGCTCATAACCGATTTTATTTCCGTGTTTAGTTGCTGAGCCAGCCCTGACAATACCTGGGCCGCCTTCACGCAGACATTTGGCGTTTGCTAACCAGCTAGCTAGCACGGTGACCACATACGGCTCAACGTTTTTTCCGTCCACCTGTCCAGTTTCAATGAGCCGGAGCTGTCTCCACTTACGGAAACAGCGTAACTCCCGTCTGCGCATACGACCCCAAAACATCCCCGAAAGCCCATTAACCGAAAGAACAGAAAAGTCCTGCGCACGAGTGAAACAGTCGATGTGTTTATCGGCTCTAAAAGTTGAAAACGGACGCTAGCACCGATATGAGTCGTTAAAAAAGTGTGAGACCAGGAGAAAACCAACCTGCCGACGAAATTTTCCAAGACGGAGCTCTTTCCGGCGCTCTGCCCTCCGACCACGGCGATCTGCGGCAGGTCCAAGTTGCAGCTTTGTCCGATGGAACTGAAGGCGTCCTGGAGCTTGTTGATCAGGGGGATCAACTCCTCCATCCCCCGGTTCCCCATGGCTTCACTGGGACAGGGGCTCGCCTCGCCTCGTCTCTCTTCCCGGACACTGGAACGGCTGCAGGGGGGAGCTGCTGCTCGGGTTACTTCAAAAGAGCCGAGTTTTCACCCTTCACACACCTTCTCTCATCGGTCTGTCACTGAAACGCACGACTTCAACACCCCAGGGACCGTGTCAAGCCGTCAGTTCGCCACAAACATCACACCGCGCACATTTAAACGAGCCGATTTCACCCAAGCCTAAACTCACAAAACAAAACTTCAGCCACCATCCGGTCAGACGACATCCGACCGGTGCCTTCAGATCCGCCTCCTGTCATTCGGCATGTCTCAAACTCATTGGTCCGTCCGAACCTTTCTCCTTCTCTGATTGGGTCATCTCTTCAAGCTGAAATCGGCCTCTGTCATACGATTGGTTAGCTGAGGCTTCAATCTTGTATTGGCCTCACCCACCTGGAGGTTGCATTTGCTATATCTTCGTAATAATAATAATAATAATGACGATGAAATAAGAGAACAACCCGAATTGTGTTCTATACCTTTTAAATATTTTATAAATCATTATTTTAGACGGAGCTGATAAATTGCATTTCATGCAGTTCGTTTATGAAACTGTTGAATTTTTATTCAATTATATTTTGTGTAATGTTGTTGGTGTTTTATTAGGTTATAAGGGCGCCCTAAAATTATAGGAGTGCTGTAAATGCCGTTCTCGGTACAGAAAGCACTTCCTGGTGAGATCCACGTGGCCTAATCATCAACCAGCCTTCCGAAATGGCCGCAGAGGAGAGAGGAGCATGTGAGAGTGAGACTGACATGGCAGCTGGAAAGTGCGTCTCCTCTGTGACTCCTCTGGTTCTCCGCATCGTGGCTGAGTGTCCTGTAAGCAAAGCGAGGGCCTGCGTCCTTACCCTGCCTCACGGTCCGGTCAGCACCCCGGTCTTCATGCCTGTGGGCACGCAGGGCACCCTGAAAGGCATCACCGTGGACCAGCTGGAGGACCTGGGCTGTCAGATATGTCTGGGTAACACCTATCACCTGGGCATGAGACCGGTATGTGAGACAAATATCAATGCTTACAACAACCGTTGACCATGACTTCATCTTCCAGTTGGGGTATCCTGCTCTGTTTAGATCATCTCAATGTCTTGCAGGGTCCTGAGCTAATTGAGAAAGCCAGTGGTCTGCATGGATTTATGAACTGGAGAAGAAACCTTCTCACGGTAGGACCACTATTATGTTATGGGTGTGGGGTAAGAGATGATCCAGGTTCTGAGGTGTAAGCGCTTGCCTCATACTAGCCCTCATAGTGGCGTGTTCCACAGTAGACTGGTATTCAAGGTCCCATATCTTGCTTTTTATGTTTGCATGTCCATTGTCCCATTTTTAAAGGCTGTGTCTTTAGGGCCAGTATATGTAAATGTTGTTGTTTCTGATTGCATGCATGTAAATGTGTTGGTTTATGTTACATCACAAAAAGAAGTGCTTTAGAAGTTGTTTACAGAGAGAACGGAGGATTAAACTCGTCCAGTTTCTTTCATTCTCCTCTCTGTGCAGGACAGCGGAGGATTTCAGATGGTGTCCTTGGTGGAGCTGTCCGAGGTGACTGAAGAGGGGGTCAAGTTCCGCTCTCCTTATGACGGCAAGGAAATCCTGCTCACCCCTGAGCAGTCCATCAGCATACAGAACAGTCTGGGTACGAATTCATTTAATACAGAGCTCCTTAAGTGCTTTAGTGGATCAGTATATTGGTTAATCGGTGCCTTGGTTGGTTTTCACAGCCTATGTGGATTGGTGTGTGAATGGCATGGATTGGTTTTAAACTTTACTGTATTACACTTTTTATAATGACATTCTCACATCAAACATGGCCCATCTGTCTGTCTATTTCTGCTGATTACTGTTGCGTGTCCAGGTTCAGATATCATGATGCAGCTGGATGATGTGGTCAGTAGTACGGTAACAGGACCGAGGGTGGAGGAGGCCATGCATCGCTCTATTCGCTGGCTGGACCGCTGCATCTCGGCCAATAAGAACCCACAAAGGCAGAACCTGTTCGCCATCATTCAGGGTGGGCTTAACGCACAGCTACGCAAAGCCTGCTTAGATGGTAAGAGCTGCTTCACTCCCTTTTTGCCTTTTTGCTCGACATCCATCTGCAATCCCCATTATACAACCACGATCTGCACCTCACCTGACTCTCTGCCTCGCTGTACCTCACCTGACTCTCTGCCTCGCTGTACCTCACCTGACTCTCTGCCTCGCTGTACCTCACCTGACTCTCTGCCTCG
>JBBPDC010000141.1:1829510-1839642 GCA_037974485.1 Hemigrammopetersius urotaenia
GTATGATTTACAAGTTATGGGTTATAAGTTATGAATATATGTACAAGAAGAAACTGAATAATATTTACAGATGGAAATATTTAATATGTTGTTTGTCCTTTAAATGGGCACTTGGTAGAACCACCTTGCTTCAACAGTTGGAGCTCAGAGATGTTTAACTTTCTAGCCAATTCTAAGACAGTTCTTTTCCCCTATTAAATAAATAACTAAATAAGGAAATAAAGAAGTTAACTCCCGGGTTCATCACATTTACTTGTTTTGTTGTTCAGCCACTGCTTTCGACTTGTTTGGGGTTATTCTGCTACTGAAAGGTCAGGTGTGAAGGAGATCAGCAGACGAAAGCAGGCTGTCTTTATGTTTCTCCCTGTATTTCATCCCGTCAGTTTTACAAGATGGACGCTCCCCTCTGAGAAAAGCACCCCCACATCATAATGCTGCCACCACCATGTGTCACTGTGTCCTCTGACCACAAAACCTAATCCCATATTTTAGCTTGGTACTCTCTGGCAAACACCATACAGGCCAGGTTCATACAGAGACCCTGATATCACTGACCGGTCCTCTATCACTCCAGCCTGTTGTTTCCCTGATGCGCTCCCCTCTTAATATACAAGTTTTGGGGCATGGCCTTGTCTAGGCAGTGCCTGGTGTGATGGAGCTTCCGTTTCCTCACCATTGATCCAGCATTGCACACAGGGGTATCCTTGTTGATCTTCTGTTTCACAGCTTTGATTTATATTCCGAGCAGAGAACGTCGGGGGTCTTTTTTGCAGAATGCGATTCACAGGTTGTATGCTTGGGGCTTTCACGGCACAGTGGTTGAATTCTCATGCACGCAACATTTTTAGGTTATTAATTTTCGTCTCTGAATATTTTCTGACATGAATCCAATATGATAAATGACAGTCAATTGATCCAGAGGATCAGTATTTTAAAAATGACACACAAAATACCATGTTGTCATCCATAATCCAGACACATCTGACCTTTAAGGCGACTGAAGCCTTTTGCTAGGCACCGAATGTCTGATCAAGTGTTCATCGGTATCTGAATATTGACTTCCAGTGCCTTAAAGCTGTAGTTCTCAAGCTGAGCCTATGATATCCCCAGATAAGGTCTAAAGGTTGCTTCTAAACCCCACAGTTGTCTGTTCTTCAGTTCTGAACAGCACTACATGTTTGTTAGTCTTCTGTGCTTATAAACCATCTGATCCAAACCAGGCTGGTCTTCTGAGCGGAAGCAGGTCAGCTAGAGTAAAACTCTGAACCGTGTGGTGATGTTGTCCTTGGAGTTTAAACTTTGGCCAACAAAATGAAACAGGACCCGCTGGGACTGATTGCACGTGTGTGTGATGGAGGCTGAGAGAGAGAGTACCAGACGCAGGTGAGGAGAGGGCAGAGTCTCGCGAAAATAGGAAACTGGTCTCCTGGTGGGAGTGAGAAAGAGGGAAAGAGAGAGTGAGAGAAAGAGAGGGGGGGGGCAAGTACAGAACAGGGTCGGATGAAAGCTTAAGAGCGTATCCGTGTGTGGTGGACAGAATAGAACAGCAGCAGAGTAGAGAAGTACACAGAGAATGAATCAGGAAAAAGAGAGCTATGGAGAGTTCTGTAGACTGAGAGGGCCTTATTAAGAATTTCTGAGCTTACCCCAAGAAAATGCAGTTTTTATGCAGCCATTCCAAATTACAATTTAATAAATATTTTATGCTAGGACAATGCTTCACTTTTTTGTGTTAGCATAACGCTTCACTACCCTGTATTTTAATGTGCACTATGTAACATCGCCAGTATCAGCTCTAACTGGTGACTGAGGGACAGTAGGAGAGAAATAATGAGTTGATTCTTTATGTTTGCAAAGCGATTAGAACAGGTCGAAATGCCATGAGACAGGGAAGGTCCCTGACCCTAACCCTAAAACCTTAACCCTAACTTTAACCCAAACCTTAACCCTAACTTTAATCCATAACCCTAACCTTAACGCTAACACTAACCCTTAAACCTAACCTTAACACTAACCTTAACCCTAATCTTAACTTTAACCCTAATTTTAACCCAAACCTTAACCCTAACTTTAACCCTTAACCCTAAACTTAACCCTAACTTTAACCCAAACCTTAACCCTAATCTTAACCCTAACTTTAACCCTAATTTTAAGCTTAACCTTAACCCTCACAGTCACCAGTTAGCGCAGATACTGGTGGTGTTACGCACTGCGCATTAAAACAAATAGGGTAGTGAAGCGTTATCCTAGCATGAAAAAAATTCATGCTAGGATAACTCGTGATTTAACTCGCAACATATGTGCTGCAATCGAATAAATCGTGATTGCAGCACATATGTTGTGACATCAAGTAAAACACAGTAGATCAAGCTGCCGATGAACTTCTTCATATCAGTGAAACTGTATTTGCTATAAATCTGACTCGTGGGTCGGAGCTCAGAGAGTAATTTCTCAGTCATGTGAGAGAGATTTATAGTCAGTACTATAAACTCTTATTGCTAAACAAGATGATGAAAAAATGTCAAATATCAGCTCTGATATGAGGCTGATAACAGGTTGAACCCAGTCCACAAACGTCATAGTGCCTGAAACACCCATTTAAGGAATAAGCTGACAGATATCCACTGACACCAGATCCATTAAGCCATGTTTACCCTAGTTTTGTGCTGGAGCTACGAGGCTAATATTGCTAACAAACACCAGTCACCAAAACAGGCAACAGTCACCAAAATTCTTTCTATAAATACATCCTAAACCATCTCTCAAACCTTTTAAATAACATCCAGATGTTCATTAAGGTGGTGCAGACTTGATTTAGTGTGACATACAGTCAGGTATAAAAATGTATAAAACTTTATCATGCAGCTGAATATTGCAGGCAGACTTTTTAGACAACAGGGTCTGTTTTCACAAACCACATCAGAAGTTGGAGCACAAATATAGAAGCGTTTTTTGTGACGTCATAAAGGCAGAGGCTGAGATAAGTCCACTCCAGCCCTGTTGTTGCTTGGGTTTAAGCTACCTGTGTTTAAATCATTTATAAAGATCACAGTAAGTCATTCTGAGTCCTAACCCACATCCACATGTCTGCTGCACCTTAATGAAGGTCTGACTGAGCAGATATATTTGGATGGGAAGGGTGTATTTTATGGAAAACGTTTAGGTGACGATTGACTAGTATTTGTCAGCAATGTTAGCCTTGTAGCTCTGGCGCTAAACTATAGAAGAGACCAAACATGTCTTACCTGATTGACTATATTTAAGATAAGTGTAAAATTATGTTAATGTGATAAAATCTCTCTAATACACTGCCCCCTAGTGGTTGTTTGTGATTTAACTGCGTTAACATATCTGATCTCAACTCTTCATATGCTTATTAAGTTGGGTGGCAGGAAAAGCACTGAGCTTTGCTAGGCTTTCCTGGGTCAGAACAGGACGCCCCTTTAGAAGGGAGAGTACAGAGGAAACACTAGAAGCAGACAGGGTGAACTGAAAAAGCCAGTCGCTGGTACTCGCTTCATTTTTCTGTGTGTGTTTTTCCCCCACAGCCCTGGCTGTCTCCGACAGAATGCCTCTGCACAGAACAAAAGCCACTTTGACTGGTAAGTGTCTGCGAGTCGAAATGAAACGGCTGGAGACATTGGTCAGGTTCCAGAGCGGTGCCCGGCAGACAGATCAGCAGTGTTCCTTTAATGAGAGAAAAACAGAACATAATCGATCCGGACCATCCGTCTCCCGGAGCGCCCGCCGGACCTGCAGGCGCTGGGCCATTACGCAGCAATAATAATATATCCTCGTTACATGAGCGTCAGGCCTGTCTCATACGCACAGCCTCACACTGGCCTGCCCGACTTAAAGTGATAGTTTGATGAAAACTCAAATTTACTAAACTTGCCCCTCCCCCTGGACCCCAGTCGATCAACCTAAGACATGTTTATGTACTGACGTTTGCTTTTTCAGTTTTGCACTGGAGTGGTGCAAACAGTAATGGAAGCTTATGACCTCTTAATAGTTCTATACAGACTTCTAAATCATCACACACGTCCCTCAAATCATGTCTAGTTGTTCACAAATCTCAAATGAACTTGCTTATGTGGTTTCCGGCATTCTGCTAATGTTTCCTGCAGCCTGCAGCTAGTCTTGCTGCACCAGAACTGAAACTGTAATGTGAATGCTCATTGTAGGATGTTTTTTTTTGGACTGCAGCAAAACTTGCCCCCGAACACACCTAAACGATCATTTACATTTACATTTATTTATCAGACGCTTTTATCCAAAGCGACTTTCATTCTCTGACTACAGGGGGCAGTCTCTCCCTGGAGCAACTCAGGGTTACGGGTCTTGCTCAGGGACCCAGTGGTGGTGCCCATGACCTCTTGGTCGGGGGGCAAGTATCTTACCCACTGAGCTACCTCCACCCCTCCACACTATTGCACACAAGCAAATAAAACACTACTGTTCGACTAGCAGAACTGGTATTACTTTGAACGAGTCCTGTTTTGGGGGGAATTGGCCAAGCTAATTAACATGAAGTAACTACGCCTGTGAAGTTACGACAAGCCTGCTAATGTTGAAATAGGTCCAGTTATCTTCCAAGCCATGGCAAGATCCCACACGCTGTCTAGGTCTCCCCATACCACACAAAGTTACCAAGCTTGGAAGGTTAAGGCTCGCAAATGGGTCCTCCACACCATTGCAACACCTCAGATTGCTACTAATGCGGCATCACTGTATAACTGAACACGCTTGGGGGAGAATGCTAATGCACTGGCCTCAGAGCTCCACGTCAGGCACCAAATATGTCTTGGCTAAGCGACTACATTTGTAGTAAGTGGAATGTTGTTTTGCTTTTAAAACACACAACCCCTAATTCTAAGAATCTGTTCGATTTTTCCTTGACCTGCTTGGTCTCGTGCCTGCTGATGTATTGACTTATTGACAGCTGAACACCACAAAGGAGAAGGGGGCTCACAATATGATAATGAAAGGCTATATTTAGCCAGCAGTGCTCTCATTCTCCGTGTTTCAGTAGAGAAGGTGGTTGTGTGTGCTTGTGCTCACAGAGTCGTTAACCCTTCAAGCTGTTCCTCACGCTGAGCTTTGACGTGTTATGCTGTTACGACCTGCTTTATTTGGCCGTATTAAGGCAGAGTCGATTGGAGCCCATTCTTAACAAGCCCACTGTTCGTTTTCGATCAGCCCAGCATCTGGGGAGCGTCCTTGCAGCACTGAGAAATGGATTGTGCATAAATAACATGCATAAAGCCAGAACAAAGTGTCCGGAAATGTTTTTTTTTTGTTCACATTTACGATATTTTCACTGATTACACTGCCTGACGCCTGCCTGAATATCAAAATGGCTTCTTTTTCCAGTTGTGGTGTAAGACATTAAAGATTATGTGGGTTCATTGAAAGCAGTGTGAATAATTGTGACAGGATTTGTGACAGTTTGACCTTGTGAATAAAGCCAAAGCCATCCAATTGTACCTCACTGGTGTGATTATTTGAAGAACATATACTCATATACTCAACGATAATGATTAGAATAACTGATGCTTTTTATGCTACTGAAACTTTATTGAGTATTTTTTGTATTCTGTAGTTAAAGGGTCCATGTTTTTATATCACTTTCTTTCAGATTAAAAGATGCCTCTGTCCTCCTTTCACCAGACTGGGGTTCAGTTGTGCCAAGCTGCACCAATAAAAGCACTTGGTCAGGACTCATAATGCTGCATTCACCTTAAAGGTCACGTGACATGAAAATGTCACTTTATAAGATTTTTGAACATTAATTTGAGTTCCCCTAGCCTGCCTATGTTCCTGCAGTGGCTAGAAATGGCGATAGGTATATTGAGTGCTGTGATCCTCCTGCTCCGATCTGGAATTTGGCCCCATATGTCATCATACAGGGAAAGGTAACCTCCCCTTTCTCATGCTTTGCCTGCCCAGAGAATTTGCCCCCCACATACTGGATGCTATCTACCTTCACATTTGCGACAGTAGCCTGCTAACTGGGCTGTTAGCTGCTAGCCACATTCTATGGGTGAAAAGCTAGGTAACCATTTACAGCAAGTTGGAACTGATCCAGACTTTAGCTCCTTCGTACAAGCCTCTGAAGAACCAGTGGGTTCATTTTATTTTCTCTGGATATTGCTGAACGGCTGAAAATGAAGTCTGGATCAGTTCCAACTTGCTGTATATTGCTGTTACCTAGCTTTTAGAACCCTTAGAATGTGGCAGCTAACAGCTCAGTTAGCAGGCTACTGTCGCAAATGTAAAGGTAGATAGCATCCGGTATGTGTGTGAGTGGAGTGTAAATACACTCATTAGCTTGAGTGTTGTACTTTGTTATATGGACAGCCACACTGCTGTTAGTGTTATGGTGCGCGCAATATCTGCCTTTCCCCTTGTTTAAATTACTATAAGGGTGATCTGAGGAGTCGGGGCTATATGCACTGATCTCAACTGCTTGGCTATCAAGGAAATGTCCCGAATCTCACTACAAACAAATACAGCTGTCTTTTACCAGCTAGCTGGCCCCTGCCCCACCCTCCCAGCCTCTCTCCTCCTCGCCCCGCCTCTCTTCTCGTCATTATCATTTTAAGCTACAGACACAGAAACTGCACGTCCTCTGGAAATCTCATTGTAGGACTGACTCAAAGCGGCTGTAGCGACTCGAAGCGGTGGAGGTAGCCCAGTGGGTAGGATACTTGCCGCCAGACCAAGAGGTCATGGGTTCGAATCCTGCCTTCAGCATACCACCACTGGGTCCCTGAGCAAGACCCTTAACCCCAAGTTGCTCCAGGGAGACTGTGCCCTGTAGGTAGGGAATGGAAGTCGCTTTGGATAAAAGCGTCTGATAAATGCCTTAAATGTAATTCTTTAATGGCCAGTACACACTCGTGTGTGACTTCAAATAATCTTTAATCCTGGAGCAAAAGCTAAAGCCGAAGAATCGACTGCAGTTACATTAACTAAAGAGTCTAAAGGCGAACCTTATCGCTCCAGTAATTTCAGGCGGTTACGGTTTAGGACATGTAGTGATTTTCAGCCGCCCCTCAACGACTGACTGCCATCATTCAACAGCCAAAACACTCAACAGCCAAAACAGTGCTGACGAGGAAGGACTGGAGCCAACTGACAGCCTGACGGCATCCAACAGCTGACGTCCCGCCTGGTGTCTCAGGGGCCAGAAGTCTGTTTGAGTTCATTTAACACGGTTTGAGGGAAGCGTGTGATGATTTAGTTGCTAATTGCTGGGCTATAAGCTTCCAGGAGTTTCTAGCTACATTAGCCCCACAGCTCCAGTCTAAAGGAGGACTTATACAGGTCTTGGCTGATTGACTACATTTAGGGTGAGGTGGGGAGGAGTGGGGAGGGGAGGATGGTGTAAATTGGATTCTTTGCTGGAGTGTCACCATGAGGGTGTTTGGAAACAGTGACACTGTGTGTATCCGAGCGTTTCTGACATGCTTGTTTTTCTTTGTCTGTGTGTCGCTCTGTTTCCGCTCTGTAATGGACCCCGTGCCACCAGGTCCCTCATTATCTGGGTGAACAGACCTCTGCCGCTGTGGGCACTACAGGTCAGAACAATTAACCTTTTACACACACACACACAGAGAGAGCATGTCACACAGCATCACTGAAAGGTGCAGAGGCGAAAACAACCGTTCAGACAAAATGAATGCAACATAACCCAGATTTCCACTCAGAGAGACACACACACACATAAGAGGTGTATGTCTGTACTTGTTTTGTCCTCTTGCTGTTTGGCCACTTGGCCCAGACATTTTTTTCAGAGTAAGCAGCATTATGCCCGAGTCCTCCCACTGCTTCCTCCCACTCTTTCTCTGTCTGCTGTCTCTTCTCTGTCTTGTTTCTCTCTCTCTCTCTCTGTCTTTCCCTCTCTCCCTCTCTCTGTGTTCTCTCTCTCCGTGTTCTCTTTCTGGATTTGTTTCTCTCCCACCAGGTGCTTGTGGCCTTCATCAGCTTTTCAGAAACCATGTTGCTGGTGTACCTCAGCTACAAGGTGGGTCACACATATTGCAACTCACGGCAACACACTTCCCTTCAGCTGTACTACAGTATCACCCACCCACTGTCCTGGGCACGCAAGTGCTGACTGTAAACCAGTGCTCTCAGACTAAATTTACCTAGAGGTCGCAAACCAAGAGAACAAGAGGTTCTCCAAGCTTTTCAAAATACAAATTTTAAACACTCATGCCTCCGATTTAATAAACAATTCATCCTCAGACCACTACAGTTCAAACTACAGCAATAATTATAATAATAATGTTAATACAGGAAATTTTTATTACTGTTATTGTTTAATATATAATGATTAATACATCTTTTAGTGTTCAGTTAAAGCAAGGAAACTTACATTAAACAATAGAATAACTCCTGTATTTCTACTGAATGTAAGTAAATTGTACAGAGCAAGTAATTCTGCATGAATTGCTTTTATGATTTATTTCCTAATTCTGAGACCCTGTATCCACTGCTGTTTAATCCAAAATGCATTGAACATGATGTTGTCAGAGTGGGGCCTGTGAAGGACGCCCCCTGGAAGTCCTTCGGCCAGCAGGGTGCTCTCTGTCCAAGAGTCTGGGCCCGGCGACCCGAGCCCTACCGTGCACCCCGCCGGGCATCTCCCAGCAGGGTCGCCGCTGTGGTCAGGTAGGCAGGCCCCTCCGTGGGCCTGAGTCGGGCGCGCACCGCGCCCCGTGCTGGTAGGCAAGAAGCCCCCTACGGGAGGCTGGTTGGGCCCCTCCTCGGGCCCCTCGCTGGCAGGCAGACAGCCCCCTCCGGGAGACTGGACAGGACCCTCTAGCCCTACACTAACCCGCTCCAGCCCCCACCCACCCGCCCCTAGCCTACTACGCCCCCCAAAAAATACATGGGTATTTTTTCATCTGGTTTTGGCCCCTCTAGCCTCTCAGCTTGGCCTACAGCTCTCGCTAGCCCCCCTAGAAACCCCACTAACCAGGCCAGAGCAGGGGATACGGGACATACAGGGGCCTCTAGGCTAGCAGGGCTAGTGATAACAGGGCCGAGGACAACAGGATCGGGGCAGACAGGGTCACTAGGGCTATAAGAAGCGGGGCAGACAGGAGCTACACAACCTGGAGTTACACGACCGGGGGCTACACGGCCGGGGGCTACACGGCCGGGGGCTACAACCTCAGGAACTACACTAACAGTAGCCTCACCAAAAGTAGCCTCGCAAACCACAGCCTCACAAACCGTAGCGTCACAGACAGTAGCCTCACAGACAGTAGCCTCTCTAACAGGCCCGCTTATCGTGGCCTCCAAACCAGCTGCATCCCTAGCAGGCCTGCTAACAGGGCCGCTAATCGTAGCCTCACAAACAGGGCCGCTAACCGTAGCCTCAACAACAGGCCCGCTAACAGGCCCGCTAACTGTGGCCTTACAACTAGGCCTAAGGGGCCTCACAGGAGCTAAGCTACCTAGTGGGCCCTTACTGTGTGGGTCTGGTGTGGGAGGGTGGCCAGCTGGAGCGGTCGGGCCCTGCAGGTGTCCCTGGAGCTCGCGGATGGTGTGCGAGCCACTCCAGTTGCTGTTGTTGAGCCTGAAGTTGATGGTGGAGAAGGAGCGCCTGGCCAAGCTCACCCCAGGCGTCTCCGTGATGCACTGCACTGGCCTCGTGCTGCAGCGGCAGCTCCGGGTTGCCCACGAGCAGGGGCTGCTCCAGTGGGCTTGTGGCTGGCGGGTGCGCTCGCGGCACGGCGGCCGCTTTTGTTGGATGTGTTGGGGAGGCCGCGGGAGCTCCGCTTTTCCTCCTCCTCCGCCTCTTGGCTGCTGGAGAAAGGGGGGTGGTCTCCGGGGTTTCTTCGTCCTGGGAGTCCCCAAACGGCAGGCTGAGCAAAAAGCCCACGAGGTCGAAGGACTCCCATTCTTCCTCGGTCTCACCCTCTTCCTCCACGTAGGCGGCTTTGTGTAGATGTGTCCATCTGTCAGAGTGGGGGCCGCGAAGCCCACACTCTGAGCTACCTCTGGGGAAAGAACAGGCTACAGGCAGAAATAGGCACGCAGGCCTCCTGAATTGTAAAAACGTGAAGACAGGGAACAGGAACAGGGAAAACACAGGCAGGATACGAGGCGATGGACA
>JBBPDC010000141.1:1839742-1853179 GCA_037974485.1 Hemigrammopetersius urotaenia
CATTTTACCCCAGACAGTCAAGTGGGTGAACGAACGAAAATTCACAAGAGCAACAAGATTTGAAGCTCATGGCAGACACCCAAGAGATCCGCGCTGTGATTGGCTAAACGTTAGTTCACTCACATCTAATGAACAAATCAGAGAACACGGGAGGAAATATTGGCGCTAGGTCAAAAAAAGTGCGGGGGACAGAATCACCTGTTTCTAAAAGTGAGGGGGACATGTCCCCCCCGTCCTCCCCCGGTTGCTACGCCCCTGTACATGCATCAAAAAATCTAGCTATTGGCCTGTTAGAATTATGTTAGCTTAGTCAAGAAAACACCATTGTGTCTGGAGGCAGGTGTAAACACGAAAGAAAACACGAAAGAAAAGAAAGAAAAAACACACAAGAAAACTAATAAGACTAATTCAGACACAGTAAACACAAGGCAATAACAGATCAGACAACTGAAACACAATTACTTACAATAACACAGCCATAAGGGACACTAGGGACAGAAGGGACACTAGGGGCAGAGGGGACACTAGGGGCAGAAGGGACACTAGGGGCAGAGGGGCATGAACGAGGCCTGAAACCGATCTCAAAATATCTGAATGCATGCGTTTTTTTCCTGTTTACACTGTCATGGAACAGATCTGATCTGTGTCACATATGAGCAAAACATCGGAATTAGGTCACATTTAACTGACAGTGTAAACGAGGCCATAAACACTGGGGGCATTCGGCAGGAGCCTATAATAAATCCAGATATGAGCAGTGAGTAAGGAACATGTAAACGTTTATTAATGTATATTTTCTAAAAGCGGATGGTTAAGAATGTGGGGAGAAGCCCTGCAGCCCATGCAATCACACCAATTGTGTGAATGTTGTCATCAGCACAAAGGAATCGTGATGTATATAATTTTCCCCACGCTTTGGCGTGGGCTTTAACTTGGGAGATCAGGCCCGCTTTAAAAATGCACATTCATCAGTTTAACTGAAATATTGGGACAGTGAAAGAGAGTCTTTTATACGGTCATTGTTTCCTGCATTATCCTGCTTTACATTTACATTTACGGCATTTATCAGACGCTTTTAACCAAAGCGACTTCCATTTTCTACCTACAGGGGACAGTCTCCCTGGAGCAACTTGGGGTTAAGGGTCTTGCTCAGGGACCCAGTGGTGGTGCTGAAGGTAGGATTCGAACCCATGAGCTTTCGGTCCGGAGGCAAGTATCCTACCAACTGAGCTACTGCCACCCTACCGCTTTAGTGAGTACAGTGTTAAAGTTTACATTGTTTTCATAAAATGCATTTTTAATATTTATACATTTACAGCAAATTACACATTTCTGTGCACATTCAGCAAAAAATCTTTTTAAAAATCTTTTATCTATATATATATATATATATATATATATATATATGTTTCATTTTATAGTGCTCTGGGAATCTCAATAATGTCCTTAATTAAATGACTGGATCATTCTGACTGAGAGAAGATTTAGCTGTAAATTCAGTGAACCCTTCAATGATTTGTTCCAGCATTTGTGCTGGGAATATCTGTCAAATATTAATTACACTGTAATTATTGTGGCAGAACATGCAGCAGGTATGCCATAACTATTATTATTATCATTATCATTGTATTATGTCCATTATTATAAACATTTTCAATAGTCCTTTGTTTCATTCTCTTTAGAAAACTGATCTTAACTCTTCTGGATACAGGATACAGTATTTTGTTGGTGCTTCATTAGAACGGTGCTTTGCCTCAGAGACACTGTGTTTAAGAAGGGACTGTGATGAAAAGTGCCGTAGAAGAGTACACAAACCAAAACAGCTCTTCTTAAGAGAACCAAAAATGATTCCTCTGTGATAACACTCCTAACAACCCTTTAGCATTCTGTGATAACTTTTACTTTCACAACGGCACTAGAAAGAGCACAAGAGAGAAAGAAATGGAGACAAATGCAGAGCTAGAAAAGAGAGACACACCCAGAGCATGAAAATGACTTAAATTGATAAGATAAATGTGATAGGGATCTTTTTCCATCATAATGGACTCTGGATCCTCTCAGGTTCTGTAAAACCTGTAACACCCCCCCTTCCTATGAGCTACAGCTCATCCATTAACACCCTGCATGAGTCCTCCATAATAACACATACACATGTCATGGCAGATGTCATGTACTGTAACAAGTCCATTTCTATAACAGGGATGTTACCATTACCAGTAATTATCATGACAAAGGTAATATTTGTTAGCATGACTGTAAATTAGCACAGGACTGTTTATGTCGGCAAGGACATCAAACACTGTAGCATGTCGAACGATGTTTAATAGTAATTATGACAAGCCTCTGCTATATTAATGGACACCATAACAGCTTATAGCAGCTTATTACTGCTGTCTAAAGAAAATGATGTATTTCATTTATTTTTGTCGTTTATATTTAGCAACCATTTGTGTGAAGGTTTCATGATAAACAGACCCTCTCTTGCAAAGTTGCCATTTTGGACATGCTTTTTTCATTTGAACAGCAATGACATGTTTATGGCATGTTTAAGTGTGTTTGTGTGTGTGTGGAGGGAGATTGCAGTGATGTAACACTGAATTAGAAACTGCAGTGACTGAAATGGTTTCATTCGGCTCGTCTTGCCAGGCAGTGCGTTCAGTGAATAATCATATAGTTTAGTCGAGTGTCCAGTAGCATGAATTTCATGGACATTGCAGGTCTGGAAAATGTGTCTGGCTTCGCTCCCACTGCACACCACACACAGCAGCGCAGATCACTACTGCCCTCTTAAGCCTTCAGCACCTCTAAAACCACTTCTCAGCGCTCCAGTGGATTTCCCATCCACTACTACAGAAACAGCACACCGATGATAGAGCAGCACTGACTGTACCACCTGTGCAAAAAAGGTTCAAAATAGAGCCTAAAACACTGTGGAACATTTTCGGCTAAATATAATATTTAAAGAACCAAGAGAAGAAACATTTAATCCCACAAAGATTTATATGGATTTTTGAGTTGTCCTGGTTTTGTACATAAATACACTGCCCAGAAGAACCCTTTTGTTATATAACCAAACAGTTACAGTTACAGCATTGGACAGACACTCTTATCCAGAGCGACAGACATCAGTGCTTAAAGTGGTCCACAACTGTTCTACATACATGCAAAGCCTGCTAGCGAAGTTGCACATATTAGAAGACCCTGTCAATAGAACAGAAAACGTCAGAAGTTAATACAAAGTAAGCAGAAAGATGGCCGAGAGTGAAGACAGCAAGGGAAAGAGTGAAGACAGCGAGGGACTCCGCAGATCTGATCGCCAGAGGGAGTTTGTTCCGCTGCAGGCTGTCCAAGACTGAAAGGAGTCCTGATGCATGTCTTTCTCTTCTCTTGAGCAGCGGAGGTTCAAGACGAGCAATGTTTCATGCCCTGAGAGGACGAGAAGGTGCACATACATTCTTGGCTTTGAAGGCAAGAGTTAACCAAAGAGTTTTGTTCAAGCTTGTAATGACATAAAGGTAATGACAGGATATATGTGAAAGTACCAAGAAGGGATCCCCTGTGAAAACTAGAGAATACATTTGCTTTTTATTATGGTTTAATTTACTTTAATGAATCTATTACTTTTATATTGTTCTTGGCACACTGTTCTCATCTTCCATATATATAACATGTAAGGGAAAGACTTGTATTGTAATTTTAGAGAATGGTCCATTTGCTTTTTGTTTGCCATCTTTCATTCTGGATGAGAGTGCATTCATCTCCAGGTTGTTGAAAATAAATTGAAAATAATAATAAAGATCGTGTTGGAAAAAAATCAATATGTTGGCATATATCAATATAAGCCAACAGATATAATGCTGATTGATTATTTTTAATGTCTGTGATCCAATTAACAACATTAATCAATGTTTAAATCATTTATAAACCTAGTTACAATACAGTTATTCATTTGTATGATTTCATAAATAGTTTTGCTTAATGTAGCAGACACATGCGCAGTTAAGACTAATAAACATTTATAAACCTTTTATCATCATAGTCTAATTTTGTAATGTTTTATTTGGCGTAGCAGACAAATGTACATTTAAGTGTAATAAAGGCTTTATAAACCACTTGTAAACCTTTTATAATTGTAGTCTTACTGTAAAATTGGTATCATTTCACACTATTTTGTTTAGTGTAGCAGATAATGGCGATAAAGCCTTTTTAAGCCATTATAACTCTTTAATCAGGATAATGATATGTAATAAAGACTTTAGACTTCGACTACATGAGATCACAATCAAAGTGGACCTTTTACCTTTAGAAAACCTCTCTGGCTCTGAATCAAGTCAACAGGGACGGCTGTTCAAGAATTAATGCCATTGCTTCACTTTTACCCCTTTCAAATACACACATGCATATTTCAAGGTGGTGCAGTGAATTAAACATGAGACGAAAGACTTCTGCTCTGTTCCATTTCATGAGCGTCAACCTCACCGTGATCCTGCCGTCCAGAGTCAGGCGCAGACTTGCGCGTCTAATCAGAGTGCGTGTGAGGAGCAGGAGCTTTAATAGGGGTGTAGGGGTGACGTGTGTGGGGTGGGAGTGACTCCAGGGCCTCTGGGCTGATGGGAGCAGACCCTGTTCTGTCCCAGAACGCAGATCAGCCCCACGTTGGGCGGGACAGAGCTCTAGAGAGAGTCAGGGGAGAGCTGGGCTGGAGAGAATTGAAACACTCTCACTGTAGCTTTCAGCTTTCACGCCTCATCACTCTTACTTTCGCTCATAGTCTCAGTTCTACAGAGAAACACACAGAACCTTGTTTCAGATGCTATAGAAACATACACCTCCATGGTTTGATACAGACCATTCAGTCTAATCACAGAGAAACACACGCTGCCTCGACTTGAGTCAGCCCAGTGAGTCTAATCATAGAGAAACACACAGAACCACAGTTTTGGTGCCATAGAAACACACACTTTCAGAGTTTCAGACACATTATAGATAATATATGTCTAATTATAGAAAATTATAGAAAAAACATACACTGCCTCAGCTTAAGTCAGCCCATTTCATCTAAGCATTTTGTCTAATCATAGATAAACAAACACTACCTCAGTTCATCTGCTACAGAAACACACATGAGGAAACACACACTGTCTTCGTGACGAGGGACACAGCCTGATTAGAGAGCTTCAGATCTACAGTTTAGTATCATACTCTCAGTATGATATACGTTTCCAGGAGATAATCTCTCTAAATATTATAAATCAGTTGAGAGAAAAAGAAAGAGAGACAGAGAGACAGAGAGAGACTGTAAAAAAGCCACTTGTTCTGAACAGTATGAAAGGACCATCAACCAGAATGTTATACTTTAATTAGACAGCTTTGGCTATTTATAATATTTTGTACGAGTAAACATTTCAATGTTGATCTTCTATTTGGATCCTACTTAAATATGCCATTTTCTATGAGTTTTAATAAAACACATTTTTACCCAAGCTACATAATGCTTTATGATTTTTTTTTTGTGTTTGTTTGTTAATTTCAGCAAATAATCAGTAATAAATGTTCTCTGTAGAGGATGTGCACTTATTTTCACTTAGAAAATAAGCAAAATATGTCATTTGACCAGGAATGCCAGCACTTTTGCATACCAATGTCTCTCTCCAAACTAATCAGGGAGTTCCTTTGCCTTTTCATGGAGGCAATGTGAAGCTTCTGCACTGGACTCTGGAGAGCTGATGTGGATTTGGAAGACAGTGTATGTAAATCCAAAAAACTGAGCACAAAACTTGCACCATGTATGGATTAGTCTCGTCACTAAGGCTTTCCATCAGTTGCCAGAACCTTCAGATGCCACCTCCAACATCACCACTGCAAACACAGCCTGTACAGTCGACCACTGCTTTCTTTTTTTCTGTGATCCGAAATAAACAACTTTGGTTCCTGCTGTCATCTGTGGACAAAGTGTCTCACTGGAGCATCTCTTACAAAACAGCCTAGCTGCCATTTCTCTAGGGACACGGTCCAAAATGCTTTAACCACGAAGATCCTCCTTCTCTTTAATATTTCTATCAGAGTTTATAAAGGGGTTTTCAACCTCCAGTCAACCCCTTCCAACATCCTTCCAGCCTCTGCATGGTGGACGAGACCATTGTCAAAAAGGTCAGTAGTGGCTGTACCATGTGTAAGTGTGCTTGTTCTGGTGTGTGTTAGTTTAAATGTAATTGGAGGCTCCATTTTGATTGTTGACAGGCCAGACCCCTTTATTTTAAGAAGACCACTCTGAGGTTTTGAGGTTTAATGACATTCTTTGTAAGTGTCCAGTATTTAAATGTAATAAAGTTAATTCATTCATTGGTTATATACAGGTGACCCTCGTCAAATAACATGATATTCTAGGTGACCAAAAGTACACATCCTCTACAGCAGGAGTTCTCACAGGGCTGAGAGAGAGCCCCACATTTTTTGCTCTTTGATTTTCATGTATTGCAAGTCAGTTTGGAGCAAAAATCTGGACCATCATGTGGGTCTATGAGGACTGGTTTGGGAACCAGCACTCTACAGAGCTTTATTTTTGTTTTCAATATGTTAAATACATTACAATTCCATACTTATTTATATTTCTTGTACAGAATGTGTACATAATTTACCTGCAGGGTGCTCAAAATTTCACGACCGCATAATGAAAAGCAGTACATAGTTTTCATAGTTGTTATAGTTCATGCAGAGTTTTAAGTATTAATTCGAGCCATTAATAGTCCAGCATTCATTTATGTATCTGAATTCACCATTTATATCATCTTCCTCATCATCACCGGAGAAATATTCATATCTCTTCCTAACAATGAGCGATTCGTTAAACTGGAAAAGTGCTGCTGATCCATTATTCTGTTAACACCCAGGCATGGTGTTCTGAATCGTAAGCACTGCGTGAAAGCTGTGTTTCCATCGCTCAGCGCATTTCACAGCTAAACCTTGCGAGACTGGCCTTTGATTTATGCATGTTGACGTATTCAGCAGAGGAAGGGGCTCGAATCCTTTCTTTTAAACTTTATTTCTGCATTCCACTGCGGTCCTTCGCGTAAATTATTCGTTCATCGTGTATCCCCTCCACTGGCATGTCTCATTAAATCAGCTGTCCTTTTTCTGCCTCCAACTGGTCGCAATTCCCAGAGCCGGACGAATAAAAACATAGCTGATTATGAGCACCATCTCCAGAGAGCCTGTTTAGCAAAGAGTGGAAGTGTTTGCCCAAGGCTGGAGCAGGAGTGTTGAGGGACCCGTTCTGCCCCAGACCTCTAAGGCCAGCTCCTACCCGGTCCCTGCAGGCGTCATGGGGCGGGGACACACTCAGCTATAAAAGAGGACAGCTCCTGTTTTTTCCCTGGGCTTTATTAGTAGCGGATGAGTTGAATCGGGCCAGTCTGAGCAGGAAACTGTGAAACTGCCCTGGGATCTGAACACTAGAATGTGTTCTTTAGACAAAAAGCAGAACATTACACAAATACATCCAATTTATGCTAAATTTGCACTCATCAGTCCATAATATTATTATATTACATATTAATGGCGGCAAGACTTTATGTTCTCTATTCAGTAGACCGTGTCTTGGAGTATTTGCTCTATAGCAGGAACAAAAGAATTTGTGAACGACAAGTAACTAACTAAACAAATAAAAAGTGACTTTTCTTTGAAACAAATGAATTTTTTATTAACATTAGCATCACCAAGTAACGCAGTAAGACAGTTCAAAGTGGACTAACACTAGATTTGTTTAGCGTTTTTTGGTAACGAGCATCTAAGACTTTTGTTCTCCACCACGACATCCAGTGTCAGAGTGGGGGCCACGAAGCCCACACTCTGAGCTACCTCTGGGGAAAGAACAGGCTACAGGCAGACGTCCATGCTGTGGTTCTTTATTTTCAAAAGAAAATAGAAAAAACATAAGTAGGCACACGGGCCTCCTGAATTGTAAAAACGTGAAGACAGGGAACAGGAACAGGGAAAACACAGGCAGGATACGAGGCGATGGACACATGAGGATAGACTAACTGAAACAGGCTTAAATACACAGGATAATCAAAGGGCTAAACATAGGCAGGTGGAACTAAGGACATGTGATACACAACAGAAATCATGTGACACACAGAAGACAAGTGACCAAAGCAAAACCCAGAAAACTTCAGAATAAAAGCCCCCCCAGAACACAGGACAGAAAACAGAACAAATACATAACACCAGCATAAACCAAAAGCAGTGGCCCTAAACGGCCACTGACCAAGCCGTGACAGATGTGAAGGTTCTGCTGTGTCTGGAAGACTCGTACTTGTAGACTGGTCTTGACTGGAGGCCAGCTCTTCTCAAAGAAAGGTCTCAGGATATGTCGCTACCAGAAGCCCACAGTTTGGTAGACCCCTTCTCCTGAGTGAAACTCTCCTCATCCTCTCTGAAAATGGGAATGGGGATTCTCCCCACGACATATATGTTGGGAATTCCTTGGAATCAGAGTGCCTTTCATTTCAGAATCAGGAAAACGCTGGTGGGGCGTCTATGGGCTCCTCAAAGGCTGAGTGGGAAAAACGGTCCCGTGGATTATTGTATGCATCAATGTGACTTCAGCTCGGATGCAATTGCTTTGCTTCAGTGTTGAAGGCAGGATCAAAGGGAAAGGAGGGAGGAGGTAGAGAAGGGCAGGTATATGCGAAAGAGAGATGTTTGTACCAATCAGCTCTTTGTTTTTTGAGAGCTCTTGTGCTGGCTGAGTAAGTGGGAGAACTGAGCAGTAGGCATGCCCTTCCTTTTCAGAGCCTTTGAGTTTCACGCCACCTTTGGAGGCAGATACAGTAGCTCCTCTCTCTCTCTCTTCCCTCGAGCTTCTCTCTCTCTCTCTCTCTCTCTCTCTCTCTCTCTCTCTCTCTCTCTCTCTCTCCTTTTTTCTGTCTCAGTTCTCCCCAAGCTGCATTGATTTCCACTGAAATGACCAAATCATCGCCTACGCCCAAACCAATGTGGGTCAGGTCCACCTTGGGTCCTCACAATACCAGAATTTTGATACTGATCCGAAGTGTAGCATCTCCATGTCCAAACCTAGACAAGCTCTCCTGAAATATAGTTCCACTGGAACAAATACATTTCCACTGGTACAAGGGACTGTTCTATTCCGCGAACCAATGTTTTTCTATTACAAATGAAACGACCCGATAGTAGTTGTACCTGAACTATCACTGTGCTGCTCGATGGCAGAGCTAAAAGCAGGGCGCAGCCGAGCCGACAGAGTCACTGCTTTTTGACAGGTAAAAAAACAACAACTAGTAAAAAAACAACAACAGTGGAGATACAAACTAACAACTGGGACGTTGCCAAAGTACAAGTACTGCTCTCTGTTTGGGCTGTTTAAGCTGAGGATACATTTCAGTGGGAGTTTTCTAACACTGTGAGAAATGTGGAGGTGCGCCAGAGCATCACTAACAAATTAGCTGGGTTAAGTGTTCGTCGCACGGCTAAACAATGGTGAGAAATAGCATTTTAAACTATGAGAAGAAGACAACTTTAACATAAGCCTCTATGTTGTGCAGGGCTTAGGAATAAAAATAATTTTGTGTCACCATTGCGCTGCCAACAGCAATACAGTTACAGAACTAAAATACAATGTAAAATCAAAGTCTGCTACAGCCTCCGTACCATCACAGTACAGTTTAGGTTCCTGCAAGGGACCAATTGAGATGGCAACTTATGTGGAAGTAATTAGCAACAAAACCACACAAGGGTCCACATCCTATCTGGATCCATTAAAGATACACTATCCATATCTTTTATTTGTGACGTTTGTGTGGGTTTTCTGTACCAAAAACAGTCATTGTTCCTTATATGTTACTGTTTTCTAGTTCTTCTCTGACTCTCTTAGAATTTAGACTTTTTTTACAATGTCTTTATAACTGATTTATGTGAATTACCGTTTTCACATTTGCTGTTTGGTATTGTATCTTCAGCAAATAAGCAATGGATTTAAAAATGAATAAATCTTGAGTTTTTTTGCAACATTTAACAACTGAAAAACATCTAAATATATACACAGTTTAATACAGCCAGTGCTTACAGCACACTGCAAGTGCAGGACTCACTTCCCTTCCCAGCGAGATGAGATTCAGTGCTTGCATTTTTTTGTTGAAAACTGCAGCTGGGTGCTTGAGAGCATGTGTTGACGACCCAAGAGGGAGCAGCAGCTCACCGCTATGTATATTGGTTTAAACGTACTGTTTGTAATAAAGGTGCTAGAAAGGTTTCTTCACAGGATGCCATAGAAGAAGTACTTTTCAATGTTTTTGTAAATGAGTTAAGCGAGTATAAAGTGCCTTTTTAAAGAACCTCCACATAAAGTTATGCTTCTCTAAAAAGCCATACATTTTGCAAGAAACCTTTACATTATAGGACGGCTCTTAATACCGTATATGGTTCTTCAATGGCATCCCTGAAATAACTGTAATGTTTCTTAACTTTATATGAAATTCACTTTATTTATTTATTTATTTATTTATTAACTATTTAATTTAACTATTTAACTTTTCTATTAGTCCGATGTTTATATTATCTATAAAGTAATATAAGAACTTAGGTAGCATAAAAGTGATACGTTTTGTTTAATCATTAATGACCTTTACAAGCTCCAACAATAAATTACCAAACTATCAAACACTTTTGTAGCCTGTTGAGTCTTTGCCCCTGGTTCTACTAATAGTTCCAAACTCGAGTGGATATGCCAGTCACCTGAGGTCCCACCGACAGGTGCGCCCCCCCCACCCCCCTCCCCCCTCCCCGACACATTCAGACTTTGAGCTTCTTCCTGTGTTTCCAGGGCAACGTGTGGGAGCAAGTGTTGCGTGTCCCATTCATTCTGGAGATGATCAGCGCCGTCCCCTTCGTTATCACTGTGAGTGTCCACACACACACCTTACATAAGCTGAACAATCCACCAGCCCTCTCTGAGACGGACCTGCATTAATGCCACAGCAGTACCCTTATTTCATATGTAATGTGTATGTTTGTGATCATAAATCTGGCGATATGTGCAGTATTATCCGATTCTGCACAATTATGTCCAGTCACCACATTATTTCTACATCTAACCTAAATTAGGGTCTTTCACAGTTACTGTACGAGTGCACCCTGGGGGTAAAATGCCATGTACTATGCGACCCATCTTATTTTTAGCGATTGGTTGGAAGAGAAGAGCATACAGTCATTGTGCAAAAATGTTGGCACCCCGATTAATTATTAAAATGAATTATTTTTTACACAATTTAAATGATTAAAAAATAATTTAATCCTCCTTTGCAGAGAACAAGTTCATTACTTATATATATATATATACGCATATGACAACAGTTGATGGTCCTGATGATCCAGTAATAACTGATGATTAAATATTGTTTTTATTTGACCTTGGCAGGTGATTTTGCCCTCTCTGCGAAACCTCTTCATCCCCGTCTTTCTGAACTGCTGGCTGGCCAAACACGCTCTGGAGAACATGATCGTAAGAAACAACAAATGCTGTGTTTTTGTCCTGTGGGCGAAGCTCAGCGCTTCCTCTCCCGGCTGCTCTGTTCCTCCAGTTGTTATTGTCGGGAAAAAGTACCAGCAGGCCTCTCAGAGCACAAAGTGCAAATTAGTAAAATTGACATACAGTCCGACCAGCATGAGCCTAATTGCAATTAGGGGGAATTAGCATGAACTCCAGCTGAAATTGTAGCTGCTCTTTCTTTTCTTTTTTTACTTTTCAAATGAGCATGATTGCAGCAAACCTATTAAATTGTTATGTGGAGCTTCTTCCTTTGAAGAAGGGAGGCTGTAGAGAGGATCTGAAATAGAATGAAAGCGCCGCACTGATAATCCTGTTAATGAAACGTCAGTGGCTGGTGATGCCTTTAACATGTTATTAGAGCATTTCTATCTTTTCTCTCTCTCTCTCTCTCTCTGTTCAATCTCGTCCTGTAAGCCTCTGTAAGTCTCTCAGACTGTCTGACTTACGTAAAGTGATTTCATCCGCTGGCGTTCCTGACATTTATGATTCCGCTGCTCAGCGTTTCCTTCGCCCACTTCTCAAGTCATGGTTCGCCGAAATGGTCCCGAATGAAAAGAAAAGGATTTAACAAACATGGATCCTGGTCAAATGTTCCCAAATTTAAAAAAAAACCAATCACAGATTCAGAAAAAAATCTAGAACATAAGATGATGATCCCAAGTCCCAAGAAAAGAATCATAATTAGCGAGAATATCGCCCCCAGTTTCATTTGGAATCACCTTTTTCTGACATGGATCCATAAACCCCTTTAGGAATTAAGAGCCACATTTGATGCATAATATAATTGGTTAAATGTATTAACCAATATGTGTGTGTGTGTGTGTGTGTGTGTGTGTGTGTTTCAGAATGACCTGCACAGAGCCATCCAGCGCACCCACTCAGCCATGTTCAACCAGGTGCTCATCCTCATCAGCACCCTCCTCTGCCTCATCTTCACCTGGTGGGTGAGAGAGAGAGAGAGATAAGAGCGAATTAGAGAGAGAGAGAGAGAGAGAGAGAGAGAGAGAAGCGAATTAGAGAGAGATATTGTGCAACAGAGGGAATGAGTGAGTGAGAGAGTGGGAACGAGACAGAGAGGCTGAGAGTGTAAGGGTGACAGAGAAAGAGTGAATATAAATGGAGAAGAGAGAAAGAGAGAGACTAAGGCAGAAAATGTGAGAGATATGGAGAGGGAAGAAAAGAGCATGAAAGAGTGAGGGGTGGTGACAGACAGAGAGAACAGGAGGAAAAGACAAAAAGAGTGAGTGAGAGTGTTAGTGACAGCAGAAGAGTGAAGGAGAGAAAAAAAAGAAAGCGAGAAACCAGGGGAGAGAGAGAGAGAGAGAGAGAGAGAGAGAGAGAGAGAGAGATTTTAATAGCTGTTATCTCTGTAATTGTTATCTCTCTGTAAATGATCCCTTTGGTAACAGTGTATGAAAAGCAGACGCACCAGTAAAGCGACCTGCACCGAGTGAAACTGAGGGAAAGGTAGAGAAAGAGAAGATAGAAAGAAGATATTATGAGAAAATGAGAGAGAGAGAGAGAGAAGGAGGGGGGGGGGGGCTGGTGTGACATTAGTATTGGATTTGTGCCCTTTTTTCACCATTGACAAGTCAGTGTTGACTTTGACTGGCCCCTCAGTACTGAACAAACACACACACATTGATAAGCCATACCATGTGAACACACACTCACACACGCATGCAAATCCCTTGGCACCTTTTTGTTTAAAAGGTCAGAAAGATCCATTTTAAAATTATATTTAACCCTTCTCCCCTTCTCTCTCTCCCTCTCTCTCCCTCTCTCTCCCTCTCTCTCCCTCTCTCTCTCTCTCTCCCCCTCTCTCTCTCTCTGTCTCTCTCCTTCTCTCTCTCTCCCTCTCTCTCTCTCTC
>JBBPDC010000141.1:1856560-1867539 GCA_037974485.1 Hemigrammopetersius urotaenia
ACACACACACACACACACACACACACACACACACACACACACACACACACACACACACACACACACACACATCCTTTCCCCATGCATCTCTTCCTTATCCTCAAGCCATGTTCTCTTGAAACAGATCTGAATACTCATATCTGCTGAGTAAATGCATTGTGTACATTGTGGACACACGTGCTGAATATATATTTGGGTCTTGTATCAATTTCTTTCACAGAATTAAAAAACATTTCTATTCACATTAAAACTGATCCGCTGAAGTGTTTTGATGATTCTGCCTCTTGTGGACCCAACTGGTATTGCATGTTTGCATTTTTTGCCGCCACATTTTCTGCCAAACCTGCAGCTCCCACCCCCCCCCCCCCCCCCTTAAATCATTTTGACACATTATGGCAAGCAAACACTGTTTTCAACAGAGGCCCCAAAGCACACGTTAATCTGACACATATAAACAGTGCTCATGTGCCCGCCTCCACCATATTTCCCTAAACGTTGTGTTCCAAGACCACTCGGCATCAGACAGCACCCGCTGTCCCCGTTAAGAGCATGTCAGATCTTCTCACACAATCCCTTAATGCACTCCATGCCTCTCCCACTCACACCCACACCGCTCCAGCCATGCAGATGAAGAAGTTTTTTATTATAGATTTTTTTATAGACTGTTATGTGAATCTATAAAATCCCCCATGCAGTGTCACCCCAGCCGACAGCGGCCAAAGGAGGGAGCTCATCATTTTCATCCATCTTTCTTCCTTTAATGGCCTATAGATTTTCTGGACAGACCTGTTTGTCTGAAAACGCCAACTGCCATTAATATTGTGCGAACATGAGAGTAGAACTTTACCAAAAGACTAGCAATAAAATCATGTCACACTGATCTATAGTGTGGTGCAAAAGTCTTAGGCACCCATGCATTTTGTGTAAAACCATTTTCCCTGTGTGTGGTAAAGTGTCTTCCTGCTGGCAAAGTTAACGTTATTATAAATGCAAACAAACAAGAAAGCAGTAAAAAAGAAAACGAGATTTGTTCAGTTTGTGAAAGTAGTTGATACTGTGTGAGCTGGTGAGGAGAACACAGGTTCGGTTCCAGGTTCCTCCTCGGTTCCTCCAGCCGTTGTTTGGATTGTGAAACTCCATCAGAAGCTCCTGGTTTAATTTAATGAAGGACTGATCGAGTCGAACCAGGTTTCTGATTAAACTACAGTAATACTGGACTTCCACAAGGAACACACTGATATACTGAACACCTTTAGCATATTTATATTACTAGTATATTTAGTAATATTCATGTGAAAACTCACTCCTGATTTAAATATTTTTACAAACTGTTTTTGCAGAATTCTGTACAGCACTGTATGTTACAGCTAAGGACCATTTTTCGTTTTTGACAGCATAATAATAAGCTGTGCTCAGTAAAACATAAGACATTTCATATTTAACATTTCTCCAGAGTGGACAGTGACCGATGTTGGTCCGATGCTTGTGAACAGAGGCTGTGTATCGTGTTTTTGACTCTAAAGGGAGGAATATAAAACATGGCAGTGAGTGCCTGAGCATTGATTTGCGACGATAACGTGGTGTTTTTTTTCAGACAGCCAGGCCTACTGGACGTCATTAGACTGTTGACAGTGACAAGTGAGGAAGCCATCAACAGTAATGACCAAAATGAAATATGCCAGCAGGCAGAGCAGTCAATCAGAGGCAAATATCTGGGAGATCATTAACTGGAAGTTGCAGATTATACGAGAGATCAGTTCTGCTGCGAGTAAAGACTCTTGTGCAATTTCCTTTGAATATATTGCAGGATGTATTTTAGCCACGTGCACAGTTACACTCATACAGTGTGCAGGAAATGTAGCCCTGAGAATAAAGACTAGAAAAATAGTATAATTTGACAAATATACACAAATGAAAAAAAATAAATAAATAAAATTATTGTCTGAGGACATTTATGTTATAAAGAGTATTATGATATAGGGAGTAGGATGGTATAGGGAGTATTAGGAGTATTATGGTATGTTGAGTATTATGGTATGTTGAGTATTATGGGATGAGGAGTATTATGTTAGGAGTATTATGGGATGGGGAGTATTATGTTAGGAGTATTATCGTTTAGGGAGTATTATGGGATGGGGAGTATTATGTTAGGAGTATTATCGTTTAGGGAGTATTATGATATGAGGAGTATTATGTTAGGAGTATTATGGTATGTTGAGTATTATGGTTCGGGGAGTATTAGGAGTATAATGGCATGTTGAGTATTATGGTATGTTGAGTATTATGGTATGTTGAGTATTAATTTTATGTTGAGTATTAGAAGTATAATGTTAGGAGTATCATGGTATGGGGAGTATTGTGGTATGAAGAGTATTAGGAGTATTATGGTATGTTGAGTATTATGGTACGGGCAGTATTAGGAGTATTATGGTATGTTGAGTATTATGGTATGTTGAGTATTAATTTTATGTTGAGTATTAGAAGTATTATGGTAGGAGTATAATGTTAGGAGTATTAGGGTATGGGGAGTATTGTGGTATGAAGAGTATGAGGAGTATTATGGTATGTTGAGTATTATGGTACGGGGAGTATTAGGAGTATTATGGTATGTTGAGTATTATGGCACGGGCAGTATTAGGAGTATTATGGTATGTTGAGTATTATGGTACGGGGAGTATTAGGAGTATTATGGTATGTTGAGTATTATGGTACGGGCAGTATTAGGAGTATTATGGTATGTTGAGTATTATGGTATGTTGAGTATTAATTTTATGTTGAGTATTAGAAGTATTATGGTAGGAGTATAATGTTAGGAGTATCATGGTATGGGGAGTATTGTGGTATGAAGAGTATTAGGAGTATTATGGTATGAGGAGTATTATGGTTTATTCATTTATTTTAATATGTGCTCGCCCTGCTTTGTTTAGTTAACAAACTTAACTGACACACTCGTAGCTTGTGGTGCCCAGGACAGTGTACGAGTTCTAGGCCTAATATTGTTTTTCTGAAATAATAATCTACATAACAATGTCCCAGGTTTGGAATATATTACCTTATTACATCTCCCACTCAGTTTGTGTTCGAGTGTTGAGGGCTTGACACAATCAGTTACCGGGCCACATATCAACCGTCCGACTGTTCGACACTCGGCTTATTTGCATAAAGTTCATCCAGAAGTGGAGAGCAGTGTGAGCAGGAGGTGCGTCAGTGGTGTGATCAGTCCTACCAGTGTATTGTTGTCCTTCACTGCTATTGTCCTCCCTCTGTGTTTAGAAACCAATTCTCAACACACACGCACACACACACAAACACACATACATACTCAGGAGACCCCAGTCAAGTACCAAACTCTATTTTCTGTGTACTCTGTCAGTTTCACACATTGGTGAGTTCAGTTTCTTTGTCCTCCTGCTTCCTTAGTGCTGCTCTGTTGAGGTCAGTTTAATGTCCGGTTTAATTCTCTCCCCAGTTTGAGCAGCTGGCCTTCCTGTGGATGGAGCGACAGAAATCTGGGGGGAACTACAGCCGCTACAGAGCGCAGACCGAGAAACACGTGGTCCTGTGTGTGAGCTGCCTGAAGATAGACCTGCTCATGGACTTCCTCAATGAATTCTTCGCCCACCCTAGACTGCAGGTGCGTGTGTGTGTGTGTGTGTGTGTGTGTGTGTGTATGTACGTCCGCATACATGCATTAGTGTTTATGCATGCGCATAGTGTTCAGGAGAGATCTGTATATGTATATATATGTGAAATATTTCTAATATGCCAAATTGAACTTATTAATGCTTTGATCAGAATGCTTCTATTTCTACCAGTAAAGTTTGTTTTATAATAAAATGGTTCTGATTTTAGAGGGGTTTGGTGTGAAATTGTGTTTTCTAGAGAAGAGTCCGAAAAGTTTATAGCAGGGGTGAATGGAGCCAGACGTCTGAAGAGTGCTCGCACAGATTTTGTCCTATACAGTATGTTATAGATACTGTATATAGATATATATATAGATGAAAAAATAAGCTTTAAAATGATATCTTGGTCAAAGCTGTATCTTAAACGGTTGTCAAGTTACAGTTGTTTGAATTCTGGTCTCGCAGCACCATTTTCCAACTGAAAAACCGAGAAAATCGCTTTTAAAGTTTTTATCAGTTTTTTGTTGATATCTTTAACAATCCATAGCATCCAAAGAGATGCACCCAGTATTCAGCAACAACATTTTACTACGGGCATTTAGATACTAAGAAAAATATATTAAATCAGACTGAAGCTTCAATTATTCCAAAATATTTATGAAATACTTTTCCATAATTCATATTTTTATAAGATCTTAGAGCTGCAACTCAACTTAAACAGTCATTTAAGTACATTTTCACAATTAGTTTCATGATGAAACTTTGAGAGATTCATTTTGAAGATCTTTTCTTTCACACAAGACCAAAACAGGAAAATCGATATTTTTGATGTTTTTCAACATAATCGGCCCGTATCTAAATAAATAGAACCCCGACTTCCAACTCATTATGGCAGATCGGGCCACATATATATGCTGTATATGTGCATTTAGATGTGAACTGGTGGGTATGGACAGTAAGAAAATGGCTTTATTTTTGATGTTGACATTAGGACCCCTGGTTCCATTCGCCACCGCTGTAAAGAAATCAAAGTCTGTCATTTTCTCTACAATGAGCCTTTTCACATCAAACGCCCTTTGAATGTCTTTGATTATATCTCGGTTTCTAAATTGTGCAGAAAATGATCATAATCAGCTGAAATTCCCTTTAATCTGCTCCCCTCATATTGTCACGGTTGTTTTGATATTTGACTCGTTCTGACCACATCTTTAACATGAGATTGAACTATAAGGACCGACTGTAGTTGCTCTGACTGTTTCAGTTACGGTTTATGTTTTTAATCTGATGTGAGCTACTGATATTGGACTTAACTGATTGATGGCACAACTGATGTCCTATCATTATCAGCCAATACTAAAACTGTGTTTTCGAACAGTAACGTATATATCTCATATGCTCGTATGTGTATTTATGTGTGCGTGCGTGTGTGTGTGTGTGTGTGTGTGTGTGTCTTAGAGTAAGGTATAGATTCTTCTCAGTAGGGACCTGGGTTAATCCTTAGCAGGAGCTGGAGGCAGCTGCAGTTCAGGCTGCGGAATTATAGCAGTTTTACTGTAAAGCTCCAGACCTATTTCTGAATGAACTCCCAGCCACACACACACACACACACACACACACATTCTCTCTTGGTCCACATCCCACACATTTCTGAACTGTCTGTATCTACACATGGCCATGTAAGCACTTGTGGCATGTCTGTGTTTATATGCGGATTGCCGCGGCGCCTCCAGGGGGTATCATACGACACACAACGTGACACACACTCTGAAGTGCAAATGGAAAAGATCTGTGCGGATGACGTGGGAGACGTTCGGATACTGGAGGGGACAGAACATACCGTTGTCATAGTGATACAGTTCCAGCTTCTGTAATGCAGATCTGTTCTGCACTTGCATCTCCAGACATTTCATCAGAACTGTCACTTCATTAGATGCGCCTATTCAGTCCACTCTGGTACACTTTGTAGTTTGTAGCTAAGTCCATCTGTTCATTTGTTAGCCCCAGGAGCCCCAGGAGCCCCAGGAAATGAACTACATAAAATGTACAAAATGTAAATATGCTGTATTAGAACCTCATATGTAGTTTATAGGGAAGTCAAACTGCATTTAAATGCATATTAAATGCATAGAACATGAAACTTATATAGTTTTGCAGTGTGCTTTATTTATACAGGAGGAAAATGAGAAATGGGACACTTCTGTGGTGTGTGCCACACACGTCTCTGGCAGTAAAGGTTCGGTATAAGGCTTTTAGAAGGTTTATGTATTTGTCACTAAGTGGTTAGCCACAGGTGGCCTATCTGTTAGTAATCTTGTTCATGAAGGCCTTCTCTTGTTTTTTATCCCCTTAAAGACTCTCTTTTCTTTCTCTCGGGGTCGACCTGAGGAGGAAGGCTGAGTAGGATTTTAGCGGCCCTTTAAAGCCGGATACAATTTTTTTGCTTTAGCGGAAGCTTGAAAACGTTACAGACTATCACTGTATAAAAATACGGAAGTTATAAAACATCCAAAATGCCTCATATTTCAAAAGTAAAGATTAGAGAACATATAAGGAGTTTGTTAGTTTCTAACTGTATTATGTACAATTTGATACCTGTTCCAAAAATTAAGTAAAATGTTAATCTGATTGTTGCGGCGGCAGAGCGGCCACGGGACGCCGCACTCAGTTTTGTTATAGGGACTCTTATTTTGAAGACTGTGTTCGTGCTCGTGTCTGTGTTTTAGTTAAAGTGATTAGGGATTGTGATTGGTTAGTGTCTGAGTGTTTTTGTATACTTAAGTGCTGTAATGTTCTGTTATAGTTGCTGGTTGTCCCTCACGATATGTGTCTCACCTTCCCTGCTCCTTGTGTGTCTTTTATAGTTATAGCTTTGTTTCAGTTAGCCCCTTGTGGCTCTTTGTTTTGTGTTAGTCTAGAGTCTGTGTCCTTTTAATAAAAACCATCAAAAGGAACCTGCTTTGTGCCTCGCCTCCCACTCCCTGAGCACAGCCCACCGTGACACTGATATGTAATTTTTTGGAGTTGTAGCAGATGACGAGGCCTTGTTCGTGGTTTTTTGTTGTTTCTGACCATTTTATTATGCAGCATAAACTATGACCTGTGCAAAAGTTTTGGCACCATAATTCTACGACACTGCATCTATACTTTAAACGGATGTTGAACTCAAAAATTCTAAACTGTACACTCATGTTTGCAGAGTAAATGCCAGATTTGCATGGTCCCCTGCAGAAGATCTGCACGTATTTCACTAGAAAATCAACAAAACTGACTGGAGGTGCACAAACACTTGCATAGCACTGAAGATGCATTTTTAAATGGCAGGTCCAAATTCTTTCTTTCTTCTAAGGTCCAGTCTTCATCTCAGAATGAAATGGCTCTGTGAACAATGTGTGGACGCTGACGCTGTTAATTCAGTTACCGGTCTGGAAGAACAGGACCAGGCCTTAAGAACTGAGCTGGGTTTTAAAGGTGCTCCACTCTAACCCAGGCTGTCTATGTGTTTTGGGTAGGACTACTACGTGGTGATCCTGTGTCCAGCAGAGATAGACGTCCAGGTACGGAGGGTCCTGCACATCCCACTGTGGGCTCAGAGGGTCATCTACCTTCAGGGCTCTGCCCTCAAAGACCAAGACCTGATGAGGGCCAAGTAAGATCACCACATCCAGGCTTGTTTCTAAACTGTATGTTTGTGGTTGTGTTGGCTTACATTAGCGGACTGTTCCCTAACGCTTAGAACACGAGTTGCATGGATTCGTGCCAGCAGTGCGACAAATGGTAAGTTGTCGTCATTCAGCAAAACAACTCCTTATATGGAAGTTCCTCCAGCTTGTGTTGCCGCTCTAGGTGTCAGGCGACATGCTGAGCTTTGTTTGGTGTTCCTATCATGTAGAACCAAAGTTTTTGAAATTAAAAAGCATGTAAAAATAATATGTACTAATAATAACCGCTAGTGGGGTTTTGAGAATGGTGTCACACAAAGACACCAAAAAAACACCAGATTTGATCCTGGGAGAACTCTCCGGGCCGCCCTCCTGACATACAACCCCCCCCCTCTGCCACCCAACCTCCTACCCCCCTGTCTCTAATATTTCAGTGCAGCTAATGATTTTGATTAGCTGTATGAGATGATTGAAGAACATTACTGGCCAAAAGTATCGAAATTTGTTTTAAAAATAGTCGCAAAAACAGTAAACACACTATAAGGGTTAATAAATTAAATTTTAAAAAATGTCAGTTGACAGCTATTTTAATGAAAGACCCTTTTTCTCTGAACAATTCATGGAATATAATCACATTTTGTTTGTGCTTTGACGTATTTCTGAGTAATGAGCAGGATCAGAGCAGCTCTATAAGCAGATAGTGTTTTCTCTCAGGGAAACGAGGTGGAGGTGAAACGCGATATTATTGATTAATATTTTTCCCAGTCGATGGCGTGCGGTGCTTGAATCTGAAACTCAAAACGTGATCGCGGCACATATTCGGTCTAAACTCATTAAACCTCAATGAACTCTTTCACTGAACACACTATTACACCATCACAATCAGAGCTAGGCCTTCAGCTGGGACCGTAACTATCAAAACACAGTCAACAAATGAGGAAAAAATGCACATATACTATAATGCAAGTTTCTGTTTGCATAATTATAGGATTCTAACTGCATTTTAGCCCCAGGATAATGGCATTGCTTTTACTATTCTACATTAAAGACATCTGAAGCTTGTAACAGAGAAATACATTCGTTTTGAGTGTAGCATCTTTAGAGTTAAGTGCCCTGGAATTGGGCTGCGGCTCACTGCTGAGGCTGCCTCTGATTCACACTCAGGGAGAGCCCTAGAAGACACAGATGGCTTATAGAGACCCTTTCCCACACAAAATTGCTCCCCACTGTAATTCAAAATGTGACTGGTTGAATCCATTGTCGGTTCCTAATTATATTGGCGGTCCTTATAGGTAAGTGTGTCCACTCTGAGACTTTCTAATGCACTAAAGAGACTTTTCTAAGGCATTTAGCAGACGCTCTTATCCAGAGCGACGTACATCAGTGCTTAAAGTAGTCCACAACTGTTTTTAAACCTGTACAGCTATACTTAAATCAACAACAGCTATTTAACCAAGTTACTGCTGGAGTTACACACCATAACAAACCCTGTCAGAGAGAAACAGCAAGTCAGAGATTAATACACAAGTAAAAACAGTTAAGAGGGTGAGTGTCTGAGGGGTTTGTTAAATATAGAGGAAAAGATGTATAAGAGATGCGTGGGAGGACTGGTTAGTCACCAAGATGCTCCTTAAAGATGCGGGTCTTCAGACGACGCTTGAAGAGGCGAAGGAGTCCGCAGATCTGATTTCAGCCAAGACCGAAAAGAGTCTAGATGCATGTCTTCCTCTTCTTTTGAGCACCGGAGGTTCAAGACGAGCTGTGCTTGATGCCCTGAGAGGACGAGTTATTTTGTTATTTTGACCAGGATGCTTTCTTTCAATATGGGGTGAGCCCTAAAGACCTAAAGTATGAAGCCAAATTAACATTTCAAAATTATTTTTGAAACCTCTGACAAAATCGGGCAAAAGCCATGTAGCTTGTAGTGTTGTGTGGGTCAACTAATGCACAAAAAACACATTTTTGTCCGGTTTGAGTACTGCACGCAAGCATATCCCCTGATTGGCTGTACCAGTAAGCGGCTCTTTTTATCAAAGGGCGTGACTTCCCTTTAAACAGATTGAGAGAGATGAGTTTATGAGAATGATAACATCTCTGGTTCATCTCACATATTAGGCCTTCAGTGCAGTTTCCTGAAGGTCCAGCCAATGGGAGAGCTTGCTTTGTCATATCTGTGTAGAGACCAAAGAGCAAACAAATCTCATGTCAAGTCATAAAAGAATTATTTTCAGTCAAAACCATGAATCATTAGGCCTTCTCCTCTCTGTGTAATAAATCCATTACCATTTACTGTCTGCCCCCAAAAATAAAATGTTAATATTAATGGCCCAGTGCCAGGATTGACCTTAAGGGGTGCTTTTATATAGTTTTGTTAGGGAAATAATTAAAAACCACTTACATGACCAGCAAAAGTCTGGCTGCCTCTGGCTGTTATTCATGATGATCAGTGTTGACAATTAGATTCAGCTGTTCCCTTAACCAGCATTTGCGCAATGCATTGTTTACTTAGGCTTTGATAAGAGCGGTCTTAATTATATTTTGTCTGCGGCCCGTGGAAAAAGGCATCACTAATGGCCTTGTATGATACTGCATCTGTCTCTTCCATTTTGCTAATAGCATCTCAGTAATAAAGAGTCTTGGTGTAGCTCTGATGTATATTTGTTGTCCTTTTCTACTGGTAACCTTAACATCGAACCCCCCCTCTCCACCCCCAACACTCCCACTCCCCCATCTTCATTTCCGCCTTCTTTTCACATCTATTAAGGAAGGTCTGTCTATCTGCTCTCTGCGGTTTCTGCTCCTTTCTCATCCCTCTGCTCTGATTGGTTGCAGAATGGACGATGCAGAAGCGTGCTTTATCCTGAGCAACCGGTTTGAAGTGGACCGCCTGGCTGCAGTATGTGCAACAAAAACCTTTACTTTCTTCTTTCTGCCCTCCTTTTCATTCCCTAATTGCCCCCTATTCTTTATTCTGTCTCTCCCTTCTCACGTTTTTAACCCAATCTAATGCATGACTACCATAATTACTACTATAGCGATGCTTGGCTAGTTTTAGTTGGGAAAGAGCATTTTTGAAGTGATCACTGCTGTGATTTTAATCCAGTTTGACTATGCTGTCATGCTTAATCACTAATAAGTGCTCTGGTGACACAGTGGGTAGTGCTGTTGTCTCACAGCTAAAAGGTCCTGGGTTTAATTCCCGGGCGGATTGCCTGAGAGTCCTTTCTGTGTGGAGTTTGCGTATTCCCCCTTAGTCCTTCCCTCCCTGTCCAGCTGTCCAGGGTGTTTCTCTGCCTTTCTCCCCTATGACTGCTGGGATAGGCTCCTGGTTAGGGGCTCAGAACATGGATGAATGATTAATAGTAATAGTGCAGTATTGGCTTTTCTTAATAATTTTACAAACAACACACTAAACTGTACTTTAAACGTAATTTTAGTTTCATTGCTATGTGTGTAGGTCATGCAGTACAACAGTAATAATTGTGTGAAGTGTGTAGTTTATACAGTAGAACAGTAATGATTGTGTGAAGTGTGTAGTTTATAGAGTAGAACAGTAATGATTGTGTGAAGTGTGTGGTTTATACAGTAGAACAGTAATGATTGTGTGAAGTGTGTAGTTTATACAGTAGAACAGTAATGATTGTGTGAAGTGTGTAGTTTATACAGTAGAACAGTAATGATTGTGTGAAGTGTGTAG
>JBBPDC010000141.1:1869938-1883516 GCA_037974485.1 Hemigrammopetersius urotaenia
CAGTTTTGACACAGGTGTGACCTTAAAGATGTCAGATAATGGTTTTGTGTTTGTGCATGAAAATAAAATTCAGTACATATGTCAGATTTGTTCCATTTTTGGCCCCAGTAGCATTATGAATATAGAGAACGGCCATTTTTGAGGTTGTTTACTTACAAGTGCTTTGTGCAAACAAACCAGTATTTAAAGGATTTAAAAAAAACAAAGGAATAGATATTTGATACTTATGACAAGAACTGATGTTAGTTAAAAACTGTATGTAGTAAAAAGAGCAAAAGATAACAATATAACACTATTTATATATAACAATGTATAAAAATTATATATAACTAGATGATATAAAATTGTATAAAATATTATATAAAATTGCTCGTTTGGCCAAAAATGGATAAATAACAATCTGTTAGAAAACACTAAAAGCTCTATTTCTCAAGTGTTGAGTTTAGAATGAAAGCATTTGAATCTAAATTGTATGATTTAACAGTGTAAATAACAAGGAATTAAAAAATTAAGTTTTCATGGGTTTCAATTGGCCAAAAGTGGCCACAAGGGAGATGAATGTATAGTAAAAACGAGGAGAGCCAGAGGGTTAAATGTAGCACATCACACACACACACATATATATATATATATATAAACACACACACAAACACCTGCCACAGCTGGCCCAGGAACATGTCTTGCAAGTTTAGAACTTACTGCACTCCACCATGGCCTGCAATTTCTCCCACACGCTGAACTTCAGACATCTCACATGCTTGGCCACATTGATTAGAGCAGCTGGAACGTTCTCAGGTGCAACGAATGTTAACTGAGTCCTGCAACAGCAACAGAGAGATCGATCAGGACGCTGTGGATTTAGGATAAATATAGGTCCGTAACGTTCTCAGTCAAGTGCACTGACCTCTTCTTTATCTGCCTGTAGTGCTGCAAAGAGAACAAAAGAGAATTAAGCATCAGCATTGCTTGTTAAGCTCGTCAGTGCTGAATTGTTGAAGATGCCTCGCACCTGCAGAAACAGGGAGTCCGCATTGGCGATCTCGTCGTCTATGGCCTTGACGGCGTGAGAGAACGTGAGGATGTCGCGCGTGATGTTATCTGTCTTTTTCTTCATCAGGTGCTTCTTCTCCTCCTCTTCCTCGGCCAGCTGAGCCAGCTTTGCCGCCTCTTCTTTTTCCAGGAACTGTCTTATCTCTGCAAACTCCTCCCTTATCTGTTTCTCTGCCAGCAGCTTTTGGTTCTGTTCGAAAAGGAGACGAGAGAGAAGGACCAGTGAGCTACAAAACACCACTTTCACACAAGAGACTGCTCTCAAAAACCGGAATTGTACCACAAATTGAAATTGAATTGCTGCAGTCAGAGTTAACATAATTGGCTTTGTCTGGTTACAACCAGTTCATTGGCACGGCTTCACGGTTCGTGTTCCATGGCCTGAGTGTCCTGGAAAGTTCAGTCCGGCCCTTTGTTGATACCTTGATGTGTACAGTAACGTCGTCATGCTCCTGCTTGGCCTCATAAAGGCAGCGGAGGTTTTTCTTCATGGGCACCAGTTCCTTCCTCAGCGCCGTCTGCGGGGCAGAGACAAAGCCAGGCTGAGACACGGTAGACATGGAGCACCCCAACTATAACATATTAATACGCCACTGAATATCATCATGAACATGTGCCTCCTCAGACCATGCAAAACACACTGAAAGTGCTGTTTATTTCATTCAAACGATGATTCAAAGGTAAAAGTAGCTAAAAAAAAAAACAACTCGAGTTAAAAACAATCAAGTTAACAAAGTGAAGACACTCAGAAACTAATGATTCCATCAAAGTTTTCCTGCAGCTCTGAGTACACAGCACTTCTATGACAATAAAAGTGTATTAAGAAAAAACAAGAGGCCATTATAGAACTTAACTGAACAATATAAAAAGAAGTCATTCAACGACCAAACTTAGAATGTAAGAAATAATAATGCTTATTACAACTACTTGGTCTATTTTAATCAGTGAACTGTATCATTTTTGTATGTTGAAAAGATATATACCTATTCACAACGTACTATTTTTAAAATATAACTTTATTAATCCCTTCAGTTATTCATCATTCAGTTTGAAACTCAATTTCTCAGTGTTAACTAACAAAAAGGAAAATGTCCAACGGTGTGTTTGAGTAGAAAACAAAAATGTAAATCCTTTAAAGTATTCACTAAACATTAAGTTAAACTTCACTTTTAGGGAAAAGGTTAGAAGCTGCTAACGTGAAAGTGAACACCACAGCACACGGTATGAAATCCTGTCTCTGCATTTAACTCATTCACCAAGTGTAGCAGTGGGCTGCTGCCAACGAGGGGCGCCCGGGGAGCAGTGTGTGGGGACAGTACCTTGCTCAAGGGTACCCCAGTGGTGCCACTAGCACTCCTCGGATTCAAATCCACAACCTTCTGTTCACAGGAACAACTCCATGAACACCAGACCAGCAGCCGCTCCTGTTTGAAAACTCACCTTAAGGTCGAGGGCCGCCTCCTCCATGGGACACACGCGGTGGCCCTGGTGCTTCTTGGACGTGTGGCACACGCAGCAGAGCAGCTCCTCGTCATCGTGGCAAAAGAGCTTGAGAGGCTCTTTGTGAAGAACGCACAGGTCAGGAGGCCTGGAGAGAATAGTGGACGACATGGCAAAAAGTATCATCACAATGCTGCCCAAACACTATTTTATATTGATTCAACACAATGGGATCATAATGCGCAGCTACTTTTCGTATGGAGACCTTTACAGACTCTTCGGAATTGTATCTAATTGTTTCTAAAGTTTGATATTGTCATCTTGTGAAGTTATAATTTTACTATAATAATTATACGTTTAGGTAGATTCAGTTCCATATATGATATAAATGATCACACTAATGATATTGTCCTGTCTAACTGTCCGTCTCTACCTGGGTGCCCCGTTAGGGGTGGCGGCTCCTCCCATGCTGTTGGTGCCCTGTCCCTTCTGCTCCTGTACGAGGGTGTCACACACGTTTTTCAGCACCAGGCTGACCGTGGGCTCGGTCAGGGAGCACCTCCTCCGGCAGACAGGACATTCACGCTTGGTCCCCTTCTTGCTCCAGAACTGGTGCAGGCAACCCCTACAGAAGCTGTGGCTGCACCGCAGCACCACGGGGTCCGCGAAGATCTCGCAGCATACAGGGCATGACAGCTGGTCCTCCACAGCCGCCCGAGAGTTGGAGGTCAGGGCACGGGGCCGCAGGATGGCGGTCACTTTGGGGCTGAGAAGCACCCCGGACCTCCCGGGTTGCGAGGAAGCCCTAGGTCTCAAGGGCATCACCTCAACAGCTACAAGCAGTAGAGTCTGGATTGTAGACCAGGGTGGTGGTCCTGAAGGGTCCAAATTCAACTTGATGTTTAAAAACTGAAAAGTTTAGCTTAGAAGAAATTCAACTAACAAGAAACTCGCCTCAGACGGCATTCAAATCCCAAACTTTTCTGATTAGTCCAGGAGTTTGAACAAACATCAAACGAACGCTAAACACACAAACAAATAAATGCTAAAGTCTTCAGAAGCTTCTAAAATGGAGTCTTGTATGAATCCAAATGAAAGCACGGTGGTTGGTTTGTCCTTAGTTTGACACATAAGAACTTCTAAAAACCAACACCTGCTACAGATTCTTCACTACTGGACTATAAGCTTCCGAAAGATGTTCCACCCCTGAAGAACAGGCCAAACATGATCCTTGTCTGGCTTTTTATACGCTCATTTCCATCCTGACTGGCCACACTAGAGTAAATAAGACCAACCCATAGACGCACACCGTCCACCTCACTCTAGCGAGGCAGTCGTGCTGAGATCAGGGCAGGATCAGTGGGCACTTCTGTGGGAAAACAAACACTACCTGAATAATACGAGATGTTTTCTGTAAACACCAGTGTTTTGGAGACTCGGACAGTGTTGACTATAGCAGGCACCACTGATCTGAGCACAGAACACCCTGCAATATATCCAAACTCCCATCAGAAACACCTTCAGTAATTTTTTCCAACTGTATCACAGCCAAGCTTTTTAAGCTCAATCCTTCAGCATCTCACTGTTAATTGCAGGTACTAAAGCAGTGGTGAGAAGTAATTCTGAACATAAACCCTTTATAGAGATCAAATGAGCAGAATCAACACTTGGCCCAAAACACGAGTCAAAGTGTACTAGAGCTCTCCTCACACCACAGGAAAAGTTTTGCCCTTTAAGTTCACTTCAGTAAAAGCTGAGCCGCTACTTTCCACTGCTGGATTAACTTCACAAGCTCTTGTTTATTACACATAAATTCGGTTTGACGCAAAAAAGGCACTTGCATGTCAAACAGTGGAGTTTTACTGACTGGAAGTTTTATTGTTTTAACTTTGTTAATGATCTAGCTTTCTTTGCAGCCTCCAAAACACAAACAATTCTGAGAGTTTAAAATACCCTCATTGATGTCACTTGGCTGGAGAAAACAAGCCCAGAGTTTCCACGAACCACACACACACACACACACACACACACACACACACACACACACACATCGGGCCCAAAGAACAAAACAAACAGATGAGATCAATAAAAGTGAACGTAGTACATTGTTCATTTTAATGATGCTGAGAAATCGGTGCAATGAGTTACAACTGAGTAAACATTGGAAACAATATTCCTGCCCTGAAGACCTGGTGGACAACGTATGACGCTAAACCGTGATCATTATTGCAATTTGACGGCAGTTCAAGACATTGAAACAGTGTAACATACAAACCATTAAAAACCAGAACGTTGTCAGTGTAACAGCATCTTCTCCTTAAAAACAGCTTTTAGACTAAAAGACAAATGAGCATCGAAGGAAGACAAAGCAAATCATCCACAACAGAACAGTTTTTAAAAAAAAGCAACACCAAAACACCTTTTAGAAAAGAAAAAAAAACAACTCTGATTCCATGATTAGATAAAAATAAGCCAGAAAGAGAAGAGAGTCCCAATACTGAAAACCAACAGAAGCTCTCCCATTACATCTTAGAAACTGCTTCTGTTCTGGATTTTATTTTCTTGTTACTGAGCAAATGCTTGGGAGGCCACCCTAAACCACCCTCCCCACCCCAGGCCCTCTAAACAATGTTTCCTATGTCCACAAACATTAAGCCCCATAACCATGACATCATCCTACAACACTGTAATAAAAAACGGATCCCAAGTCTGGGAAAATGTCCCGAACCTGTCAAAGTTCTGAAGACGACGACCTTGAAATCCGCACCTTCATGGGCTTCTTCCAGTTTGATATTGAAATAAGAGCCTTCATTTTTTCTTGTGCTCAGTCAGAGATGATGCAACAGCTGAAATACTGCTCGTAATATGCTATGAATACTGCTTTAATACTGATACTGTGATCTCCTAGAAAACCATTTCCGGAAGTTTGGCATTAGACTGCAGTTTAAGATTCAGTGGAAAAAGTAAGACAGTGTTTACACCAGTGACATCAGTACAACTGTCGACTACCATGGACAAAGGAAAGAGAAAGAAAAGAGAAAGGCTGTCAAACAAAAAACACTTATAGTAGGAGGCAAGGGCCAGATGCAACAGCCACCTATTCTCAGCGTTCGTCATGTCAACAGGTTTTCTAGCTTTTGGGAATGTGTTCAAATTCACCAATAAAATTCACCAAGAGGTCACCAATCCTACTTCAACAGGTCATTTGGGGGTAAGACCTTTTAAATCAGTTTACCTGACTACTGTTAAATCAACTGACCTTCATTTAGTATCATAGGAGTGATTGATTGTTCAAAACACGAATACTGATAAATGAGTCTAATCGTATTAAAAAGCCAATTTCAAATTAGACCTCATATTTAACATGAATTTGAAGGGAAAAAAAAACCATGTGATCCAATTTTCATGTAATATCAGCTTTATCAAGGAAACATTTTGACCATCATATGGTGCATCTCAAAAACATTTTTGAAATTTTAAAGTACATTTACGGCATTTATCAGACGCTTTTATCCAAAGCGACTTCCATTCCCTACCTACAGGGGGCAGTATCCCTGGAGCAACTCGGGGTTAAGGGTCTTGCTCAGGGACCCAGTGGTGGTTTTGCTGAAAGTAGGATTCAGACCCATGACCTTTGGTCCAGAGGCAAGTATTCTACCACTAGGCCACCACCACCCTATTAGTAAAACTCTTCTGAACATAATACTGTTAGTGTTGGGAACTTTTTCGAAATTCACTTCAGAATCTCAATCGTGCAAAGGAGAACTCGCAATAGACTTTTAAAACAAAGGGGGGGAAAAAATCACTGAGCCTTCAGTCCTTCATATAAAACAAGACAACATAAGTAATACAAAATATGACAGTACATGCTTGGAGGAGTCATTGTAGTGTAACATCTCACAAAGTGGTCCAAAACTGCACTGTGAATGCACATAAGCTGAAGAGGCACACAGTGTATGCTGTCCTGAAGAGTGCCTGGTTCTACGCTGTGTTGTGTGGGCTGTGCATTAGGGCTGAACATTGGTCTATGATACTGGTCTTCCTCATTCGGACACTATGATGGACTGAAATATGCAAATGAGAGCTTAAGAAGCTACATTTAATTACCCTGACCAATCCAAAATGAGCCAGATGAGTGTTTCTGTGAGACAAACCATGGATTCACATGATCCAGCAATTATAAATGCTTGGTCAAAACAATCCAGGCCAATCATCTGTCTTATATCAAAGTTTTCCCAATAAGGTAAATTGCAATAGCAATATCTAGCAAAATAAATCGAATATGAAATTTTGTACATATCGCATAGGCCTACCGTGCATCACAGTGCAGTTCATACAGCGCAACAGTGCAACACAGTGCAAAGTGAAGCTCACAGTTTGTAAAAAGTCTCGGGAATGACCTACTGAGATCATGGTCATTAGAAGTCTCCCAGTGGTACCTGAAACCTAAAAAAAAAAAAAAAAGGTGCTGAAAAGCCATTCAGGATTTTCTGGTAGCGGTACAATGGTGAGACTTTCATTGCAATTCTCAAATGCAGTTAGTGTCTAAAGTTCAGTGAAATACATCTGTATTCCACATTAGTGTGCGGAAGCCTGCGAAATAGTAACAGCAAAGACTGGGGTCAGCAGAAAGTAAACGCTTGCATACAAGTTGCATTAAAAAAAAAAAATTAACAAAAACCCACACTCCCAGAGTAAGCTCCCAACAATGACAGCTGAAGGATTTCGGTTGGTAAAACTTACGTTTATAAAAAGACACTATAAGGATGCTATAGTGTTTTCTAGTAGCACTGTGATTAGTGGCTGTGCCACCTCCTTTAAACACCTCCACCTGAACTCCATTTAATGCCGGTGGCTCCCATTTCTAGCACTAGACCCGACCAACCTTCGCATCACCGATGGCACCCCACACATCAAATACAAATTCATCCGGGAAGGCAAAATCACCGAGCGTCTCATCCAAGGCCTCTGCAAACTCATCCGGGTTCTTTTTGTCTTTCCCCAATTCCACCATCGTAGCAGCTGGGTGGAAGAAAAATGGCCTCGGTCACAACAGACATTCACAAGAAGAAATAAAATCACGCTGACAAATCATTGTGACCTACCAAGCTCGCTATCTCTTATGCCCATGTAGCTCTCCAGCAGATCATCGACCTTTTCAATGGCCTTTTCTTCAAACGCTGAAGGCTGGAAGAAAAAGACACGGTAAATACAGTGATCATTCAGTTTACAGTCACACATCTTAGCAGCACAATCTCTAATTTGCAGATACCTCTTTACTTCTGGTGCCAATATGCTAATACAACTCAAACCACATTAAGTTAGACTTGCTTATGTAGATTCTGACAACATATGACATACAATCATCTATAAAAATTGACAGACACAAAGTTCAAGCTTCAGACTGGTTGCAACTGGAGAAAAAGATGAACATGCCTTGACTGATCTACATCTTAAATGTGGCAAAAATTGTGAATAATATAGTTCCTCCCAAACTACTTTAATGTGAACTCTTACAAGTTCCTCTACTGTTGCTGGTCCTTTGGATCGCAGACGTAGCGTTCCCCTGCCGGTGCCCAGCTGAACTCCTGAGCCAGAGCGCCCCCCGGTCCGTTGACTGATCATATCTGAACAGAGAATTGCAACACTTAATAACTGAGCATGGTCAAAATCCAATCCAGAGATAACCCTGTATTGCACAGTGCTTTGACAAGCATCCACGATTAAACATCACTCATTCATAATAAAGAACGTTGTAATACACAAAAGACAATTGGAGACCCCTGAGTCCATGCACTACAGTCCTTGACTACAGTAAATCATTCTTTTAATTAATAATGTGAAGAACAAAAAGCACATACCAAAGGCCTTCAATGGTTCAACCAGCTTCAAGACGAAGTTCTTCCCTCTGGGCAATTCTTTAAGCATCTTGGCAACCTCATAGTGTCGACAGCCAATCAGTATATGACCATTGATTGACTCAATCATGTCTCCAACGTTAATGACTTGGATCTGATGAATAATACTGCCCTCCCTTATTCTCTGCAACGGAAACAGCTATTATTAGCACATCCTGGATTCCTTCTGTGTCAAAAATAGAAGCTGCAGTCCTTTGAGGCTTCACCAAAAAAAGCAGACTATATGTACTTCTTACCTTAATGAAGGCATAACCAGCACCGTTATCCGTAATTGTGAGTCCAAGGGCATCTTCACCCTTAAATACCTCTACTTCTTTCCTCTGGCCTTTAACATGAGCAAAAATAAAGTCTTCTAAGCCGATCTGGCCACCCAGGAGTTTGTCCATGTCGACCTTGTGGGTATTCAGTGTGCAAAACATAACCTAAAAACAGGACAACAGGGGGCATTAAAAACGCAACATACCAAATTGAGCCCTTATGAAACTGGACTCTCAGACGTTGCATGGGTCTCACCTCTGCAGGCGGAATCCCAAATGCTTCTCCGATCTTGGCATAAAGCTCACGGACATTACTGAAACCTTCAATGCGTCCTGTGGGGCTGCCATGTGCCAGCTGGGTGTGGAAGATGAGGCGAGGGCGAAGGTTAGTGGGTGGGGGCGGAAGGCCTTCCTGTGTTGCGCCCTCCGCAAGTCCAACCCCACCTCCATCAAGCCCGTCCAGTCCAGGCACATTGAGGCCAGCACGTATGGGCTCTGCCTCCTCATTCTCCACCAGTGGGGATGCCTTCTTCCTTCGACCCAATCCAAGTGGCATTTTGGCAAGACGCTCCTCTGGTGTTTGATTGTTTGAAGGGACAGACGCAAGGACACAGACAACCCTAAAGAAACAGAGCCTCTGGATGGAGCCTGTTAGGTTCAAGCCATTTAAAGCTAAGCGTCCAGACCTAGAGAAAGAAAAATTACAATGAAGATGCAATGTATCAAATGAGCAAAATTACAGTAGCCCATTGCGTGATCACTCCACAGTGTGAACAATTTGAAATCCCTTCTCTGCATTTAAACCATTCAGCAAGGGACGCAGAGGGGCGCCTGGGGAGCAGTGTGTGAGGATGGTACCTCCCAGTGGGGCCACTAGCAGTCCTAGGATTCGAATTCACACTCGAACCATTAGACCAGGGAGTGCTTAGGGAGTTGATAATATATTTGCCCCCTAATCTTACTCACAAAAATTTTATTTTTGACAGACATTTGTTTCAAACACATCCTCTACCCTCATTTGTTTTCTAGGTTAGATGCTGTCCCCATAATACTGCAACCTTAGGCAACTCTTCTAATTCTTAACAAACAAAACTTAACATCTCTTGACGAAGAGGCCGAAAGTGTTTGTCGAGGACACTGGGGAAAAAACGAAACGTAAAAAACAGCAGTTCTTTATGGAAAGACTTTCATGGCGAAACAAATAAATTAGCCAGCTAGCTCGACTGGAATGTAAGCACTACAACACCGTTAGCCTTCACTGCCAGCTTGACGGCAACTTAAAATACCTAAATGAGCAATCTGGCAGGAAAGTAAGATGAAGGTGTAGTTGTTTTGTCCTTCCGGGATGTATCCCAGCACTGTTGGTAGACTTGAGATGATAACTTTGCTAGCCGGCTAACTAACGCTAGCTAATTAGCTTGTTCTTAGCCTTCACAGCGTCTCTGAGGGAAGGAGCTGAACTTACCCACTCAATCGCCGATTTCTGATTAAATCTGGGGTTTATAGGAACAAGGAGTCAAACTGCAGGGTGTTTAACAGGGAGTTAATAGTGGAGGCGCTAGAGGAGGAGGGGATGGACTGCTGGAATGTCTCAGGGAGGTCTTCTTCTCCTTGGGCTTCAGTATGAGAGACCCAAGCCTGGAGCAGAGCGCTGCTGCCCTCTAGTCTTTAAACCTCGTCTGAAAACTTAAACCAAGACTGAAGACCTGCCAGACTACACCGCAGCTGTGTAAACAAAACACATCCTCACACGGCCACAAGACCTCATCTGATATGATCTTACCGAAATGGAAATAGTAGTCTACTAGCCTATACCACGGCCACGACTTGGTAAAGTATGGGAACTTAATTCACGTTCCCACGACTTATTACAACTCAGAAACCTTCCAAACTTATCACAATCTAATGTTCGTGTTTCCAGACTTATCACAACGTAATTATCTTGTTTCCAAAACAGCCTAATGGTCTTGTTTTCAGACCTTTTCACAACTTTTGGGTTTCGAAAAAAATCTTTCAAGGAAAGACACAAAATGTTAAAAATGAGTTTAAGGTCTTCAGGTCTGAACAGGTGGTCATGTGGAATTCCAGGTATGCAGTGGTCAGTACCTACCTACTAAAAGTGTCCCAAGGACAGACAATAAACTGACAATAGGGTCATGGATGCCATAGACTCACTGCTGTCCACCACCATCACCTACAAATGTGCACATGAACATCAGAACTGGACCATTGAGTAGTGGAAGCAGGTAGCCTGGTCTGAAGAATGTTTTCATTTTTCATGTGGATGGCCAGGTGTGTCTCCTGGAGAAGGCGCCATGATGCACTATGAGAAGAAGGTAAGCTGATGGAGTCAGTGTGATGCTTTGGGCAATGTTCTGCTGGAATTCATGTGGAGGTTATTTTGATGCATTCCATTGACTTAAACATTATAGCAGAACAAGTTCACCCTTTCAAGGTAACAATGTTCCCTAAGGGCCACTTTCAACAGGATCATTAGTCCCACTGCACTGCAAACACTGTTCAGGATGGGTCTGAGGAACTCCCCAGACCGGACATAAGAGGTCTGCTGTTAACATCTTTCCAAATAGTTCAGAGCTACTTTGGTACAATAGCTATATATACTTTGGTACAATAGGTATAATAGCAATATGACCTACACCATATTAAGCAGGTGGCCTTCATACGGGCAGCTGGCTGTATGTTTGTGTGTGACACAACCCAAAATAAATATCAGTCCTCAATAAAAAACATACCCCTGAACAATGAATTGTTCCAAGAGATGTAATTTTAATATTTGGAATATACAAGTCTGCTGCATTAAACAAGAAATGTAAAACCATCTCCACATCTTCTTTTCAGACGCTATCTCTTACAACATAAAACTTAACAATACCATGTTCGTTGTAAACATAAGTCACCTACCGCAACGTTGCCACCATTGTCCAGAATTAAGTTTTTGGTCAATTTCAAAGAACAAACAAACAAAAAAAAACATCTAATGATGTATCCTAAAGGGCGAGGAACACAATGATCATCTTACCCTTTTTAACAGCAACAGAATCTGGCCGTTTTAATGCAAAATACAGGTGATGGTGGTAAAACAAACATGTTTACTTTTGGTACATAATCAACACAGGACATCGTACACGTGATTCATCTCCTTTTATTTTCACGTACACAAGTACATGCTTACCGGCAAGCCTTTACCCCAATTTATTAGCCCTACGTAAGTTAAGGTTTGGTTTAAGGGGGCTTGGGGGGTGTCCCTTTTACAAGCTCTTATATTAGGAATACCTCAGTGTTTAATCTGTCGGCCTGCTGCATTTGAGCAGTTTTAATTACCGTTAACATTCATTTCAACATCAAAGAAGCAACTGCCCATTGGGTTTCTGTTCATTTACAAAGGACTTCATAGGTTGAAGATGCAGCTGATAGAGGTTTAGGTTGAAATATTCCTTTAATAAGAGTTCACAAAGGGGACGTGAGCCACGATCTGCTAATGTATCATTCAAATCTGGAAAAAAAAAGACCCAAAGGGTGTGTGAATATATTAACCCAACAACGTTAAAAGCTACATTCAGGCATGTTTCGACCTACCTGAGACGCTGTGTTTGCACTGGCTGCCGAAAAGCAAGGGCAGTTTTGTAAGCACTGTGAGAAAATGCCCAAGGCTCGTTTGGAATTCTTGGACAGCACAGGTAAAAGAACGCCTTTCCTTCCAATGAGCTCCACAGCTGTGTCTCAGTTCACTCTCACACGCACTCTCACACGCACTCTCACACGCACTCTCACACGCACTCTCACACGCACTCTCACACGCACTCTCACACACTCCTCGACATATAGTTCCTGTAACGAACAAGAAGGAAACGGTGGGAATGAAAAAGGAAAGAAAAACATGGCGAAGCAGAAATTAGTCGAGCTGGAGACAGCAAAGAAAAAAAAAACAACACACTCAAAATATAAACATGCCCGAAAATCCATTGATGTCATAAAATAATCTTTCAGTTTAAAAAAAAAAAACTTGGTGAACCTTAGTGGTATTACTGAAGCATCTCTCCAAAGAACCATGAATGGCACCTTTATTCCTAAGAGTTGACGCGGTTTCCAGTCCTGCAGGACTTCGAAACGGTAGCTGCACCGACTTGGAGGTATTGCATTTTTTGCATAATTGTTTTGAATGTCATTACTGTACTTCTGAAAGGGCCTCACAGTGATGTGAAAAGTGCAGAGAACATAAGTAATGGGTTTATAAATTAATACTTTGAAAGCAATTAAAAAACGGTGGGTTTATTTTTAATCCTCTCCTTCCATCTGAAGCAGACTGGATCATTTCTTCCTGACCGATTCGACCCCTGATCACGGCGGGAGGATCTGCAGCAGTGCGTCTCGAGTGTTCGGGTTCAGCTTTTCTGGAAACTTCACCACAAACTCCAGCACCATGTCCCCTCTCTTTTCTGGATATTTGGACAGGGGCAATCCTTCCCCCACTATCCTCTTCTTCATGCCCGGCTTGATGACGTCCCGGGACGTCACTGTGATGGTCCTGCCATCCAGCGTGGGGGCGTTGATCGTGCAGCCACAGAGTGCCTGAGGCAGAGGGTAAGGAAGAAAAATAATGAATAACAGATTGTAGTAAAAATCAGTTAATCAGCACATGGCATTGTATAAATGATCAAGAGAACAGTCCAGCCTCTACAGTATTTGGAAGAGGCTCTTCTCCAGAGTGACTCTGTGCTTTGTAGAGAAAACACGCTCCTCACACTAGTAAACCTAGATTGAAAATTAAGGTCTGCCAGTACACCAAGATTCTCCTACGGCTGGGCAATTAATCGGCATTCAGAACCTATAATCGATCAAATTTTTCCAGGTCGATTATTTCGATTACTTTCCCTTTAAAAACACTACCGCGT
>JBBPDC010000141.1:1891485-1940661 GCA_037974485.1 Hemigrammopetersius urotaenia
AGGTGGATGTATGATGGTGTGTGTGAAGGTGGATGTATGATGGTGTGTGTGAAGGTGGATGTATGATGGTGTGTGTGAAGGTGGATGTATGATGGTGTGTGTGTGAAGGTGGATGTATGATGGTGTGTCTCACAGCCCTAAATCCTACATGTGCTGGGCATCACAGTGTCAGAAAGCACATAAAGTCTATTTGATTTGGCTTAAGACATTTACTGTATGGCAATAGCCTCATAACATCGGTGCTAAACTCTAAAAGCAAACTTTAGACGTGAACATGCCTTAGACGATTAGCATGTGATACAACAGAAATGTCCAAAAAGCTCACAGTCCAGGACTGAGCTCAGCTCGGGGCAGCCCTCAGTTCCTAATGAGCCTCTGATGTTCACCCTGATGGACAGCTGGGTTGAGCTGCATGGAGGCGCTTACCAGAGAAGCTCTGCACTCAGACAGCAGCTGATCGGGCGTGAGCGCGTTCTCCTCCACGCGCGGCCCCTCCTCTCCCGTCAGCGCGCTCCGCTGGGCCGAGGGACAGATGGCCGGCGGCTGCCTCGCCAGCTCCAGCTCCGGGGACCCTGAGAGGGACAGTGGCAGACGCAGCGTCCCGTAATGAGCTCAGGTACTTACACAGGCAAGAGCAGCAGCACACAGATCACTCCCAGAAACAACACAGAGCTTCAGCAGTAATGTACACTGAGGGAATAGACACGCACTGGCCTGAGGGCCACCATCCAACCGCATCGATCTTCAGGACATTAGGACTATAATTCACTGTAACAGTAATGATCTGCTACCCCTCATTTATGGGCTGCCCTTTATGACCATCTGAGAGCACTACTGGTTTAAAAAACTTTTTTTTTTAGCAGAACGAGTGACTTTTACTTAACCTTGCTGCTCGCTGCTACTTTTAAGATGTTTTATGTTTGTTTTTTGTTATGATACTTTTTACTTTAATGCACCACAAGATACAAATAAAAAGTATAATAATAATAAAACAAGTTCCAAGATGCCATGTGTGATTTCACCACAGCTTTGCCTCCAATCCACTGTAAAACACACCAATGTTTCTAAATATTATTTGTAATATTGAACTATCCTTCCCAGAATTAGTTTCTTATAGAGTCAGACGCCTCTCCACACCTCTATTCAGCCTAAAGGCTCGATTAGGTACCTGTTTCTTGCTGGACGCTGGGATGTGTGAACTCGGGGGGAGCGTGTGGGGTGTCGCTCCCCTCCTCCGGGCTGCTGTGGGTGGGGGAGCCTTTGGAGGCGGTGGGTGAGGCCACAGGCAGACTGGCCCCGGCGTCTGTGACGGGACTCAAGCCGATGCCTGAATCAGAGGTGTTCTGCAGGCACGGCGCATCCAGGCTGGCCTCCTCCTCGTCCATGCTGCTGTCCAGACCCGCTGTGGTGGACAGCTCATCCTGACAAGACACAAAAGACGTGAAAAGGTGCAAAACCTTCACCGTTTAACGGTGAGCACTGAGCTAAGCCTGATGCTGTACCTGTGGTTCCGTAAGAAAGGTCCCACAGATAGAGGACTGGGAGGGGGATGCTGACTTACAGTTCACAAAACAGAATGAAAACTTATCAAAATAAAAACAAAACAAACTTAAAGTAGTGCTTTAGCAACTGGCTGAGGGGGAGGAAGAGGAGGAAGACGCCCTCCTTCAGATCATCAAATCAGATCATGACAAACTGTGATCATCAGACAATATCGGCTTTAATTGGTGCATTTTATTGTAATTTTTAGGGAAAGGTCAACTGAGAAAGCTCAAATCCTTACAACTGTAAATCTTTATTCATGAACTGAAAAACGAACTGAAAAACTAACAGCATCTTTAACTGAAAAGAATCGTTACATTTTCATTGGTAAACTAAAAAAACTAATTTTTCATTAATTGCTGTTTTTGCATCATTTAACTGAAAAACTAAATCTCCATCATGACTGAAACCCGGATGGGCGGGGGTGAGTGGGTTAAACACGCGGGTGGTTATCAGAGCGCGAGCTCCAGACACCACGGCGCACGAGCTGGGGAGCAGTGGCGCACCCGCTCCGCGCGCCTCTCGAAAACTTCTTCTCTTTGTTTTCCGTGCGCGTGCATGTATGTGCGTGCGTGCGCGCGCCCCGACCGTGCAGCCTCTGCGCGAGACGTGCGTGTCCTTGCGTAACGAGCTCCAGACCGCCGAGGCGCTCCTCAAACTCGAGACCCACCTACCAAACCCCGACCCGACCCGACCCAGCCCAGCCCAGCCCACCACTCCACCCCCACATCCCACCTCCAGCACGCGCCATCTCCCCCCAGCACACGCACGCGCTCCGAAGCGCGCGCTGCTGCCCGCGCGAAGTACTGCTGGGGTGAATTCGATTCGTTTCACCGACCCGACTCTTTCGGACTGACCGGTTCACTGAATCGATCGGTTAATTGATTCACTCCACTTCACTCAGAACTTACCAAACACACAAAAACCAAAATACAAACACACTACACAACAAACAAAACACACTCCAAGCACAAACACACACCAAGTACAAAACACACAAAATACATACCAAGCACAAACACTAAAAACACAACACACCAAGCACAACACACACCAAGTACAAAACACACAAAGTACATACAACACACCCACAAAACATACACCAAGCACAAACACTAAAAACACAACACACATTACATACAACACAAAACACATTACATACAACACAAAACACACAACACACACCAAGCACAAAACACACAATGTACATACAACACATACACAAAACACACCAAGCACAAAACACTAAAAACACAATACACACTTTACATAAAACAAACACCAGTCACAAAACACACAACACACACCAAGCATAAAACACACACCAAGCACAAACAAAAAAAACGACAGACCAAGCACAAAACACACATAACACACCAAACTCAAAACACACCAAGAACAAAGCTGTTTACTCTCAGTCCTCTGGTACTTAAAGGTTCTGATGCATTTCTAACTGAAAATGTGACATTACTGACCAACAGAATTCAGTATCTGTCATAAAACTGTACTGACTCACACAATTTCCTCCGGGATAAATAAAGTTCTCTGACTCCGATTCTGATAGTGCTGTTCCTGTTCTGTGTGTGTCTCGTCCTGGAAATGATTGTACTGTTCGTGTTCTTCCTCACTCTCTCATTAGTCCTGTCCTACTCTGGTGTAGTCCTGTGCTGTTTCTGTTCTTTGTGTTGTTCTTGATGGAACACTGTTTCTTTCCACTGTGCAGGAAGTTGAAATGACGTGTGAAACACCTTTTTCAGGGGTGTCCAACAGTTTGATGGTGGTTTTCTTCAAACATATTCACAAATCACCAAAACCTGCTGGACCACCCTTCAGGGCTGGAGTTGGACACCCCTGACCTACTTGATTTGACAACAAATTGTGAGTGTGTGTGTGTGTGTGTGGGGGGGGGGGGGGGTGGGTGCTACGTCCCTGGTTTGGGGGACTCGTCTTCACGAATGCAGTAGGGCAGTGATGATTGGAACAAAATGATTACTGGGGCTATTATTGTAAAAGATCATTAAAACCTATACACATACCTAACCTACACCTAACGTTCTATACACAAATTGTTAGAGTAGGTGAAAAAAAAAACATTTCTGTATTTTAAATGGTGTGATGGCTCACGTTTAATATCTCCATGACCTACTAGAATACACTATACAGCGGGTCTATTTTGATCGTTTCTTTTGGTATGTATTGTCTGTAGTGTTGTAGTACAGAAAACACTAATGATGCTAGAGAAAAGTGACAAAATTTATTTTTATAGAGTCATAAGACGCACATGAATGGTATTTAAATGAAAAAAAACTTTGGGGTACGGTTGGGACGTGGTCATTTGTTTTGTTTTTTAAGACTCGGTTTATGTGAACCGAGTCACTGCTGAGTCGGTCTGCGCTCGCGGAGGCGCTGCTGAACTTACAGATCCCGCCCTGCGCTCGGAGAGGCGCGCGCTCTGCCACAGAGGACGAGGAACACACACACACACACACACACACCAGTGATGTAAAACAACCCAGCGGCACTAAAACAGCACCACGGCCCGTTAAAAAGCTCGTGTGTCCAAATCGTCAGTTTTCTGCCATAGCAATGCGTGCTTGCATGTCTCGACGCGTGTGTGTGTGTGTGTGTGTGTGTGCGCGTGTGAGGCGCGGTGTGTCTCGCCCCCCCCCCACTCCGCTCCTCGTCCCCCTTCCCCCCTCCTAACGCTCAGCCAACTCAGCGTCCTTGTCTGAGCGGGCTGAGCTTCTGCCGCACAAAACTGCGCCTCCCGCAGCCGCTGCTCCAAACACGCGCAAGTTTCGCCGCACACTGTGGCTCGTTTTTCGCACGAAACGACCTTTAACTCCAGCAGCAGCGTCCCCCTCAACCTCCTCCCCTTCTCTCCACACACACGCACACACTCCTCGTGCACTCACGCATACACATACACACACACGCTCCGGTCGCCCCCCTCCATCCCTGCTGTTTATTTATTTATATTCATTTCCCCCCGTTCTGTTTGTTTTTAAAGACTTTCTCTCTAAACTTTGCCCCCCTCCGGTCGGTGGGGAGAGAGAGGCGCAGCAGCGAGCGGCTTTTGTTTATGTTAGCTCGCTGCTGTTAGCCTGCCATGCTACCGGACTGGGCTTTTTTTATTCAGAGACAATAAAAACTAAATCAAAGAAGTGCGTGTGTGTGAGAGAGACGGGTGGTCCGGGAGGGGGAGCTCGTTTTTTCTGTTCGGGGCGGTTTTCGCGCTGGTTAGCGACTGTGCCGCTCCCCGTCTGCGCGAGCTGCGCCAGTTCTCGTGTGTGTGTGCGCGTGAGTGTGTACATATGTGTGTGTGCGTGTGTGAGAGTGTGTGCGTGCGTGTGCGCGCACTTGCGTTTGCATTGCCGTTTTCATAAAAACTAGTTCACAACCCCCCCCCGAAATGTCAGACCGCCCCCCGCTCCGACTCACCTCCCCGTCCTCCATCGGCTCCTCGTCCGCGGGTCCCGGCGTGTCTCCGGCCCGGTCTCGGTCCCGGCCCCCCTCGGCCCCGCAGGCTCTCCTGGCCGCTGTCCTGGTGCCCGCCGCCTGCTCCAGCCTCCTCCGGCCGCGCTGCACTTTGGCCGCGTTGCGGTAGGAGACGGAGCCCTTATAGTTTACTTTCAGCACGGCGTGCTCCTGGATCAGCTTCTCCAGCTCCACGCAGGTCCGGTCCGGCTCTGAGCCGTGCCGCCGTCGTACCATCCGGCAGATCCGCTCCAGGTCCGGCCGCGCCTTCCGCGACCTCAGCGAGTCTATGGTGTCCAGGATCCACTCTCGGAACCGCGGCTCGGACATTCTCCCTCCGCTCGCTTTTGTTCCGTCTCTCTGCTCCGTCCTCCCTCTCTCACTCTTACTCTCTCTCTCTTCCTGCGCGTGCGGCTCGGCCCGAGCTCCACTCCACTTCGCGCGGCTCGGCTTTTCCTCTCTTCTCTTCGTTTCTCTTTCTCTCTCTTCTCCTTTTTCTCTCTTCTTTCTCTTTTTTTCTCCCTCGCCGCCCTGCTGGAAGAAGCCGCGCGCTCCGAGCGAGCGGAAACCTCGCACCGCCGCGCGCGCCTGCCTGCTTGCCTGCCTGCGTTCGGCGCCTCGTGCGCTTAAGGTGGAGCGGCCGGGATCCGGGCCGGCGCGAAGGGGGGTTGGGGGAGATTTAAGGTGGAACTGAAAAGATGCAGGACTGCAACGTCAGTGAACGTTTAAAATCTATCGTGCCTAATACAACTAACTCCAGTTTATACCAAGTAAAAATAGAAGGTAACTTTTTAACGAATTCAATCAATACTATATGAATTCGATACTAAATATTTAACACAAAAAAATAAACCAAACTAAGTTTAAAAATGGCCTACACTCCATATTCCCATTTTCTAAACGTACTAGCATGCGTATATATGCTATCAAAATCTATTATATACCAAAATAATTAAAGTTACTTTGAATATGACCTACATTACATTAATCCACTTTCAAAAATATAAGTACTTTTGTGTGTGTGTGTGTATGTGTGTGTGTGTGGTGACATTGGAATAAGACTTCAAACACGACCACAGTTTTTTGTAATTTTAACAATTAAAACTTTATTGGAATGATACATGTTGCAAAATATTATTCTGTGTACTTTTTTGTTGTTTTTTTTTTTTTTTTGTTTGTTTTTTTGTCATTTTTATTTTAACATACTCCATGTGTCTTACGGATAACCGTCAAGTTCTCCAGAAGGTAAAATAATTAAGACTGTTAAAGGCAGAGAATATACAGTATTGTTTCCCCGAAAAGGTACAATAAACTACACCATCACCATACCTGTGTCGGGAGGAAAGTTTCTTGTTATTGAAAATACACTTAGAAAATATGAAAAAAAAAAAGTAAATCAATGTTTTGTTTTTTTCTTCTTCATGATTTAAAAAGCAAATAGAAGAGTGTAGGAAACTGGATGTGTACAAAGGCAAATTGAAGCGTGGACTGATGCACACAAAATAGCTGATTGACAATATAGTGAAGGGATGAGAAGGAGACAGAGGGACATGGGACACCAAATGTGTTTCAAGAGAGGAGTTGGGCCCAGAGAACCAAGAGGACAAAGAGTGGGTGACTGCAACGGCTGAAGGACGCCAGGGTATCACTTATTTACATACTCGGTCACAGGAGGTCACAGGCGCATCTCAGCATTTCCCATCAATCTTTGGTTACTGGAAAATGATTAGATGCTGTTAACCTGCTTAGAACATGCTTTTGGACCTACTCACTTATTATCCAAGTGTCCAGGAGCCGCCTGTATAAGACGTCCAGGACTAGTAGGAGCACTGGTCCGGAACCAGTTCCGCCCTTTCCATACCACCGTGTTCATTAGGATAGGACAAGGCCAACAACTGATCCCAGATCTGAGCTTTATACACGTGGGTCCTGTGCAAAAGTCGAACGAATCGAGGAAAGGCTCGTATCCGAACCACCTCGTTACATCCTCTGACGTCGTATATTAATAGGATAGTCCTTTGCCAACTTTCTTGTCAAAACACCGCTGCAGCCAAGCCAAAGTCTGTTGATTCAAAAACTTTTTTTTTTTTTTTATTTGTAAAAAGTACTTCAGTAAGCTTTCCTAGAACACTGTTATTTTTCCGGCACAGGCGCTACACACATGTGAGGTAAAGCCGCTTCCCCCATTTTTATGACATGCATCAGAGTCTTAAAATGAAGAAAAATGATAAAAATGTGAGCCAAAACAAAAAAAAAAAAAAAAGAAGAAGAAAAAGAAAAATTCATGGTGGCCTATAGATGGCACTCAACAGCAAAATGAAAAGCTGATTTTTTGTGGGTTTTTTTTCCTTTAGGCAACCCTACACTTTGGGACTGCGGCCACAGGGACCCCTTCGTCACCTCAGACAAGCGAATCCTGCGTCACATTTACTGTTTTGGGTCGCAGGCAGGTTTCTACAGTAGGGAAAATGTGGAGAAACAAAATGCTACAAAGCATTTCTCAAACAGCACCTTTTCCCACCCGACAGCCACTTTGGTGTCAATTGTTTCTGTTAATTCCTTTCTCCACCGTCAGAGATCTGTTTCTTTGATGCTGGCACCAGTTCACTAGCTCTGTGAACATTCATTAAAAGTAAATCAAACTACGACACATACTTCATAATTTTTTCTAAAAGAAAAAAAAAAAAAAGTGAGAATTCGTTACATCACATACAAAACACAGTAGGAGCGGTTAGTGTGGCAACCTACCAAAACAGCGCCGGAAGCCGAAAAAACAAACAAACAAACAAACAAACAAAAAAAAACAACAAAACGTGGCCGAACACGATGCATAAAATGAATCGAAGCAAAGCTTTGTAAAATAAACTAAATCAAAACCACAAAACATTCTGCATTATTGCACACGATGGGGCGCCATGAACGTCTCTGAGATATTTGGGTTTAGATTGTCTTGCGTCCTACAGAAATCAAGAGCAAGAATGACCTCCAATGTTCTCCGAGCTTCCAGGTCAAAGAACCTTAGATCTTAGGGGCCGCGACTAACGACGAGGGCGAGTTCTGAGTACTGACTGACCTATTATACACACACAAAGCCCCGACAGCCACAAGTGCGTCCTACAGACGGGTCAAAAAAAGAAGAAGAAGAAGAAGCGCTCAAAAGTCGTCAAGTGATCTCTGCACATGATTTGTTTTTTTTTTTATTTTAGTTTATTTAAAAAGGCTTGGAGTAAAAAGAAAGGAAGGAGGACGCGCTTCGCCTGCACACGCTAGCTGTACACTACAGACAGGTTCCTGCAGAGCATATTAAAATCAAACCAAAACCGCCCATCCCCTAACAAGGACTCGAAGGAACTGTCTCCGAACACAGCTCTCCGATTCCTGACCTAAAACGCGGATGTAGAGTTCACTGGCATGGCAGAGCACACAGTGAGCAAAGACGCCAGCTCTGGAGCAGAGATCTCACGTTGTCCTGCTCGAACGTTTTGCAGTACAAAAATAACACACACCTTTATTTTTTGAAACAGATTTTTGCTACTTTTAACACATCAACCGACTTCACTGCAACTAACAAGCGCTTTGTGCTTGAACAACTCACTTCACAACCCCCCACCCCACCCCACCCCATCCCATTTCGGCAGTTAGTGTGAACTGATTTACTTTTGGAAAAAAACAAAGCAACCCTTCATTTAGGTTTCGAAGCTGAAAAGAGTAGACATCAACGTAATGAGCTGCAGTCCATCATATAACAGTACGACATGTGCTACCAGAGACTGATATTCAGGAGTGTGAGAGCATTCTGATGGCCATTTTAAAAACCACGGAGCTTCCTCCACTAGGTCAGCTGCGAAACACGCGGCTGAGACGGAGAGCTGAGGTTTGACCCGATGATTAGAACCTAAAACTTTCTTGCAAACTCATGATGTATGTGTGAAAAAAAAAAAAAAAAAAAAAAAAAAAAAATCAATCAGAGCCATCATTTAAAAGTAAGGGACAATCCGAGTGGTCAACACTGACTGAACGTTTTGGAAAATTGTACCAAAAGTGAATTATGCCATAAAAAATATGGAACTGTGATGTTTAAAAAAACAAACAAACAAGAAAAAACACCACACACACACACACACACACACACACACAAAGGGGGCTTGCCATGCCACCCAGGCCCATCCACCTCAAACTCCACTATGGAGGGGAAAGGAGAAAAAAAAAAAAAAAAAAAAAAAAGGCTCCCTCTCCCACCTGTTTTCCATGAGCGCCATTAGGCCGACTGGTTTGACTTGGTATTGCTAGGACAGATTTTGAATGGAAAGTTTAGAAGAAGAGGGGTGAAAGGAAACGGGAACAAACAAACAAATCAGGGTAGAGAATAACAGAGCAAGGCTCGGCCGCTGCGCTCGTTTGAAGAAGCCGCTATCCAGGAGTGAAGCATCCTGGACGAACCACAATTCAGTACCAGAGACGAAGCTCTGTGCCCCGTGCCGAACAAATCAAGAGAGATGATTGCACCTCTACCTAGAGGACCCTCTCTACGAACCAAAGGAGGAAGATGAAAATGGATAAGTATAGTAATAAGTGATAAGCGATCTCGAAAGGCAACAACACTGCTGGCTCTCTCTTGGGACTCTTTTTCCCCCCTCTCTCTCCATCTGTGTGTCGGGGGTCTACATCATTGATGTTGTTGTTGTTGTTGTTACTGAATACAGGCTCAGTCCAGTCTATCATCTCTCTCTTTCTGCTGCCCCCCCTCCATCTACATCACTCCGTCGCTCCCTCCGCTGCTCCTGGCTGGGTCTAGAACTCGGCAAACTCTTTTCCGCATTTTTCTGTGAATGAGACTCGGATTTCCTCTTCCTCGTAGTCGTCAAAGTTGCTGGTGTCCCCGGGACCTTTGCACTTGGGTATGAAGGGGGCCTCCACCTGCGACACAAAAACAAGCACAAACACATGAAGGGAAGTGACCAGTCTGTCATATGTGAACACATCCCACCCCACACAGTGTAAAGCACAAAATTCTCCCTCTGTAGTTAACCCATTCTCCAAGTAAAGCAGTGGGCAGCCAGGAACACGGTGCCCGGGAAAGTGTGTGGGGACTTGCTCAAGAGTACCTGCTTCACATGTCTTGGGATTCAAACCCACGGCTTCCTGACTGCAGGGCGAACGCCCTAACCACTACGCTACCAGCTGCCCACGGATGGGGTTCTGGTTTCAGTGATTATTGATAGAACAGTAGATCTCAGGTCTCATAACCATTTAATTGATTTCTGGCTCATTCATTGAATTATTAATTTGATTCAATTATCATTCTTTCTCTGGTGCCGTAGGGAGTGTCCTGACTCGGAACGTCACCTCCTGGTTTGGAATCCGCTCCGTACAAGACATTAAGGGACTACAGAGAGATGCACTAGACCATATCAACTCTACCGTCTCTGCAGGACATTCATACCAGGAGATCATCAGAGACAGGTCTCACCCAGTAACTGTCTTTCTGCTACACCACAGGAGTATTATGGCCAGACCAAGAGGTTCAGGAGGAGCTTCAATGCACAGCCCATGAGACTCTTTAACCAAGACATGCCATCACAACTAACTTTTGATTATAATAGAAAACTGAACTCACTACCTCACTGTAACTCATCTGCCATCTGTTATTTATGTCTACCTCAACAGCAACCAGCACTTTACAGTACATCTGCACACTTCAGATCATCTTCTTTACAGGTCTATTGTTCATTTGAATATATTTCAACATTTTTTCAAAAAGTCCTAGCCTTGAATTTTCTCTGAAATGTATTGTAACTATTTCTCACAGATGTTCCAGGGGTCCATTTCTCTACATCTTGTGTAACTGTGTGTGTGACAGAGTCTTGAATCTCAAGAAGAAAATCATTATTTGCAATGAATCTCAAAAGTAATGGACGTCTACCGGCTTGTGGAACAGCACAGAATATGGTGTGGTATGGCATGGCAATCCTAAGCCAGAACCATCTGCCCATCGCACAAAAGAACCACGACGGAAGGCAGGGTTCTCTGGAGGCTGAGTATCCGTCACATGACTTCTCTCATGACAAGTGTTAGCAATAAACAAACAGTGGATGGGCTCCAAGCTCTTTCAGGATTTCTACAGAGCCTTTTAAAAGGACATTATTAGTGATCTAGCTGGTGTGACAGTCACAAATCATGCTATTCACTAATGTGTTCCTGTCGGTGGAGGTTTGAACTTTATATTTAGTAATATATTTACATATATTTCAGAATTATATTCACAGTATAATAAGAGATTTTATATACACACACACACACACACACACACACACACACACGTTATGACAAACTGATCATAGAAAAACACCTACAGATGCACAGCGCTTTACTTTATCAGTATAACATGATAGTGATGCTGTCTCTCTTACTGTGCCCCATCACTGTCACTAAAAACTAAAAATAACTGACACTCAATGTCTGCTCCGAAGTTAAGAGTAGATTTTCTGGGATTAACAACTGCCTTTCTCATCAGTATGTAGCTGGAGTTTGACTCACAAAGTTGGGCTCATCGTTTATTCATCATTTTGACCCCAGCTTCCTGTTCAAATCCCAGCAACACACTTTTAAGCTACTGGTCCTGTACCTTTAAGTTTCGCAAAGGGAATAAGCACAACAACGCAGTCATGTAAAACAAGCTGGGATCTATTAACTGCAGTAGTTTCTGTTCGCTTATCAGCCAGATGATGAGTGACTGATTTACCTTTTATAGAGTAATGAAACAATAATGCTACATTTTTAGAAAGTTTTGCTCACTGAAGTCAAAATGTCAACTTGCATGTGCACCCACGTCATGTGACTGGGGGAAGAGAACCGTTTTGGGTGCTCTGATAGTAGCCTAGTAGCTCTGTCTTGGCTAAAGGAAAAAGAAGAGATTGTTTTCCAAGATGTTGCTTTTAACTCATCAATAGGCAACACCCTCTGAAGCTCCACTCATATGTTCTGGTTCGACAAGCTGGGCGCCTCGACAAGCAGAGTGGGTCCTTAAATTCAGGTGCAGAAAGTCAATATTCCGCAGGATGTTTTTCCAAATGTCTGGACACTACTGCTGCTTGTCTGAGCTGATCAGAGAAGATATGCAAAACTCCTGGAGAGGAATTTAAGCTTTTGCACTTGAAATATCAACCTCTGCTTCAGATACTTCAGATACTCAAGTGTCTTGGCCAATCAGTTACACTGATGGGAAGGGAGAACCATGCACACATTTTGATGAACCACTTCTTTAAGTTTTGCAAACCTGAGAACGGTATTTTTGGCCAAAACCCAAGAGCATACTTGACTGAGAAATTTATATTAAACTCCAAAATCAACCGTTAAAGTGCCACTTCGTAATCAATGCTCTAAAATACACTGTTGCATTGTTAAGTACTGAGATAGCAAGAAGATCTCAGAACATCACATTACTAGTTCATTCATCTCCTAAAGGCTTAACCATCTCAAAACTTCATTATAAAGCTCGAGTCATGTTAAGCACGCTCACCTTTCTCTGATAGATGGCGATCCAGTCAGTGGTGGCAAACCACTTGTGACCTTTGATGTCATTGACGCCATTCTTGAGATTGCCAAAGCGCTTGGTCAGGTCCACCTGCAGCAGATTCCGCAGCAGATCCTTCAGGTCTGAGCTGAAGTGGGAGGGGAAGCGCACCTGGAGGGAGCAGAATGGGAGACATTTGCTCAACAGAGCAGGAGAAACACAAACAGTGGAGAATTTGCATAGAAATTGTTAAAAGCAAGACAGTGGTCTCTGAAATGGCTCCTTTAGTTTTATACTGGGGCCATCATTAAGGTTAAGGTATGATTACGGTTAAGGAAGAAACATAATGGAAGCTCATGCCCCACCAGTCAGTGTTATCCAAACTGCAGGCATAAATCATCACACACTTCCCTCGAGGATAAAAGGAAAGCCGTGAAGCTGATTTTTCTTAGATCTAGTGCTTTAAGCTCCCACATCAGTTAATAATAAAGTGTGTTACTGACTGAGTTTTAAATCCCTGCAGAACACCTGTCATGTTGCATAAACTGCTGGTGTTTTAGAGTGACAAACATAAATGTTCCCTTTCTCCACGCACCTTGCCTGAGACAATCTTCTCATAGATCTGAATGGGCTGATCAGCGAAGAAGGGGGGGTATCCAGCAGCCATCTCATAAATCAGAACCCCCAAAGCCCACCAGTCCACTGCTTTGTTATATCCCTGAAAAGGAAAGAGCGTAGGAAATTTATAGCACAGAACACAACCCAAAGCCTCGCAAAGTCTAAGTTCAGACCTACAGTGAGTAACAAGCATGTGAGTGTCAGTGAGCTACAGCATGACTCAGCGAGAAAATGGATCAGTGTGAAGTTATTTATTCATGGTTTGTGAATGAAATGGATAATGTCTCCGGTACACACTTTACTGAGGATAATTTCAGGCGCCAGGTACTCGGGAGTGCCGCACAGCGTCCAGGTCCGGCCCTTCACACGCTTGGCAAATCCAAAATCTGTTACCTACGAGAAGGAGGCAGAGAGAAGTAATGTGAACAAGCCAACGTTCAATCCATGCTTTATATACTGCAATCTAGAACACCAGTTCTTTACATGAAACTCACATTTAGAACTCATTAATGTTTATAATAGACCACAAGTTTAAAAATTCAAGTCATTCACCCGATTATCACAAAGTTAGCAAGTTTCTGAGAATGTGCTTTCTCAAGTTTCTCAAAGACCTCAGAAAATGAAAGAGTTTGAAATCTCCCAGCGTTTTCTGGGAAGTGAGGACATCGTTACGGAATTATGGATCACCCCCATGACGAGTCACCAGTGTGAGACTCGTGTTTCTCCCCTTGCTGTGGTCTGCTGCTTAGAAAGTAAATCTTTTCATTAACCATGAATTAACCATTTCTTATTCATATTAGTATTCTTCAAAAACTGTCGTGAATGTCTCTCCAGTATATTTCACAGTCAACATCCCATAGATGTCCATAATTGTCCGATAAATATCCTTTTAAAATGAGTAAAACCTGTTCTCTTTGTCCAGCACCTTTTGAATGGTCTTGGGATCCAGAACTAAACCCAACATCAGTACCTGACCTCTGCTCTAGTGGCTGAATGCAACCAAAACCTCACAGTAATGTTCCAACATCTAGCCTAAAGCCTTCCCAGACGAATAGAGGCCGTTACTGCAGCGAAGGGGAAATTTCTTTCTCCTTCTTACATTTAATTTGGGAACAAACACTGGATGAAGATTTGGGACACTGCATGAATATGAGTGATGATGGCTGGACAAATTAATGGCATGTCAGACTGCTAAAACGGTGAAAACCTCAGGGCTGGGGATGAGAAGATCTCTGGAGATTTCTGATTTAATTACCAAGGCCATTAGACAGGATAGAATATTTACATTTTCCTTAGGGCAACCAGACCTGAATCACAAACAGGGTCTCCACCAGCAGAGCAATGTTTGACGGACTCAAAACTCCCCACAAGAGGGAGCTATATTAGAGATCGACATGCTTTTGCGTTGAACTCAGCATTTTTTATTGGAAGGCTCACTGTATTATTGCCACATATAAATTAATCAATCAATTACACTAATAACTTTTCTGTTTTCAGAATGCCAATTTTACTGTTTGGCCTAAAAAGAAAAGTAATTAATGGTCATAAACGATCATTGGATTGCTCAAATACAATGTGACAGCCCTAGTTTTCATTTGTCTATATGTGTGCATTTGTGAGGACATTTCAGAGTTGCTGCGCTTGTATTTGGTGCTGGAGGTGAATGGTGGGTGGGTATGTGCCTGTGTTTGTGTGTGCGCGCGCGGGGGGTGTGTGTGTGTGTGTGTGTTTACCTGTATATATCCCTGCTGGTCTATCAGCAGGTTCTCAGGCTTCAGATCTCGGTAGATGAGGTCAAGCGAGTGAAGGTATTCAAAGGTCAGAACTATCTGGGCAGCATAGAACCGAGCATGGGGCTCACTACAGAGAGAGTAAGAAATGGAGGGAGAGAGCACTGAGCACATTTTAAAAATAAAAATCAAATTTTAATACCCTTTAAAAGACCTCAGCATAAATAAAAAAAAAAACATTTCCACCACACACCTAAGCTCATATGTCCTGATGAATCGTTTTGCTCCAGAGTCTGATCTAAGCCCTTATATACTTCCTATCAGCCACAATCTGTCTAGCATGCTACACTGGTTTCCACAGATGAAATTTATTCGAGATGATACCGTAAAGTCAGTTCATATTTAGTATGTGCATAATATGGCACTGTGGCCTGATGGGTCTTTCGTCTCCTTGTTAAAAATGACCAATTTTTGTGCTTAATATTGCCTTATGATCAAATATGACTGACCTCTCTGATTGATTGCCAATTTTTATAATTATATGCAGTAAAATCACCTTTTTTGCAAAGTGTTATTCACTCTGAAGTCATAGCTTTTGCTTTACTAGACTATTTCATGGAAAGAATAACTTTATAGGAACATGAATTCACTATGATTATCTTTTGTACTTTTTTATGGTCCAAAAGCCGCTCTTTCTCTCTATTTATAATCCAAACCAGCAGTCGAGGAGAATGTTTCTGCTCTAGTTTTCCTAATTCAAGGGTGAAAAATATTGCAGGAGTGAATATGGTGAAGGGTTTTGGTTTGGCCTGTTGCTCACATGTAATAGCAATGTGGTCTTGTTTCAATTGTTTAGACTAAAGGCAGCAAATATAAAGAAACACTCCAGATATTAAGGTTTAATTTCCTGTACAATTTAAAAAATTTCCAAACATCTATTTTAAGTTGTCATAAGACTTCTTGGTGATCTACATGAACCCTCTGTAAATGCAAGTCAATTAAAGGCTTGATTGAAAATCCTAATGCTAACAATCAGGACAGCGAGAAATGTTGGAATGTGTTCTTTATTGAATTTTACCAAAAATGATCACAGATTAGCGTTTTAGACCTCTAAACCAAGATGACGGCGTCGGTGTCAAGTACGAAAGATTTGGGGTCCCCCCCCCCCCTCTAACATATTTGGCCCTGGTCTTGTCAGATCAGATTAAAGTCAATCATTTCCTCTTTGAAAACACCACCCTGGCGTATTAACCGTCTTGAATGTTTCAAAGGTTTTCTAACTCAGATGGGAAGTAATGGTGGTGTGCAGCGGCGAAGACTTACCTGAACCTGCCGATTCTCCTCAAATGAGAGAACATTTCCCCTCCAGGAACGTACTCCATTACCATGTAGAGGTTAGTGTTGTCCTGAGGAGTTCAGACAAAAAGGCATAATTGGACCTTCATTTACACACATTTCCGCACACACGCGCACGCGCACACACGCGCGCACACACACACACATACCTTGAAGGAGTGCTCCAACCGTACGAGAAAGGGGAAGCTGACTGCTTGCAGGATGCGCTTCTCATTTAGTGTGTGTTCTATCTGTTTCAGCTTGACCACCTAAAGGAAGAAAACAGTTGATCAGTTACAGACTTGGCCACACCCTTCCCTCAACAGTCACCCAACAACTTAAACACTTCTAATCCTCCAGCCAGCGCCCCACCGCCCTACACCTGCTGGTGCTTTCCTTGCTGCAGGGCGAAAGCAGCTCACCTTCTGTTTGTCGAGAATCTTCATAGCAAAGTGCTGGCCCGTTTCTTTGTGCTTCACTAGCATAACTCGACCAAAGGAGCCTGTGCCCAGTGTCTTCAGCCTCTCGAACTGGTCCAGAGACGCAGTGTTCTAGCAGCGAGAGATAAATCCAGTCAGAAGGGGAAGGGGGGTATCAGACAATGAACACAGAATGGGATTTAAGTCTTTTCCAGGCTTAAAAAACATAGATTAACATACAAAGGTTCAAAGGAGGGAATTCTCGTTTATAGACGATTCTCCTGTAAAGATAATCTTGTTTTTGTGAACATCCATTCCGGCCACTGTGAAACTCTACATTCCACGCAGGCATAGTTAAGCATCAACATTATATTGTCTTTATATTAAAATGAACCAATACATGTTTAGTCTTTGGGTCTCTATGATTCCTGAACTAGTTCTCAAGCATATCTATAATCATTCCATTGATACGTATATGATGGCTATTGTAACTTGATTCATTTTGGATTCATTTTGGATGCCAAAAGGGGCACACAAACTTGATTAAGCGCACAGATGGTGGAGAGGCTCTTTAATGTTTATGAAAGTGCGCTGGTCTCTAGGACTTTTCAGCCACAAGTGGACCTTCCAAACATGACCAGCAGGAGGTACACTTTAGCGGCAGCTCCCAAATGTATGGGTGGTTACTGCTGCAATGACCAACTTACAAAAATAAGCTCTTTATATACTTTGAATGCTATTTAAAGTCATTTTAAAAATGAAATATCACTCAGATATCAATAATGTTTCAAAAATCAGAAAACATGTTTACTGTGGGTTTCCTGGTGACACTTTTATAAGTTTTTACAGGGGCTTACTCACCTGTGCTGGATTCTCCCATTTCTTAAGGAAATCTTCTTTGGCTTTAGCAAGAAACTCCTTCACTGTAAAAGACAAAAACACAACAGAATACTTCAAGTTGGCTTTGTGTTTAGATACATTTTAAAAATTGAGAAAATAATGTAGTAGACTATAAAATGTATGCAAAGGGACAACTACAATAACTGATCTCTGACTGAAAGAGAACAAACCAATTCCTGTGGCACCAGGTATCAGTTCTACTTTGCACTGGGTAAAAAGTGGCTCATTTAGTTTGACGTACTGAGCTGTACTCTCCTAATGGAAAGCATGTAACATTGTATTTTTGGCAGGTCAGCACACGACAGCTTATGTTTAAAAGCAGCTTCAGCAGATTTGTGCAATTCATTAAATTCTTAAAGAATAAGCCAAACAGAGGCAACATTGTAAGAAAAAGGAACATTTGGGCATTGATTATCAGACTGGACTGCAATAAGTAATAAAGTAGACTTTTAAATTAAGGTGAAATCTGCTTCGCCGCTAGTTCCCTAAAGCAGAGGTGCCAGGTTTGGTTTTATTATCATCACTAATCCTGGGAAAAAAAAGACCGGAAGTCTGAAGCCCTGATAATCAGGTAGCTGGTCTAAGCTTTGGGTTTTTCTAAAGCAGCCAGTTAAAAATATATAGATGTTACAGACATGTTGTTTTTCCTACACCAACAGAAGCTTTTAAAGTAGGGCTGTAAAGCGATTAATTAAAATTAACTAGTTAATTGCAAATCTGGAAAAAAAAAAAATCGCGATTAATCGCAACTCTATGTCAACCCAATATATAATATATAATGAACACAGTCATCAATTTTACAAAGAAGGCTTTGTTTATTTTTTACCCAACTCTGTCACACTTTTAAAAGCTGTGAGATCTTTTAAAAACTTGCTTTTGAACAGAAAATGCATAATATCTTCAAACCTGAAAGAATCTCTGTCTTAAGACAAAAACGTAGCTTTAAATAACTTTAAATAAAGGTTGGGGACCACTGCTTTAATTCGTTATGGACCGGTTTAATATCAGAAACTATGTTAACGGCCCGGCCTTTAAGGAGTGGCAGATAAATAAACGTATTTATACAAATAAATGATACGCATAAAAATGGGGATATTTTAAAAATATAATAATGGGGTATCTGTAAAATATAATAATAAACGTAAATCCAGTGTGTACTCGCAGATTTATTAACAGCATTTTCATAACAAGTCAACAACATAACACGTTTTTTTACTGTGCAGCCGGCAGACTGGTACCACATGACCCACAGCCCGGTACCAATCCGCGGCCCAGGGGTTGGGGACCACTGAATGAAAGGACAAAGCCTAACTAAAGTCCTCCGCTGTCTCTGCCATTTAACAGTGTGTGTTTATCTCCCATCGCTAGCTTGCCTGAGCAGCTTCTTCTTCTGGCATGCTGGTCGCCGACGTAGCGCAATACTGCCCCCACTGATTGTGTGGTACTGCACTGCAGAGGGCCGTTTAATTTACAAATTAATTGCGTGATCAATTTATTTTAAAGCGTTATAGAAAATAAATTAACGCAAATAGTTAACGCGATATTTTTAACAGCCCTATTTTAAAGATAAACCATATTGTCTATACATGCATACATGTGTCTGTGTGCGCGTGCGCCATGGTATAAAATGTTAAAAGGACCCATATGATGGAAAATCTAAATAAAAATGTGTGTGTGTGTAAATGTTGTTTAACTCCTTGGTCCATACAGCATTTACACTTAGCCCTATTCAGATTACAGCATATTTCAGACTGACCTGCATAGGGCTGGGCGATCAATTACTTTCCCTTTAAAAACACTACCGCGTGTGGAGTCACGTGACCCGCTTCGTTATGTTACGTTATTCCGCCGACATGTTGAGCACGGAGAGCTTAAACACTGAGACAACTAAGCAACTTGTCAGTTACTATGATGGCAAATAAATAAATGAATTAATTAAAATTATCGTTCATTAATCGTAATCAAGTTAAAATATTCAATTAATTGAGATTTTGATTTTAGGCCAAATCGCCCAGCCCTAAGCCTGCATTTGAATGAGGCACAGCATAGAACATAGGTCTTTTACATACATCAGTCTTGCAGGAAAAGAAGTCATTTATTTCAGTCAAAATAATGCAGATCTGTCTTCACTTATATACACTGCAAGCTGTGTCACAATCTCAAAATGTAGCAATAAAAATCACAAGACCCGACCCCCCCCCCCCACCCCCGAACGTGCAGTCCTAGTGGGCTCGCACTAGTTATTGCAGCGTATGGAGGGACCACTTCTCATTTTGGTTCCACTGTGTGTCCAAGCCTATGGCCATCTCCGTCTCATTTCCACTGCTGTTAAAACCAAATTGACTGGGCTCATGTTATCTAACACTTCCTGTTCCCACCGCAAGAGTGCACAGTCAAATCAATTGTCGCTGGCACTGAGCGTGCGGTGTGTGCATCCACCACCGAGCAATCAAAACCTTAACAACATAAAAAAAAACACCCCATTAATATACAGCAGTTACAGGGCCACCAGCAGTCAACACACACACAGTGGGCAAATTTCTGCGTTCTTAATAGTGCATTTCAAATACAATTCTTTAGGACCACAGTTCTCAAACTGGGGGCTCAGAGGCCCTTAATAATCCACAAAAGGGGGCCTCAGACGGAAGCAACTTTTTAAAAATTTTCATTTCAAATTATTTTGCCATCGCTCTGAACTGACCGAATACACAGTGGGAGGAAAACTTAACAATAAACACCCTTTTGAATGGATTTTGTTTTGGTCAAAAAGAGGCCAAAATGAAAATTATAATCAATGCAATACGTAAATGAGAATATGCAGCTGAATGAGAGACCAACATTTTCAGTGTTTAACACACACACCCCATTTTGCTCTTGTACTACTGCACGGAACTAAAAGCAGGAATGTGCAAATGCACCCCCTCCCCCTTATGTGGACTGGGCTAATGGCCGTGTGGGAACGTTCCAGCAGATTTCTGGCCGTTCCCCACTCCTCTCCTTCACTGTTATGTCCCCTTGTTCAAGGGACCCTCAAGGGAGCCGACCTTAGTAGCGCACTGCAAACCCGTGAGTGAGTGAGTGAGTGAGTGAGTGAGTGAGTGAGTGAGTGAGTGAGTGAGAGAGAGAGAGAGAGAGATAGCGATAGCAGGAGTTAGTGAGGGCCTGAGAGCGGCACATTGAAACTCCCTCCGCTGCACAGCAGCCACGCAAAAGTCTATGCACTGCAGGTGAACTCGCTTCCGTCGTGCAAAAACTCACACAAACAGGAGGTTACACAGTCAGAATGAAAGTACCAGATGCTTTACGATGAGGGGGTACATTACACGTTTTGCACGCAAGCTCTGGTTTCTCTAACAGTCCAACCAGAGCGAGTTCTTCACACTAGTGGCTCATTGTCACCAGCAAAACAACATGGAGAAGCATCAACACTCATTGCAGGGCTATGTTTGAATCAATATCGTGGTCGTTTGCATTAGGCTAGCCTGAAGCAGACCATGTATCTGATGTATACCATGGAGAAGAGCTGCACTTTATGAGCAGCATATAAATAATGCAATTTTACTGCTACATAATGTGACTGCAATGTCTTTCTAAAAGGCCCCAGATCACGTTTCTGGAATTAAAACGGTAAATATTGTTTCAAATGGTACTGAAAGTGCTGAAAATCAGCATGGGAGAATTCACTAGCGGGACATGGGTTGGGCAGTTGGTCTCTTTGTGTGGACTCAATGCCCCGGCGCCAGGACAATCCTTTAAAACTCAACGTATTGAAAACCACTAAGAACTGTAGTGGTTCAAGACAATAACTGGCCTAACTCGAACATTGTTTTTGAATGAAGCAATGTTTTATAGGCACTGAAGACTGATATACTCAGAAAACTCACTGTACCATAATAGCAACATATACCTTCTTTTCCCGGGTGGGGAACACATTACAACATATTCAGCTGAGCTGAGTGGCTCAACGCGACCAGCTGCAGTCGGCTATTATCTCCCATTCACACGCTCATCAGAGCTCCATCCAAGCAGCCCCGCCCCACAACTTTCTCTCCAGCAGGGGCTCTCTGGACTGCACCTCTTCCTCTCTATAAACTCTCTCCTATACAGACACACATTCAGTTTCGACAGGGCTGCGTTCTCACATTTCCACTCCATTCAGATAAGAGCCAGAGAACGGGGGAACGGGGGCAGGGAGAGTGGGAGGGCAGCCAGAGAACAAAGTTCATTCAGCATGCTCAGAAAAAAATACTCCAAAAAAAACAAACAAAAATAAAACAGAAAAACCACACATAGCACATACAGTTTCATTAAAAAGAAGTCATTAGTAATCAAGTTCTCAATTAAAACTCAGTCCACAAGTGCAGAGCTAGTCAGCAGATGGTTACTATGGTTAGATATTTTTAAAAATACTTGCATACATATTTTTATTAAATGCTAAACTTAAATATTTATGTACAGCTGGGATAAAAGAACATTTAGGCTATGCTGGGGATCTATGCTAAACTATACTCTGTATTTTACTTTAAACCATTGCAGCCCTGGGGAAACAGAATGTCACATTTCATTTTTATGTATTTACAATGGCAGATGTGCACATGAAAGATACTGTATATCATCAGCCCAAAATCCCCATACTGTCATTAGTAATTAGAAGGAAAGCAGTGAAATCCCAGGTCCCCTAAGCTGTCCGCTAAAAATGGTAAATCGAAAGAGAACAGCACAAAACAGGCCTCCAACAAAAGAGAACCAGAGTTTACAGATCATTAAATAATACTGATTTAAAAAACACTGTGTTTCCTTTACAGGTTAGTGCAGATGAGCTCGGGTCACAGTTAAAGCAGCATCAGATGAACAGTGAAAATGTTGGCCAGATGGATCCATTTCATGATTTACATAAGGAACAACAGACAAGTGATTTTTAATAATTATTCATTTAAAAATCCAGATGGAACTCAAAGCCCAAGAACTTCTCCACTGCAGGGACTTCACAAAACCGCACAAAACAACAGAAGCTCAAAGTAAAGCTCCTGCCAGCATGCCAAGGGCATCTGTAGCCACGGTAAAACTGACTAAAAATTATGGAATTAATTGCCATGGAAAACCAATTGTTTCATATCAAATATGCTGGTTTTCAGGGCATAAACTGTGTGCATCCTAATGAATGTAGCAATTTACCATTAATAACATTAATATTGATTTTCCATCAGTCAAGCTCATTCATTTAATTTCTATCTCGTCACCCAATCAACCAACATTTTTTCCATTTTGGGTCATCATTAGTAACTAAACAAGTCAGTTGCCTTCATTTTCAAGTGTGGCATTATGGATATTCATTTTGATGAAGGCTGTGAAGCTATGAAGAGCCCTCATCCATCCCTACCATAATGTCAAGCTGTAGAGTCGGTGTAGAGTGGTAGAGAAAGGGTACGAACCAGCCTTTTATACTTTCCTCCGTTTCAGCAAGTAGCCACGACTAGCAAAGGAAATGAGCAAAACTCCCAGCTTTGCCCTTACCGTCCACCAGCAACGTGGGACCGTCCGTTGTGGCCGCTGCCGGCTCAGACGACCGGGAAGACGACTCGGACGACCGGGACGACGACTCGGATGACCGGGAAGACGACTCGCCCGACCGGGAGGACGATTCCCCCGACCGGGAGGACGACTCCCTCTTCCCTCCGTGTCTCCTGGAACTCTTACGGTCACACATCGGCACGGCCCACACTCTTCCTCCCGCTTCTCTTCCTCACACAACCAGCCTCATGGCCCTGTGGCCTAGCAGCTTGGTGCTGATCCGTGCTTGGACTAACAGGGACGTCTGCTACAGCCTTCAACCTGTGGTGCTGGATCTCTCTCTCTCGGTTCCAACAGATCCTCTCTCACTCGCTCTCTATCCAGGCGATCGAGCGAACTAAGTCGCTCTCTCTTGACCGCTGCAGGTCTATACAGACATTACCCAGGAAGATCAATTGGAACCATGCTCCGTTTGTATCAATATTTATTCTGCACACACACACATACACAGTCCAGTCACTCAGTCATGTAGGACACACAACCCAGAGCACACACACACACACCATCACATCGATCCAAACAGGGGCCTGGTCACCAAGGGGAGTGGCAAAAACCATAACATGAGAGATAATTTCCAACGAGACTAGGGCAGCGATAAAGAAATTATGAGCTGGTGAGTGTGGCACTCCAGTCATTTTATTATGGCGGTGTACCGAGAGAGCAAAAGCACAAGAGCTTTAAAAATAGTTAAACACGAATTTTCGTGAGAAAGCCGCACAATAAGAAAGCGCGTGTCCTGTGCGGTCGTATGCACTCAGAGCTGTCAGTGTTCTCCAATTGACAGAGCTCACGATCGATCACTCTGATCAATCAGCACAGCCCTGGGCTTCTGCGTTCCACCATGACGCAAACCAAAAGGGTCAGCCTGGGGTGCACTGACCATGAATTCACTCAGGAACCAGAGAGCCAATGCCTACAATCAGCCACAACAACTGTAAAACTGACAGGTGAAGTGAATAAAACTGATATTTAATTATAATTGCACCTGTGAAGAGGTGGGATGTATGGCAAGGTGTGTGAAATTAATGTGTTTTAAACAGGAATAATAGGCAGATCCGATTATAATAGAGCTGAGTGACTTGTTATGGCACGACAACAGTGTGAGAACATCTAAAAAACAAAAGTGATCCAAGAAAAAGCAACCAGTGGAAAGGCTCATGGGCACCCAAGAATCATTTATGCGCAGGAGGAGGAAAAACTAGCCCATCAGACCCAATAGCACAGAAGTGTTACTGTAGCACCAACTGCTCAAAGAAGAAAGGTTGGAGCATATGGGGCTGCATTGTTGCAGACCGGTCAGAGTACCCAGGCCGACCCCTTTCTATTGGAAATGGAAAAGGCTGGCCTAGTCTGATGAATAACATTTTATTTTACAATATGTGGGTGACAGTCAGCTGTGTCACCTACCTGGGGAAGAAATTTCACCAGCACGCACTACAAGAACATTAAAAAAAAAAAAGGTGGAAGGAAGAAAAGAAAAGGAAGGAAGGTGATGGAGAGAACGAAATAATTAAATTAGTTTTACCCAGAATGAAAGAGAGTGAAAAAGTAGTGAAAAAAAGAAAGAATATGGGAAAGGGTGTAAAGCTAACTAAACTAAAAGATAAAAACAGCAAAGAAAGAAAAGAAAAAAGTGAAAAAGGAGAAAGAGAAAGAGAGAGAGAGAGATACAGATGGGACACAAAGTCTGATCCTACCTGATACACATCCAGGAGACAGAGGGAGCAGTGCTAAGTCACTCCCCCTCCCTCTGACCTTATTTTTCAAGCCCACCAGTCCAGGAATAATCTCCGTCCAACTCTTGTACCTGCTGACCTGTCCAGCTGCTGTCTGAGCACGTCTTGGTGTAAGCTAGTAAAAGCGCAAACTACCACAGATATAACTGATTAACAAAACGAGTCAGAATTGTCTGATCACAATTAATTGAGCCGATCCCAATTACACTGCAATAAACAAAGTGTTTAAGTCTGGTTTCTAAAAGAAATTTATAATGCTGTGGGACTCTAATTCTGAAGTGCTGTGGAGAATACAAGAAATCAGCCATAGAGGCTAAGTAAGTCTGCATTATTTTATAGATCGGCAAACAGTACAAAAAAGACCCAACAAAAAAAAATTAAATTATAAATGACGAACTAATAAAGTTTGATCCGTCATAATTGCAACGTGCTGAAGCTAATAAGTGTGAACTTAAGGATTTCTCGTCATTTTCATTGGCTCACTTATACAGGTCAAATACACAAGTCTAGCAAAGAAGTGGACAAAAATGTTTTTAAATCTAGTTTTGTAATTTGTCCTGTTTGGGCAGACGTTCGCGATTCAGCAACTGGCTAAAGTCACATCAAGACAAATTGACACTGAAAGTATAATAATTTCACACAGACAACTCTATAAAATTAACTCAACATAGTAATATAAAGTTTGAGGGCGAATGATACCTCAGCGAAAACACTATTTATTCATTTATTTATTTATATCCTGTTGCCTCAACCCAGCGGACAAAAGCATCCGTTCAACTGCGACAAATAATAAAAGCTAGAAACTGCTGAAAACAATTGCGACCCGCTGAAATAAGTGGGATCAGGCGATTATGTAATAATTAGGACAGGCCTAGAGGGGGCCGCTTCAATGAAGAGGTCTTAAGTAGCACTGTCCCTTTAAGAGGAGTTCAGGAAGTGAAGGGCAGACAAATAATAAAACAGACACTGTTATGCAAGCTGATGTGGACTGTAACCCAAAGGGTTATTTATAGACACTGTATGAGCTCCACCTTGACGGCATGTCAAATCACAACCCGAATGCTCACAAACAACAGGCAGAGGTTACAGAACGGCCCACTGAAGTAATTCGGGGCATTTAAACCCTAAATTAAATTAGAAGTCAGAAGTGCAAGCCTTACAGGCTGCAGCTTTTAGATCCAGCCCTCAAAACAGGAGGCCATCGAGGTCTTTGGGACTATCGCTGGCACCGATCCAAAACCAGGTATCGTAACAGGGCTGACATCTGAAGAAACAAGATTTTAAAAATCTGATCCACTCCGACGACCACTCCAACATGAAATGACACACAGAATGTCATGTTAGGTTATTAATTGTGCATTCATGAAATGAATAGGTTTTTAAATGGTCGATACTCAACGATTCCACGTAACTGGCATTAAAAAAAAAATAGTTTGTTTGGGACAAACGTGTCAACACTAACAAAACCTAACAAATTCTGGTACTGAAACTGAATTCTAAGTAATTTAGGACCATTTATCCATTCATTACACACAACGCAACGGCAGCTGGTAATTCTAAATGGTCCAGAACTTGGACTAACAACTTTTTCGCCCAAACAGACCATAATAGCTTCTACGGTCAACAAGCTTTACATACATGTAAAAAGAATATTTTAAAAAAAATCAACGCAGCTTGGAGAATTTCTCTATAACGTATAATCATGACATAGAAAATAACAAAACATATCTGAAGTGTTTGTATGAAACCCATCATTTAGGACAGATGGATCTCATGTGATCAAAAAGTAAAAGGTAAAGGGACATTCGGTAGACGCCCTTATGCAGAGTGACTTACAATAGTTAGTTACGAGGACAGTCCCGCTGGAGACACTGAGGGTTAAGTGTCTTGCTGAAGGACACAATGGTAGAAAGTGGGGGGTCTGAAGGCAAGTGTTTAACCCACTAAAGCTACTACCGTCCAAAAAGTGAAAGGTCTTCCACTGTAAGTATAATTAGTTAGCGGTTCTGCCATACCAAGCAGCAAGCACATTTAACCAAACATATTTTAAAACATCTATAAACTGCACAGTTTGGTGGGTATAAATAAAACAGACATCCAACAGTCCCCCAGTGGCTGGAGGTTGGCTGTCAGCCACGACCCACAGTTTGAAAACCAAGAGAATTTAGGGGGAAAAAAGACAAAAAAAAGTGAAAAAAAGAACAGTGGTTTTGATATGAACGAAGGCAAGTTGTGTGCACAAGTGATTGCAAGCAATTCCAAATTCGTTAGCCTTTATTTTTACGTTTTCTACCTCTAAAGGGCAGACAGCACTTCCAAAGTGTAGAAAAGGTTTAAGATCTACAGTGACATGATCAATTAGAGACAAAACTAAACTCTAGGTGTGCACAATGATACTGATATCAGTTTACTCACAAATGTATAGATTTGATTGATATTTCAAGCCACTATTTGGTTTACTGTACAGTTTAGGTGTTGTTCCTAACTGAGCTTAATGCAAGTTATTAATTTTACTGCATCTGTAGGGCAACAGAAATAATTCTCTAGAATGCTAATCCAGCTGGATCTGGTTTGAATCCCTTAATTATGTACATCTGTATCATCTGTATGTAAATGAAAAGATCAAGAACTGGCACCAGAACAACTTCCGATCCGAAATCTTTTGTGCAGTTATGAAATAGGTAGTTTAATATAGTGCAAAGAAAATATATTTACAAAAAACATAAACAAACAAAAAGCTGCAATGACAGTCTGCATTAGAGAGTAGCAAGAGTGGCAGGCTGAAGCAGAAGTGAGCAAAGAGCAGCGGTAGGCAGAGACCACAAAAGCAGGACACGCTGACAGGTCTCCGGGGAGACACACACACAGCCTCCCTGGAACTCCTGCATGACGCAGCCAACACCAGGCAACAGAGCAAACAGTAGACGGTGAATAAAAAGGGCTTTGTGTGCATGTGTTGGCAGAGCCACATCAGTGCGCTGAGCCTTCCACAGCAAAGTGTATTAAAAAAAAAAAGAAAAAAAAAAAAGATCTAATCACAATCTCTGCAACAACTGCAGCTTAAAGCACCTTTCCAGCAAAGAACAGTGACTTTCCTTGAATTAGCAAAGGGTGGAGAAAAAAATAAGTCTGCTGAACTGCCAACGGACAAGCCGACTTAGAACACTGCAATCATGCAAGCGCTGGAGAACTGGAAGTTGAGATCTTTATCATGCATGGAACACCTCCCACCGTCCCACCCTACTAAGAGCAGCCGCAGCCACTCCGATACAGCGTTAGGCTCCACCCCCTCAGCAGGCTGCTCAAATTCAGCCACTCACTGGAGACGAAGGCCTCTGGCTCGTCCTGGGCCTGGTGGTGACCACCCTCACCATCGTCAGTTTCACCGAGGCAGGGTCCGGCCCGCTGGAACAGCCTCCCCGCCAATCTCTGCAGCACCGACATGTCCAGGTCTTTGTCCAGCAGGGCTAGGAGGCATCCAACCCTGACCGCGCTTCAAAGCAAAAGGGGCTTCTGGACTTCTCTCTCGTGTGGGAGTTGTTGATTTCAGTGCGAGGCAGGGCCTGGCTGTCACAGCCCCTCCACTTCCTGTCCTGGCCTACACCGTCCCCCCTCGCTCTTTCCTGTGGGGCGAGGGCTCCTTGAGGCGGCGTCAAGTAACTGCTTCTAGTGTAGTGATGCTTACAATACCTGAGCCACCTTCACCTTCCCTGTCCTGCTTCTTTCCCCACCACAGAAGAGGCATCCATGTCGTCCTCTCTGTCCGAGCCTGCAATGGAAAATGACCCTCCCCAGCCAGCGGCTCTAAGCATGGCAATGCACCTGTCTCTGGGGATCAGGGCGGGCCACTGGCGATGAGGCTGATAATGACATGAGGCATGCTTTGGGGAGGAACTCCATAGCACACCCCAGCCCACTCATCTGGGGAGTCACGGTTGAGCATGGCTTGGCGTCCAGCACTCTCCTCAACAAACAGACCTCAACCTAATCAAAACTCTTAAACAATAAAAGTAAAAAAACAGGTGCTGAAGCATCGGTTTCAAATTATTGTCCAGGGTGATCATCCGTATACTACAGGTGACGTAAATAGAGATTAGGTTAAAAGTGTTGGAATATTTCTAGAACACCCCAAGCACGAAAAAAGCAAATGTATCAGGCCTATTCAAATGACACTCAATCACATGCCAATAGAAATCCACTCTTCACACCTAAGTTCTAGGACCGCTGGGACTCATTTCACACTTCTGTCCCACCTCGCAGCCAGGACTTTGCAGCTAGTGGGCTTAACAAAAATATGACTGTGTACTAGGCAAATGGATGGCAAAAACAAAACAAAAAAGTACACATTATCAGTTCATCCGCCACCCACATACATCTTAATTTCTCTTAATTCTGCAGCGTAATGAGCCCTAAAAGGGAGAAGAAAGTTCCACTGTTGCAGAGATGCAAAACTTTAGTTGGAAAAAAAAGAGTTGAAGTGCACAGGACAAGAAGGTGAAGCCATGTCACTGCCTAAAGCCAACACGCAGGAAGTCGCATACAAAAAGGTTTTGTTCTTAGCAGTGGCCATCACATGATATTCAAGAGACTCCCCAGCGTCATACTGAAGCCCTGAGAGGATCACACTGGCTGCATCATATGACCCCGCCTCCGCGACTCCTCCAGTGGAGCCACATTACACCCCCCCCACCCCAGTCCACCAACGCACACACCCCTCCCGTGCCCCCCCACACCAGGTCTCAGCTTCCAGATATTCCTCTGAAGGTTCAGGGCTCAGCACTACAAGCTTCTGTTTATGTTTCAGGCTTTCTCAACTCGAATCCTTCACATAAACACATGCAGGGCTCGTCTCTCCAGTTTAACCTTAAGGGTCATAAAGTCCTTTCCCAGGAAACACACTGCAACTGTGGGCTCAAATACTTCCCACCGCCCCCTCCCCTTCTGTTCCAAGAGCTTTCTTTATATTCGAATATAATAAATTCGCATGTGTTTTAAAGTGCAGTATCCACCGTGTTAAATGCATAAAACAAGAGACAATCTCATTCCACCATTATGCACAAGTCTTTCCATACTTTGTCTACAAATGTGCTCTTATGCAGCTTCTGCTGGAAAAGCGTCCCAGAATGCTAGCAAAAAAAAGATTCAATGCAAAGCACAAGAAATTTACGGGGTGCCATAACTTTAACTTATGGATGCGGCATGTGTGTGAACGGCCATAATAATAAAAGTTTTATTGTCATGAAACCAATTCCAATGTGTTGAGTTTAGTGATTCCAGTTTAGTAGCACAGCCTTTTAAACACAACGCTCAATGTTAAGTAATAATTCCAAACTCTAATTTTATGTCGTAGCGTTCTGTAAAGCTTGTCCAACCTAGCAACTGTTGCTATGAAATCTTTTTACTGACTTAAAAAATAAGATCATCTTGAGTCGCTTCAAACACGTGGTAAACAAAAGTATCTTCTTGTCTACATATTTTCTTACATACATTTTCTCTTGCAAATCTAAATGGATTGTCTGAATCACAGGGGAATTAAGGAGAAGAAATACTAATATTGCTACATACAGGCCAAAACTACAGTAAACAAACATCATAAGACCAGTAACCTTGCAAATATGGTGTATTAAGAGGCTAGATTTTGTGGAGATGGTGATGTTAGCTCTGAAATTCATTTCCCCTTAGAAATATTAACACTGCAGAGTTCCTCACTCGCATATGCCACCGACTCCAAAATTACACACAACTTTAGACGTCTATACCAAGCTAATTAAATGTGGCGACACAGCATTTGGGTCAAAGTGTCTGAGTGCTTATCTCACACCCTGAGAGTGAGGCTTGCACTACATTACCCAGCACCTACTGCACTTGCTCATAAAAACAACACTTAATATCACAGCAATCTCTTGGACTGACAGGCAACTAACCTGGAGTTTGATTACTGTATCTGTAACAGCGGTCTGCCCAGTTAGACTCCCAACCAACTGCATTGTAAGCTAATTCTGTACCACATACAGCAGTTCACCTCCCCAATTTACAAACATTAGGTTTGGCATTAAGAAGTTAATGTTGTCTATCGGAACTGCACTGTAAATAAGTTAACCTTAACCTGAGACTCCTGCCATAATCAGTTGCTCAAGTCCTGAGGCTCAGGAAAGTATGCAATACCTCAGCCTATGTAATGTTAATTGTTCTATGTCAATGACCAAGACTGTACAGAATACAGGGACACATCACAGGAGCTAAGGGAACACCATTAAGGTAGTAAGATTACACAAATATCTTGAGTGGAGCTTTACTTGTCTCAGTGCTGTCGAGACAGCCATAAACAACACACGGTACACCCAGATTACCAAAGTGGGGCTTTTCTCAGAGGACAAAATGTTCATTAGATGAAGGTTTCAGGGCTAATATTTCAAAGCAAAATATTATCATTTCAATATATGAGATTTACACTTTTCTTTCTCAGGGAGGTGGGAAAAAAAGCAAATCTTTCTTGAGGCCCTGTCAGTCTTCCAGCATCATCACACTGATGGATACAAACACAGCACACAGAGTGTGCAATGTAAAATTCTTTCTCTGCATTTAACCCATTGACCAAGTGAAACAGGGGGTTGCCATAAATGCTGGAGCAGTGCACCTTCCTCAAGTGTACCTCAGTGGTACCACTGGCAGTCTGGATTTCGAACCCCCAACCTTCTGATCGCAGGGGCAACTCCCTAAGCATTAGACCAACTCTTATCACTTCTTTCTGCTGCTTTTACGATCCCGCTGAAAGGTGAAGGCATTTAACTTACCGCTCTCCATCTCGTTGCCCTTGTTCTTGGCTGTGGGCGCGTTGCCCATGATTGCAGGTCAGGTAGTATGTTCTCGCCGCTGGTGTGGTTATTTTTTTGTTCCTTCTCACAAAATGAATTGGAACACGCTTGTTCCTAACTGAGCATACACTTTCCAGAGGCTTGGACTGCACTAGCTGGTGCTTCTCATAACCATAACGAGCTACTGGGACTCTCGCTGCGGCCCTGAAGACCAGAGTGTTCCTCGGAGAGCCTGTGGCTGAGGCCAGCTAGCGAGCAGGCACTAGCTAGCCGATGGTGCGTACTTCTCCGCAGCGGACCCCGTTTTCCTGCCTGTTCTCAGTCCCAAACAGGTCAGGGTAAGCTCAGAAAAGAAGCCTGGCTTTGGTTTCCGTCCTTAGCTACTCTCTCCCCGGCCTCGCTGCTGCCAGTTCTGCCCCCTCTCTCAGCCACAGCCTCCTCCAGCACCAGGGCCTTCGACTTTCCTCCCGATTACACGACACGGCCTCGATTCCCTGCCTCTGCTCGAAGCCTCCGACACTCCTCTGCCCCTTCCAAGAACGTCTACGGGTGCGTTAGCCTCGACTCCCCCGCGTTCCTGCAGCGTTTAGGTCTCCAAACTCGACACCATCGCCTTTCTCATAATTCGACAGTCACCCAGACCCACCATTAATCCTCCGTCCACAGCTAGAGGGAACTCCTGCTTCGCAAGGTCCCGCCTAACCACGCTTGCCATTGGCCAGCTAACGCGTGACGTGCCATAAATGCAGACTGGCGATTGGCCGCACCGCTGACCGTCGGCGGCACACGGCACTCCAATTGGTCAGTTTTATATCAGTTCGTAACGGTTGTATCACCCCCCCCCCACCACCACCTTCAGCACCACCAGCGGCCCTGTAACGCCATGTATTTTCGTTTCAGTCTGATAAACCAGCTGCGGGGTGTCGTTTCTGCTTTGCGGGGACATGGTCGCAGCTGTAAGTTAAAGCAAGGAGGTGTTTAATGGTGCCGCGGCACTGAGCGATTTGTATGTGAAACGAAAAAAAACCGCCCTCTCCACTGGACTAATCCGTGATTGGCTGCGTGACGTCAGCGCAGACTATTTTTAGAATGTTGGTCAGAATTTGCGGCACGCGGACGCCCCGCGCGTCTGGAATATTAAAACATGATGCACGCGCTGCTGCATTTTATATATTTATAAATATATAAATAAATATATATAAATATATACATACATATACACAATTATATATAAAAAGAAAAGACGCATTGTGTATCTGAATGTGTAAAATGGTTTACATTGAGATTCTTGATAAGGCACATTAGACTAGGCTAGACACGAGTTCTGCATTATTTTTTATAAATGCATGGTACAGACGAAGGCATTGTTCGTGACTCATTTTATGCATAGATACATCATTTTGTTCAGCTGTAAAGCCCAAAATGCATGCACTATTGCATTTTGAGCTTGTCATTGGGCTCAAAGATGTACAAAAAGCATATTTCATTCCAAAAGAACAATGCATTATTAATGTACAAGAACGATTTGCTTTGCTATACATGCATATGAAATGCACTAACCCAAATGGAGTGCATACCATATATATATATATATAAAAAAAAAGCTTGCAGTAGAAAAACAAAGTCAGCATTTCTTTTCACCTGAATTGAGTCTTGCATAGCATAACTAACAAGTTCTCAATTGCCTGAACAGACAGAAAAGAGCATCAGAATGTGCTGCACTGCACTACTTTCTGAGAAATGTACCTCATACATTTTAAAGACTCTTAATAAAGAAAAACAACAGTTTAGGAGGCACGGTGTTAAGCACAGAGGCTAATGCAAGTATGCATCATAATAAATCAGATGAAAGAAGGTAGGATTAATGCTGCCACTTTGAGGTCTGGACATAGATGCAGCAGTGATCTGTGTTGCCTAGCAACAGCAAGCCAGCAGAACCTGTCACTTCAAAAATGGCGAGGGAGGTGAGATCCTGCATAATACAGCATAGTTGCTTTTTATGAATGAAGACGGAGGAAGAAAAAAAAAAAAAACGTTCTCTGCAGTTCCTGGCACAATACAAAAAACTCCTCACCACCATCACATAACAAAAGATATTTATTTATTGGGAGAGCTGGAATACAAACCAAAGTAAACATATATACAGTATAATACAGTTCCACCTGCAAACCATGTTTGTTAAACACAGCCAATCTGATTTTTCCTCACAGATGAGCAAAATAGCTCTCCTGTGATGTCACATGACCTGCAATCATTTTTAAACAACTTTTCATAAGACACTCTGAAAAGTGAATGGCGTGGATCTATCGGCATGACCATGTCTCAGACTCTTTGCTCACAGTCAGTCTCGCAAGTTAGGTTTTGGTTCTTCTTGCTCATTATTTTAATACTTGAAAGGTGATGTCACTTATTCTTTGTCCAGTAGATTCCAGGCTGAACCACGAATCCAAAATTCAAGAGTAGTCCTGCTGAAAGTCAGTGCTAATCAGTACGTCATCTTATCGGGTCCGGTAGATTCTGCATATAAGCGCTCAGCTGTGAGGATTTCTTTACAGATGGCCTTGGGTCTTCACAGGCAGTCCATGGAGTTGTCTGGCATGAGTCCGAGTGGAGGTGCTTTGCCTGGAGGGCACAAAGGGGGCAGCATCGCGTTAGGAGCTGGATCCACGTTCTCAGAATCCTCCATCTTCTCTGAACACCCCTCCCAGTTGATGTGGAATCTGGTTACACGTGGGTTTGAAGCCAAGATGTTTCTCTGGAGCTGAAGAGAGAGACATCAGATAGGTCTATTAGCACAGAGAGGCACAATGTATTACTAAAGTTTTCTCTACAATGATTCTTTTTTACATGCAACTCAACTTTTATTTTAGTTAGCGCAGCATGGAGTCATTGTAGTAATCATAAGTTGAACACACAAAATTAAGTCTTCTAATTTTACTCATCACATGACAACCCATGGTGGGTGTTAATGTCAGATATTGCCAAAATATTGCCAAATACAAAATAAACATCCAAGCCATTTATGGCCTTTGTCACTTAAAACTTTACAAGACAAGAAAAAAAGAAGCAAAAGATTAACTAAATATAACAGTAGAGTTAAAATTACTTCTCGTGATCTAAATGAAGTACACTAATCAAAACATTTGGTAAAGTTTGATCCCTGGCTTTTCAGGCAGACTGAAGCGGCAAATCTACTGTAAGGATTTCTCCACCAGCTTAAGTGAAAAGCGTTTCCAGTTTACCTGCCCATAGGCAGGTTTGAGGGGTGGGTTCTCTCTCAGCTCAGCGTCAGTGTACTCATTGTTGACGTAATAACCAATGCGAATAAACTCCTGTCCTCTGTATGTGCAGGTGATCAGGACAACAGTGACTCCCACAGCATCGCTCTCAGGTATCAGGCCTGTGTTTGGTGCATCAGCCTATTGGAGACACACAGGAGTATGGTCAGGGTAAGGGTCATTCATCCAGTCATTTTTGGCTTATAAATGGATCAAACTGTAAATATATAGACATATAACATAATTGTGATATACACAAACCCGACAGTGAGAAGATTTACTAATTATATTAAAAACAAGTTTAAGAAATACATCAAACATGGAATTTGAAAAAGTGCCATCTGTGCATGCTTTAAGCTAAAACTCTTACAAGAAATGTACTGTAAAATAAACAGGAGATGTTTGTCCTTTTGTGTTTCTTTGGTTGAATTTGAGCAGAGAGGGACTATTTTGGGAGACACAAATGTCATGTTTACTCCAAACAATCAGAATGATGGTTTAGTCTGCTGCTCCCTACCACACTCCACACCAGGGCCTCCTTAGTACTGATACCAACCAGTTGGCATATGAGGTAAAATATGAGGTATGAGGCTTAATTTGGAAAACATATCAGTATCACAAACTGACTAAGAAGTTTAAGAAGCGTATCTCAATTTCCATCAAAATTATGTCAAACAAAAGATTTAGAATAAAAGAACAAAGACTTCAGTATTACTAATTCATAATTTCAAACACTGCATTTCAGTTATGTGCCTAAAAACGTATTTCAAGGTTGTTTTGAAATGTATTTCAACATTTGCTCCCAAGGATTTCACTTTTATGCCCCCATTTTCTTCAGTAAAACTCAAATAAATTAAAGAAATAAAATTAAATAAATAACCCAAACAAATATTCAGGCAAGAATACATTTTAAACATACAGTACATAGACTGCAATAAAGATGAGAAATTTGTCCCAAAATGTATTCAGTTGTTTTTTGATGTAATCAAACCCTATAGGATTAATGCCATACGCCATAAATCTTTAATTCATTAGGACACAACAGGTCCATTTAGGAGTAGTTTAAAACTAAACTGTGATAATGGTGATTCACATTTAAAAATTTAATTAAATGTGATTTAATTATGATGTAATTATTTCACCTGAAGTATATTTACAAGGATTGTTCACTTTTTTGTGCTACATCTCTGCATTATCAAAGCCAAGTTGTCAACAAATCATTCCGTGGTACAGCCAAAGTACTTAATGGCACTAAATGCTCACAAAACACATTAAATAAAATGGCCACAAATAACTTGCCTGATCCACAAGACTTGTATAGTTTTTTTAAAAAGAGTTTGGCATACCTTTTTTTAATTCACTCCTGACAGAAATGTACATGTAGAGTTAATTTTATGGCCAAAGTATACATATGGGAATAATCTATTGGCAGAATATTTACACTCAAAACATTAAAACTGTTCCTAATATAAAGAAGATTAAAAAAAAAAAAAAGTCCTTTCCTACTCCAGTGTCCTTTTTGCAGGCATAAATACATTTTAAATATGTGGGCACTCTTGAGAGACCACATATTACATGTCCAATGGTCAACAGTTATGAGGCTTTATCAGTTGTAGCACTGTAGTTTAATTTTTAAACTAAATTTCCTATAAGTTTTTGCCAACATCTGGTATCTAGTTCTTTAACAAAGTTGTAATACGTGGTCTTTCAGGTGCTAGGCCATGTGTGGCGGCCAACTGGTTAAGGAGCCAAACAAGTACAGAGAGGAACCAGTTTGCTGCTACCTGCAGGGAGTTACCATGACTTGATTGTTTTTTTAGTATGGACGTAGACCTATCACAAAGGGACTGAAGTAGGCTTGCCACAGCTAGCCAGGTTGTACTGAGGACTATCAAGCTTTTCTTCCCCCAGGATCAAAGCATTTTCCTCCATGTTGGCCACCAAACCAGGTTAATAGTTCACAAACTGCTGAAGTCAGTTTTCTTCTTCCAGCCAAAGTTAGCCATGCTAACTTTGTGCTTACCGCATGTAAACCAAAAGGTGTTACAGCCTTGTGTCTGCATAAACATGCCTCTGCAGAGAACACTGATGCTTAAAGTCAGTCATACTTTTTCTATTCATTTACCTTTTGGACTGCTAATTTATTTAACCCTTTGGAGTAAACCAAGCCAAGTCAGGTCTTGCAACAGCTGCAAAAGGTCATCCAACAACCCAGTTTACCTCCTCAACTGAAATGGGTCATGTTTTACAATCTTCAGCGATATTATGGGTAACATTTCTTGAAATCTCAGAGGCAGTATTGCACTCTGCATCATTCTTAACATGTTGCAAGCATGGCTAGGGTTCAGGAGTCCTGTCACTGCAGAGTTAAGCGAAGGACACTAAAGATGAATCTAAGGCTAAGGCTCTCTACATTTTTTTGTAAGAAATCTGTATTTGCTGAGTATGTTTTACATCGAGACTTTAAATTGAGAGTTTTCTATTAATTTGAACTCCATAACATGATGTTACCGGGTACAAAAAGTAGCTATAAGTCCAGATTTATCATCCATTCACCAATATCAACATTACATTACATACTCACAGGACATGTAGGTTTGGTGGTTGCTTTAGATGGTAAATAAAACAGCTTTATTTATGTTATTAGGCATCCTGATCCCTGGTTCCCATCACTACCATACTGAGTGCATAGGTTTCTCCACAATGTTTCATTTTACGTCAAACAAAAATGTTTTGGGTTTTTTTTACATCTAAACTAATGTATTTGGAAGATACTGCAATATCCTGTCAACATATAATGCATGACTTTAAACAAACTTAGCAACTAATACTTTGCATCTTCTTTTGCAATTCATGGCTTAGGACCGTTTTCAGCCCCTCCTTTTCAAATTGATTATTTTGCAAGTCAAAATGTAACCGAATGTCCCTTTTGTGCCAACTTACCTGGAACACAAACATATGTCTTCCTGCAGGTACTGGGCCTACCAGAACGGAGTCAAGAGTCTGGTCATACTCCTCACTCTCTGCTGAACCCACATAAATGATCTTCCACTCAAGATCTGCAACAAAAAATCATGTTAAGAGTCTCAAAACCATTGTTTGCTCGGATCATGTACCACGTATTGCAACCTTTTGTATGGTGTAGTGAGGGCAAGGGTACTTGTACAAAAAATGAGCCAACTCATAATCCAATGCATGAGTTTCACATATTCACACAAAGTCATTTTAAGGCAGAAAATGAACAACCGTGAACTTGACGTTGGTCAAATGTTTCAACATCCCGCCATTCGACTCCAAAGGCTATATTTAGCCAGTGAGAGCATGACAGGGCACTCTGCCAACAAAACAATTGCGAAAAAAAACCCACTCACCTTCTGGAAGATCCTCCATGCACTCAAATGTGATCTCAAATTGAAAAGGGTTTCCGAAAGGACTCGGGTTGTCCAGCACAGCTACGTTTAGCACCTGCACTTTGGCCATATTTCTCTTCTTAGTGTAGCAGGACAGAAAGGCAAGACACAACTCCAAAGAAGCCTCCCGAGAACGAAAAGAGACGAAAATTAAAATAAAGAAAGAAAGAGAGAAACGAGCGACTTGAGATTTTAACCGACTAAATAAAGCCCTGGAGGATCCAGCAGGAGCTGATTAGCCGTTAGCTAGTCAACGTTAGCAGCAGTTTATAAGAGAAAGGCTAAGAAACCGTGGTAGCTAGCAGAGTTTCTCGTGCGAGACTTTAAAACACAGCTTCTTAAGCGTTCAAATTCTTTACGTAAAAGGAGCAATGTTGATTTTGTGCTTTAATCTCAGCAAAATCGCGCATAACGAGGAGCCTCGCTGCGTTTCTCTCTCCCGCCAGTCTGTTCAGACGATTTCAGCAGGACGTCGATGACTGAGCACGCTAAACCGTACGCTGATTGGCTGTCCGTCCCTAAGTCCCGGAATTTAAGCGCTCTCATTGGGCAGCGGGCAGCATATGCGCTCTCTGATTGGACAGCCGGAGGACGAAGGCTTTGTGGCGGCGAGTCCCGGACGCGTACCCAACCGCGGATTGGGAATTAGTGCCCTACAAAGTGTGTCGGCCATTTTGTAGTGATGTTCGAATTCTTTACGGCAAACTCCACTCATCCGGCTGTGTTCCAGACCAAGGGGATGCTGCCTACTCAGGAACCGAGTCCTGGGCGCCTCCATTTGGCCCGAGTTTGAGGGCAGATCAGATTTAGCATTCACTCAACAACAGGACTGCAGACAAGTCAAAAATAGACTTCTCAAGAGATAAAATATTTACATTTAATAACCACATTTATTTATAGGGACTTTAAGACATAAACAGTGCCAACTCAACAGACTTGTTTTAGTTTAGTTTTTTAAATATAATTATTATATATTTTTTACTGTTCTCATATTCTCATGAGAGGGGATTAAGCTTTAAAGGACATTCATGTGTGGTACCTTTACTTTTTGTTGCTTGTTTGTTTTTAATGGGATACCTATTTAGTACCATTCCATGGGGTAACTGAAATGTGCTCCTAAATTGTACCTTAAACAATATAAATCATCTGAATTCAAGAACAACAACAACAACAACAACAACAACAACAACAACAACAACAACAGCAATAATAATAATAAATTGAATACATTTTAATTTAGCTGTTGGTGATGTCAAAGCAAAGCCCCACCCCTTTTTTTAGGTGTGGGGGGTGACTTTCAAACATAAACACTGGCACTGCTTTTTTAGATTATTAAAAACAAATCTTATTCAAATGAGAGGGAATTAAGCAGTTTTTTCTACTTACACACATGTATGGTACCATGTATTTATATGTTTGCTTCTTTATTTATTTATAAACGGGATACCTGGTCTGTATTCAATAATAAATTATTGAACACTTTCCTGTATTATTTTGAGGTACAAGTAACGACTAAAATCTAATAGAAACAAGAAGGCTAAAGACTTGGAGTCAGCTTTTGGGGGAGCATAGGAGTCGTTAGATGCTGTGAAAGCAAAGGTTAGAGCCAAAAGTTTTGGAGTTTAACCTGTTTACTAGCAGGACAGCGGTGTGAGGTTATCTGTCGTGGCCAACAACATTTTTCATTAATAGATTCGGTGGGAAAACTGTGGAAAATTGGGCCTCAACAATATATGTTAGAATTACAGGCTTGAAATGGATTAATCATGTTCCTGCCATTCAAACCCCACACATTCCTCTTAATGACACTGGATAATATAACCCTATGAACCAGGTCCAGACTAAGCCTAAGCCTAGACTAAGCTTATTTCCAATGAGTAATGCTCCACTGAGACTGAAATTGAGACTGAAATCCAAGGTTATACATAATTCATGAATTCAACACCATGGGATTGGACAGGCTGAGCTGGTGACATGTTCATTTCTTCCACTATCATACTCAAAGAAATGACTCTGGGGTATAGTAATATATATTCCTTGAAAAATAGTCATTTTTACACTGTAATATTAATTTTGGAGGGAACTCAATAAAGACAAAAAAAATAATCAATTTACAATTCTCAAATGTTATTTAAATGTATTTCTGTCACGGCACTACACCTGAAAACACCAAGTAACCTTTATTTAGAAAAATTAGGTCTTAATTTGAACATGCGCAGTAAGTCAGAAGGCATGCAGAGGCAACAGACAAGAAGACTCGAAAGCGGGAATCGGCGTTTTGGCAATCCTACAGACAGATTTAAAAGTAAACTCGGCTCCTGTGTGTAATGGAGGCTTGCGTGCTAAATGTAGTAAACCAAGTCTCAAACAACAAAGCAGCCTGTACCTTAAAATATTGTGAGGAGCCGGCAGGCTGAACTGGCTCCCATGAGCCTTTGCGGGTAGAGTGAGTGCAGCCTTTTGGCCGTTAAATTGTGTTTTGGGGATCAATTAATTGGGGGAGTAGATGTGTGTGACGTTTAATGTGTTTGTATGTAAATTGTGTGTCATTCTGTATGCTGGAGCCAGGTTTCGACAGTCACCCTCCCCTGGAGTGCTAGTGGTGCGGGTGGGGTGGCAGGCGAAACACATGGTGCGTCTGAAATCACACACTACTGTTAGTGCACTGAGATTTAATGTGAAGTTCGCACTGCGCACTGCTTTCTGTAGTGCGTACTGCTGTGGGTCAGTGCTGACCTAAACGGAAGAATTACATTTAGCACTTAGCGGAAATGATGGACTCACATTTGCTCGCGATTCTCCAGCCGCAAGAATATCTGCCGGTTTTACCGCTGTGTCCATCAGTAAAATAATTTTATTAACGTTTCTCACATTTATACGAACCAGCTGCCTCCGCTTGGGCTCGTATTTCACTGTTTGCCGACATTATCCAACTCGAAAACATGCTGAAAGCCCCGCCCCCTCCGCTACGTGGTCAAAATGGCACGCGTTTAGTGCAGAGTGTCCATCGTTCTGCACAGCGTTTTCTGGCCGATTTTAGTGCAGCATCCGGGTTCTTTCAGTGACTTCTAGCTCGGTTTTCAGTGTCAGCGCACTACGCCCTAAAATCGTGCACTAAAAGTGCGCAAGTGCGCGGTTTCGGACACACTGACAGACTCGTTGTCGGAAACATCGGTGTGGTACTGACTTTTGCCAGCTAGAGGATCAGTTCACGCTGTATAGTACTCTTGAAAGCTGTGAAGCTGACAAGAGACAAGAAAGCTTGTGAAGACCCAGTGTCTTTACTTTCTCTTTCTCACGCTCGCCACAATGTATTAAAAAAATAAATAAATATTACTTGATAGTTGCAATATTAAGCATTGCAGACACATAGGAGTTAATTAATATTAAATTAGTAGTGTTATTCCAACATGAAAATAATTCGATAACATTTAACATTTACTCAATATTTCTGAGTACATGTGACTGCTCATGTATATGTTCAGGTAAATTTTACTTGATTCTCATAAGTAAGTTGCACTCAAGATTGCAGCATTAAAATGTACTGAAAAAAATTGAGTGCAAATTGTTACTAAGATTTTTTTAAGTAAATTCTATGAGTTATTTCTTAGAGTGCACCATAAACAGCAACATCAACATCATTCCAGTTTAAAAATGGAACACACACTTAAAAGGTACAAACACTTCAGATTGTGAAGGGTGGTGTGGGAGTGGGTCGATCACTGAGTAAGGAAATCAATCACGAGGATCTCCAGGTCAGAAATCAGAAACTGACCCCAAACCGGACGCAGGGAGGAGTCTTGGTTCAGCCGGTTAGAGGGAGGAGGGTCAGGTTCAGGCTGTGATCAGCACCAGGTCAGACTCTCCCTAATGTGTTGGTCAAAATGAAACCACAAGTCAGAGTGTCTCCTCTCTCAGTCTCTCTCTCACATCCTCTCTTTCTCACTCTATCTCTCTCTCTCTCCCTTTCACTCTCTCCCACTCCCCCCTCTCCCTCACCTCTCTCCCTCTCACACCCTCTCTCTTTCTCTCTCTCTCATTCTCCCTCTCTCTCTCTCGTTCTCACTCTATCTATCTCTCTCTCCCTCTCTCACACCCTTTCTCTTTCTCTCTCTCTCCCTGTATCTCTCTCACACCCTCTCTCTCTCTCTCTCATTCTCCCTCTATCTCTCTCACACCCTCTCTCTCTCTCTCATTCTCACCCCCTCTCCCTCGCCTCTCTCTCTCTCTCTCTCGTTCTCCCTCTCTCTCTCTCGTTCTCACTCTATCTCTCTCTCTCTCTCTCACACCTTCTCTCGCTCTCTCTCTCTCTCTCTCTCACACCCTCTCTCTCTATCTCTCTCACACCCTCTCTCTTTCTCTCATTCTCTCTCTCTCTCTCTCTCTCCCTCTATCTCTCTCTCTCCCTCTCCCTCTCTCACATCTTCTCTTTCTCACTCTATCTCTCCCCCCCTCTCTCACACCCTCTCTCTCTCTCTCCCTCTCTCTTCTCTCTCCCTCTCCCTCTCTCAAACCCTCTCTCTCTTTCTCACTCTGTCTCTCTCTCCTTCTCTTTCCCTCTCTCTTCTCTCTCTCCCTCTCCCTCTCTCAACCCCCCCCCCTCTCTCTTTCTCACTCTGTCTCTCTCTCCCTCTCTTTCCCTCTCTCTCTTCCCAGATGATACTGAATGATTAACCCTGGCAGTTTTCCCTTACATTAATGGCCAAAACACACACACACACACACACACACACACACACACACACACACACACACACACACACACATTATAATATATGTAAATGAATATTTTTGAACTGTCGGACCTTGAGATTAAAATATGACACATTAAAAATCGGTACAAACATCTGAAACTCTTTGTGTCTTTGTGTGCCTCCTCTGTGGTGTCCAGGTGTGTTTTTTCCTCTGTGAGTCCCTGGTCACTAATTGGTTAATAGGGTCTGCAGGAGGGAGGGGATTAATAATATTGAGGAATGTGAGGAATTTCTGAGCTCCCAGCGGCTGGAGATTAAAGCGTCTGAGCGACTGGTGGTTCAAACCCGGAGCAGAACACGAAACGGCCAATTTCATTAAATCCGCCTAATTTCTGGTGTGAAAATACTAAAAAAGTGAACTTCAGGATCTAGTAGAGCCAACAAACCCCAACCCAACCCAACAGGCCCAGGAAAGAGGGGGCGGGGCCAACGGGCTTCAGCAGGCAGGTGGAGCTCAGACACACTCACCCCCACACACACACAGACAATGGTGTATTTGTTCCTCTGTGGGGACTGCACAGCTATCGCTGCTGTGCTACAATTAACTCTAATATTATCCTGAACAAACAAAGACTGCATTTTACAATACCACAACTACTACTACTATTAATTATAATAACAATAATAATAATATTAATGAATCATAATCATATTAACAATAATAAAAATGAAGAACAATACTACTACCATTACTACTACTACTAATCATCATCATCATCATCATCATCATATTAATAAAAATAATACAAATATTAAGAACAATAATAACCATACAATTACTACTACTACAGATAATAATAATAACAATAATACATATTATTATTATTATTATTATTATTATTATAACAATATAACACGTAGTAATAATAATGGTACTACTACTAGTAATAATAATAATAATAATAATTTCAACAACAACAATAATAACACTACTACTGCTATTTCTACTACTACTTCTCATACTACTACTACGACGACGAATAGTAATAATACATATTGATATCCTACATATTTTCATGGTCATTTTCCACATGCTACGTGCATTTGGTCCCTATATTAAACAAGTAAACACAAACTCACACAAACAAACACACACACACACACACATTGGCATTATTATACTGCAGTATCAGTTTTACCCCCCAAAAAGTTGAATATGTGTGGAAAGTAGACTTTGTCCTTGTGAGGACCCGCTTTAATTTCAGAACGTCCTAGTTTTTCTGCCATTATTGGGACATTTGACCTCGCAGGTGTTTCTGGGGCCTAAAACACCCCACAACGCGGTAAATTCTCTCTCTCTCTCTCTCTCTCTCTCACACACACACACACACACACACACACAAATATACACAGACACGAGAAAAAAAACACACGCACGCGCGCATACTTACGCGCGCACACAATGGCGTGTGTGTCTCGCGCTGCAGGTTCGTAGCTCAGGTGCTGTAACGTGACACTGTACCACGTGACCACCAGTGGGAAGAAAAAAAAAAGAAAAGAAACGAAACTCCTCGGATGTGTGTGATGAATGATCTCGCAGTGGCCGAAGGTGTGTGTGCGCCTGTGTGTGTGTGTGTGTATGTGTGTGTCTGGACTTCACCGGGCTTTCTGGGAAACAATTTTGAGCGTTTTTGATTAAACTGTCGATTTGCTCTGGGTTTGACCAGCGCCGAGGTGAAGCGGAAGAGAACCTGCTCACACACACACACACACACACGCACACAGACGGACAGTGGAGAGGACGTGCTGTGGAAGAGCCCGAAGGTCCTGAAAACAGGTAAAACCTTGAATCTAATATAATGATAGGTGGTGTGTTGAGGTGTGTGTGTGTGAGTGGTTGTGTATCTGTCCAGTATAGGCGGCTGGCTGTGTGGTGTGGACTCCACCTGAACAGGTGCAGTTCTGTAGGAGAGACCGAACAAAGTCCAGCTGTCCTCAGAGTCTCTGTGTTGTTTTCCCAGTGCTGGGTGTTCTGGACTGTCCGCCCCGCTGGCAGGGGCTGCCCTCTGGTCAGGACTACTTCTCCTCAGGAGCAGGGGTTCACAGGTAGGGCAGGATGTCGTTTGAATTTGATCAGTTCTGCTTATTAATTCCTACTCTGTACAGAACAAATGGAAGCCAATCTTTTAGATAACAGACGATATCTTTATTCTGAATATCCCAGCAGCAGAGAAGAAGTACTCTTCCAAGGGTCTATCAGATCACACACAATATGACATATATATATATTAATACGTTGATGCGTGTATTGACCTGTTAGGTCCTGGCAGATCAGCCACGCATGTATGTAGGAGCCAATAAACAGAACCTAATTGTTTAAAAAAATGTACTTTATTGTTTGTGGGTTTAATTTGGAACCTGCTTTTGGTTCCTGAACCCCAATAACAAGGCGAGAGCTCACTGGACTGAATCAGGATGTCCTGTCCTTCTCAGACCAGCGAATAGCCACAGAGACAAGACCTTCACCTAGGCGTGTCCCGTTCTCTCCAGCAGGTATCCAGGCCTGACCACCCCCAGCGCCCGCCTCCTCCAGCCCTGACATGGTGTGTTGGGTCCGGCCTGAGGGTGCGTGAGGGCAGGGCCAGCCTGCTGATGGACTCCAGGGTGGCCACAATGCTGCAGGCGGGACTTGCGGCTGGGAGCGCTCTGTTCCTGGCTTTCGGAAATGCGTCCGCCCAAGGTGAGTCAGCGCTGGTCATCTTCATGCTGAATGAGTAACCATCCTGAAAGATAAACACGGGGGAGGACTCATCTGGACACAGTATCGTTTGCTGATTCTCCTCATGATGTGAGAGGGATGTGAGAATGAGCCGCTCTTTAGGCGTCCTGTGAACGTCCTGACCGGCCAGGTGAGCTCCTTCGGCCGCTTGGATGAATCAGCTCTGGTCAGAAACAGTCATGCAGGCCAGGCCAGGCTTTACCTGGCTCCCATCAGAGAGTGCTTTTGTTGTGTTGGGTTTGAGCTCCATGTCCTCCTACCTGGACCTGCAGCATTAAGGGAGGGTGACGCACCTCCGATAAGCTTGATATTGTCTAAAGCAGCTCAGGCAAGTGTGAACACGTTGGTGTGTCTCAGAAACGCTGCTGGTATTCAGAAGACGGTTTTGACGGAGGCAGAGGTTGGAACGCCCTTAAAGGGGACACACAAACATGAGCTCTCTTTAGATACATGTGATCGTTCTCCTGTGACCATCCAGTCAACGCTCCAGTGTTGAGAAAGCACAAGGAATGCGGTCTCCGTGACCACCACAGTAATCCATTGTGTAGCATTGTCCCTCTACATGCACTCTCAGACACTTGATTAGATACACCTGCTCCCAAAATCCATGAGATATAACGTTATAAAGCAAACAAAGCTTCTTAAGGGCTGAGATATTCATTTTCTCCGACCAGGATCATGAAATAAGCGAAAATATCTCCCTGAATCTCTTACAAGTAAGAAAAATCTCCAAATGTTCCACATTCTCAGAGTACGTCTCAGTAATATACAGTATACCAGTGAGACACCAGTGACACAAATAGGCTTATATTAAGTCCCCGAATCGTATTATTGTTCATTAAATGCTTGTTTCACATTAAAAACTGCCGTATTGGCTTCTTTTCTTACTATTTTACAGATTTAAATATTTTTGCTGGCTCTACTAGCAGATTTTATTTTAATTTTCAGCTCTTTTTCAGGTTTTTGTGTCATTTTCTAAGGTCTTTGCAATAAGACAGTATAAAAGAAAGCCCTGATGGTATATCATCATTACTGAAACAATATTGACGATAATCAGTCACTCTTTGTGGTTGTTTGTCCAAAAACTGAGTTAAAAGAACATAAAATAAGAAGGATTAAATGAGCTATTATGAATATAAATGTAATAATCTCACACTGATAGTGTTTTAGGGCAGTAAGTAGTTTGATCATAGATACAAATGGGATTTATTGCCTCGAAATCAGAATTTTTGATTCACTTTTGGTTTTTGCAGTGTACCTTGTATCTGTACTCGCTATTTAATCAGCTGTGCTTACTATAAAGGTGCACGTTGTAGTTTACAGTTGCAGACTGTAGTCTCTGCATCATTTGTTGGCTCCCTTTACCCCATTCTTCACTGTTCAGGACCCCCACAGGTCACCAGTGGGCAGGTATTATTTGGATGGTGGATCATTGTCAGCAGAGACACTGACACAGTAGTGGAATGTGTGTGTGTGTGTGTGTGTGTGTGTGTGTGTGTGTGTGTGTGTGTGTGTTGAGTTTTTAATCTTCTCAGTCTTAATGCTGGGCTGAGGACAGTCTACGAACCAAACATACAGTACGTTAATCAAACAGTGTCTTGTGTGCAGCAAGTGCCTACTGAAGACGGACTAGAGGATGATGAAAACGAACCGTGTAGCATCTTCCGTACTTTCATTAATAACTTTAGATGCACCAAAGGATTAGATCAGGATTAGAACGCGAGCAGCATGGATCCGTGCCAGAAGCACAACAAATTGTAGATCGTTGTCATGCAGCAAAACCACTCCTCATATGGAACTTCCTCTGATTTGTGTTGCATCATCATGCTGGGCTTCGTCTGATGTTCCAATGTCACGTAGAACCAAAGTTAATTGTGATTTAAAAATCATAATAATAATAACCACCACTGGGGTTTTAAAAATGGTGTCAGACACAGATGCCCATAAAGAACAAAAAAGCCCAAATTTCTTTAATTTTAGCTTTTAGAAACGAAAGAAAACCCCAAATGATCTTTGAACCGGGATAGTTTCCGCCTACAAGTGGGTGGGGAAAACCCCAGAGGGTGGGGGTCCGGAGAGCAGTTGAGTGGCCGTGTGCCGAGAGAAAAAGGAGGGAGAACAAACACCAGTTTCAGACTCTTTGACTGTTTATATTTATTGTAATGGAGTAAGTGCCCACAATGGACTCAATGAAATGTGCAGTGAGTGTAGATATGAGATATCTAATATCTCATAATGAAGATGTAGTGCCTAATAAAGATATAGTGCCTCATGAAGTGGCGTTTGAGCATAGCATGATTCTGACCAGGAAACCTGAAGACTGAAAAGCCCTTAATATCAATTGTTATAACACTGTAAGTATGATAATGCAACAAAAGTTCCAGTGGGAGTGTGAGAGAGATGGAGGGAGAGAGGGACAGCAGGACTCAGAGAATGTTAATCATTTACATGAGTAAATAATCACCCCTCAAGGTTGAAAGTGCACTGAGATAGCAAAAGAGCCAGAAAGTCATGGGGAAGGATCACATAATAAAAGACATTCGGAAGGAAGTCGTTTATCTGGATGTCTGCACCTCCACGTTATAGACTTGGAACAACACGTGCTGAAATGTGTGTTGTGCATTTTTTAATGCAGTCTTTACTGTATATGAACTTCCAGGTGCTGCTTTCCTGCAACACTCTTACTCTGTAACCTCTGTAGCTCAGTGGCTGCATAAGGGCTAAAATACAGGCGTGCATGGCTATTTTCCTGTCTTCTGTATCATTAAGTTCATTCCTTTGATCAGCTCCTGCCCAGGGGGGCCCACCTTTCTACACACTTTCATGTTTTGTCCTGTTTAGTTAGGCCCGACGACTTCTGAAGTCGTCCAGAAGGCAGAAACGTGTGGGACTTTCTTAAAGGCAGGACTGAGAGTAAACTACCGGCTTTCAATGGTTTTTGCACACTGCGATTTTCTAGATTTGCATGTTACTCTGTTAATATTGACCATAAATACACTCCATATTCTTTGCTTAGAAATACATTTACAGTATGTCATACCTGTCAAGTTTTGGATTTGAAAATAAGGGAAATTTCCGGCGCCCTCCGCAACCAGTCCCACCACCCCAACCAAGCTCCAGTATCCCTAACATTTTAAGACAGGTGACAAGAAAGCTAATCGCCACTTGTCAACCACTTATAAACTACAATTGGCTTTATGCACAGCTGCACTACTTCCTGAACTTCAGACAGCTCCTTTGTTTCCTGTCTGCCATTATTGGACAGACAGATTAATCCAGGTGATCAGTTTGTCCAATAATGGCAGACAGGAGACAAAGGAGCTGCCTGGAGTTCAGGAAGTAGTGCAGCTGTGCATAAA
>JBBPDC010000141.1:1940761-1954848 GCA_037974485.1 Hemigrammopetersius urotaenia
GTGTATTTGTGGGCTGAGCCAGAGTGGTTATTTTACCTCTGCACTTGTGACCTGGTCTGCCTCAGTGGCATTTTTTCATCACGAATGCTGACATCGCCTGGGCCTCTAGCCCGCGCTTGTGCTTGGCGGATTTGTCGTGCTGGCATACATCATTCCTTCCCCCGTGTGCGATACTAAAGTCGCAGCTACAAATCTTACAAAACGCGTGACTGTCCCCCACCCTGCTCTTCTTCAGAAAAATACATTCGTTTTCCCATTGATCACGGTATTTACACGAGGGTTTTGGTTTTCCCCATCCACGTTGCAACCCCACTGTCCATGATGCCGGGCCGACTCTCCGTTAGCTCGGGTGACGTGGGTGTGGACCCCGGGACGTTTTCCCTGTCCCGTGGTCCCGGTCCCTCACCTTGGGGACCCACAGTGTTCGTGGTGGCGACCCCACCTCCAGGAAGTCCTTCTGCCGGCAGGGTGCTCTCTCTCCCAGAGTCTAGGCCCGGCATCCCGGGCCTTCCTGAGGGCAGACCCCTCCATGAGGCTGGTTGGACCCCCCACTGGCAGGCAGGCGGCCCCCTCCAGGAGGCTGGTTGGACCCCCCGCTGGCAGGCAGGCGGCCCCCTACGGGAGGCTGGTCGGGCCCCTCGCTGGCAGGCAGGCAGCCCCCTCCAGGAGGCTGGTCAAGCCCCTCACTGGTAGTCAGGCAGGTAGGCAGGCAGCCCCCTCCAGGCGGCTGGTTGGATCCCTCGCTGGCAGACTGGCAGCCCCCTACGGGAGGCTGGACAGGGCCCTCTGGCTCCAAGCACGCCACCTCCAGCCCCCGCCCACCTGCCCCTAAGCCACAACGCCCCCCCAAAAAATACATGGGTATTTTTTCGCTGAACTCCGGCCTTTCTAGACCCTCTAGCTTCTCCATAGGCCCTATGACCCTAGCTAGCCCCCCTAGAAACCCCACCAACCAAGCCAGAGCAGGGGACACGGGACGAACTGGGGCTTCCAGGGCAGCTGGGCTGAGGCCAACAGGGCCAAGGACAGCCGGAACGGGGCAGGCAGGAACGGGGCCTACAGGGCCATCAGGAGCGGGGCAGACAGGAATGGGGCTTACAGGACCAACGGGAGCGGGGCCTGTAGGACCATCAGGAGCGGGGCAAGCAGGAATGGGGCTTACAGGACCAATGGGAGTGGGGCAGGCGAGAACGGGGCTTACAGGACCAATGGGAGCGGGGCAGGCGAGAAAGGGGCTTACAGGACCAATGGGAGCGGGGCCTATAGGACCATCAGGAGCGGGGCAGGCAGGAATGGGGCTTACAGGACCAATGGGAGCGGGGCAGGCGAGAACGGGGCTTACAGGACCAACGGGAGCGGGGCCTATAGGACCATCAGGAGCGGGGCAGGCAGGAATGGGGCTTACAGAACCAATGGGAGCAGGGCAGGCGAGAACGGGGCTTACAGGACCAACGGGAGCGGGGCCTATAGGACCATCAGGAGCGGAGCAGGCAGGAATGGGGCTTACAGGACCAATGGGAGCGGGGCAGGCGAGAACGGGGCTTACAGGACCAATGGGAGCGGGGCCTATAGGAGCGAAGCGGTCTGGGAAGGGGCCTACAGGGCTTCCGGGAGTGGGGCCTACACGGGCAGGAGCTACAACCTCCATAGCTACACGAATGGCAACCTCCCCACCGGGTCCGCTAACAGGGTCGTCAACTGAGGCCTCTCCTAGTTCCGGCTTGTTAGTAGAACCGCAGACTGGAGCCTCCACTCCTACCGGCCTGCTAGCAGCACCGCTAACACTAGCCTCCCTAACTGGCCCACTAACAGGGCCGCTACGCTCCACCGTGTCGCGGAAAACAGGGGCTGGGCCTGCTGGGGCTGAGTTAGCTGGCCCGCTAGCCGGGCCGGGGAGAAGAGGGGATAGGCCCGTGGGGGCTAAGCTACCTGGGGAGCTCTTACTGTGGTGAGTAGACGTGGAAGCGCGGCCTGCCTCTTCCCAGGCGTCTCCGTGGTGCCTGACGCTGGCTTTGTGTTGCAGCGGCAGCTCCGGTGCGTGCGTGGCCGATGCTCGATGGCTGCTTCTGCGAGTGGGACAGAGGAAGCCGCGGGTGCTCTCCGCTTCCTTCTCCGCCGCTTCTTTGTCGGGGGAGCAGGGGAGCTGGGCTCGGGGAGGGTCTCGTCCTCCGACCCCCACGGAAGCATGTCCCACGGCAGCTCCCACGGGGGTCGCCCGCTCCGGAAAAGCGAAGTTTCCTCCTCCGTGTCGCTGCTGCACCACACTCGAGCCAAGGCGGTGAGTTCATTCCGCTCTTGGGTCTCCTCTGTCTCTGTGTGTTGGTGGTGGTGTTTCCATCTGTCACAGTCGGGGGCACGAGCCCCTGACCATGAAACTCCTCTTTGAAAGCAGGGGGGACCAGACACGTAGAGTTCCATGCTGAAGTCGAAGTTTATTAACAAAGAGAGAAAACATACCGAAACAGGCGCAAACGGCCTCCCAGACTAGAACTCGTGCAAGACACAGATAAGGGTAACAACAGGCAAGGGATAAGGCGAGTTGAGGCGATGGAAACACAAGGAAAGGATTACAAACACAGGCTTTTAAACACACATAATCATGACACTAAACACAGGCAGGTGGAACTAAGGAACACATGACACACGGACAGAAAACCACAACAACAACAAGAACACGTGCTACGGTGGCTTCAAAATAAAAGCCCTCAAAAACCCAACAGAGGCCCAGGATAAAACAGAACAGAACAGGAAAACTAAACTAAAAAGCAGTGGCTTTAAGTGGCCACTGACCGACCCGTGACAGGGACTTTCCCGGAAAAAAACGGGATACTTGACAGGTATGGTATGTTCACCATTTGAGTTCCTTTATTAGCCAGAAAATGTCATTTTTTTATTCACCACTACTGACCTATAAGAAGCCATCTACTATAATGAACGTTACAATGTCCATCTCCCGACAACTGTTAGATATTTAACAAGCTGTTAAGTTGGGCTGCACAATATATCACAAATTTACAGTCATCGCGATATCAACATGTGCAATATACATATCGCAAAAAATATATACATATCGCATTTATTGACTGAACTGCAATAAATGGTGTTTTTCCAAAACTCTTCACCCAGAGCCACAGAGAAGAGGACAAAAACATCACTGGGCAGTTTCTTCATCTTCTGTGCTGCTGTTATAGATTCTTCCTTTTGCTGTTTTTTTCTGGCTAAGAACTTACTATAATTAAAATATGTTTACATTTATTTAATGATTCAATGATTCAAATGTTTTATGTGAGGCATTAAATGTTCTTTTTAAGTAAATTCTTTAAAAAAAAAACATGTTGGAATTGAAATACTTCATTTCATTTTTTCTGCATAGACTAGTCAGTGTCTGGAGTCTGTTACCAGCAAATCCAAAGCAGAAAAACATTAACACTACATTTAAAGTTAAAGGACGGTCTAGAATTTGACTCTGCATCTCCACCCAACCAGTTAATAGGAGTCAGACCTGCACTGTTTCAGATTCTTTCATCTTGGAAAGGAAACTTGCTTTACTTGATACATTTCATAGTTGTTCACTCAGCAGCTTTACAGTGTTTAACACAAATAAAAATCTACATCTTATGAAATCATTTAGTGGTATGCAGAGATATTTGACTGATAGTGTAGACTGAACGTTCAAATGTATCTAGACATCCCCTTCGAATGAACAAATCACTTTCTTTAAGGGGTTCAGTTGAGCATCCGCAGCTTGTATAGTCTCCATTGAAAAGCATATGGTAATGAATGGGACACCGGTGCAGCCAGATGCTAAGCTAAGTGTCAGCTTGTGGGGTGTAAAGGCCCTCAGCACTGGGCTCTGGAGCAGCAGAACGGCGTCCTTTAGAGTGAGTTGGAGTGGATCCAACATAAGTACCCTACTGCTCTCATGGCTGAATGCAGTCAAATCATCACAGCAATGTTCCAACGGCTGGTATAAAACATTCCCAGAAGAGTAGAGTGTTACAAACTCTCTATTCATACCCTTGATTACTGACAAGGTCCTGTAGTCTAGGTTTAACCCCTGTCCAGTAAAACCAGGGACGTCACTAGGACGGAATGACAGGGGGGCTTAGCCCCCAGAGTTGTAGGAAGGAATTAGCGTGTATAGAGGCTGAAAACTTTTCACCAAACCTTTCCTCTCACTTAAGGAAACAAGTAAAGTTCAGCAGTGAACAGTTATGGACACTCAGTTAGTATTGTTCTGTTGAACTGAGTACAAGCAGCGCCGTGTAGCTCCGCCTGGGTCCTAATGCCCGCCTGCTACCTACAGCAGCTTCAACAGCCACTACATCATTTTAACTCAATAATGAGAGCTAGACTTATTATTTTTCATTTCAATTCATAGTCTTGCTTCTATTTGTAAAGTGCGTATCTGCGCTCAGTGATATCTTGTATGAAATGTTTAAATATATAATTTAAAAATAGTAGAATAATTACTGTATATTTAGGGTGACTTGGGATCATTTTGGGGGGGCTTCAGTGGCAAAGTTTCTGTTCTGTAGGACAACGCCCTAACCAATAGGCGGCTGGATGGCCTAGTGGTTCAGGCGTTGGCCCTGCAATCAGAAGGTTGTGGGTTTGAATCCCAATGTCGAATGTCACCACTGGGGTACCCTTGAGTAAGATTACCCCCCCCCCCCCCACTGCTCCCTAGGCGCCTCGTTGGCAACAGCCCACTGCTTCACTTGGTGAATGGGTTAAAATGCAGAAAAAAGTTCACATTGGTGTGTTCACGCGTGACTATACGGGTTAATAAATGAACTGTATGTCTGTTAATTTCAATGTCATTTTCACATACATCCCCTTAAATTCAAAGACATTTGCAGGTGAATAGTGGAAGCAGACCAATATCTGTACATATCTCATATCTGGGTCTTAAAAGCACTGTAACAATAACAGCTCGTTAAATTCTAACCAGGGCTGTGCTGATCTGATACTCAGTACTGAGGGAGTAGAGAGCCTTTTGGATTCAGCCAGAAAAATGTAACAACTTAAACTAAGGCAATATCAGTTTGGTATCGGTATTGGAAGCTACTCAAAGTGGAGGTGGAGTTTGTTGCGTGTGTTGTCTTTATCTCATTACACTTATCCCCCTCCCGCACAGATCCAACCGTCCTTCCAAACGCTACTGTGACTCCCGGCAATGGGGTGAGTTGCTCACTGTGAAATCCATCATTCCAAATGCAACACACATGGATATACAGTTATAATTAACCTTTACTGTGGCTGAGTCACAGTGTCCTAGTGGACACACACACACACACACACACACACACACACACACACACACACACACACACACACTCACTTGATCTTCCCCTTTGTCCTCCTAACACAATGCATACACACTGATCTGTTCTGCTTTAAACTAACAACTTTGTAAATATTTTTATGTATTATTATATATTACACATTCTCTGTCCTGCTGCTGCTATATTTGCTCAGTTATATTTATTGCTGCTCTTCCTCTATTCTGCATTTCTGAAGTTTTGCACTCTAGAATACAGTGTCTGGCAGAATACTCCGTTCATTCAAACTAGTACTGTAATAGCTGTCTGCACAAATTGTTATCTTGCCCTGTTGAGTTGTTGCTCTCTTGCTCTCTTTGCACTCTGTGTAGTCCTGTCCTGCCTGCACTTATGCTGTTGTGTTTCTGTTTTTGGTCTTGTGTTAGTCCTGGAGAAACTATCTTTTTTTTATTTCACTGCGTACTGTGTGTGTATATGTCTGAAATGACAATGAACCTACTTGACCTGATACCTCTGTGTCCAGGGGCCGAACGTTGTGGCGATCGTGGTGCCGATCGTGGTGTTGATCGCACTGGTGGTGGCGGGGATACTGATCTTCCTCTTCTGTGTGGTGAAGAAGAAGCGGCAGACGGAGGGAACGTACAGACCCAGCTCTGAGGAGCAGACGGGAGCGAGGAGCGTGGAGGCGCCCAACACTCTCAAACTGCCCAAAGAGGAGAGACTCATCTGATAACACTGTAATGACTCCTCTGTCAACACGGGTGTGCCTGGAAGACAGTCATAGGCTGGAATTGACACTACACTGAAGCACACGGCTCTACCGTAGATGCCTTAGCACCCTCCCTGTACGCCTTACTCTGGGAATACACCCGTCTGACTGTCCCATACAACACTACAGAGATCTGAGCTGCCTAACTGGTTATCAGTCCTGGTCTAAACAGAAAAAGACTGGGCAGTGTGTCCTGACATGTCTTTTGACTACATGAGACGCACTCAAGGGTTCTGATCATAAGGTACATCACACTGTCTGTACATTTCGACGATGGTTTCGGAATCTTCGTTCCAGATCGCTGTTTTGCCTGCTGCTGAAGACTTTTTATATATAATTTTTATGATCTTATTCCTGTTTAAACATGATCATTATATGGTACGGTTTGGAAATCTAAGTTAGCGTTGGAGTCACGTGCTGGAACCACTATCGTCAGAGATGATCTGCGTTATTTACCGGGAGTGATTATCGACCTCTAAATATGGAAAGGAACGAGAACTTCTGCGGCTCAGTCTGTGAACCGCGCCTAGAAATCACACTCGTTTAATCCAACGCATAATGAATATACTTGAATTACTGTCTTAGCACTAACGTCTTTTTCAACTAATTATGTTAGCATTTCGTCCCCCATCCTGCAGTCCCACAGTCGCGGGCAGCTTACGTTTACGTATGTCTTTATTTTGGCAAGCAGCCAGCCAGTGTCAATAATAAGACACACCTTCATACCCAGGTCTGCAGGATTTGACTATATTTGTGCCCTGTGTGTTTTTGGAAGGATCGCTTGATTGCCTGTTTAAACACACAAATCTGAATCTGATAAGAAATGTAAATATGATTAACGATGGGAATCAGATTTTACTGATACCAGTGTTGATACAGCTAATCGATACTGATACTCACTGATACCTTCCACTCATTCTGTTCATAACTTGGTGCAAAAAGTAAAGATATCACGTGAAGTTTTTACTTTCTAACAAACTAAACTGTTTCGGCTGTATTCATACTAAGGGAAGAGCCACTAATCCACATCAACAATTTGAAAACAGCTATTTTAAATGCCTTAATGCTGTATAAGTGGCACCGTTTGTCCCGGAGCTCATCCAGTCTTCTGTATTGATCAGTCAGGAACTGACATCAGTGAAATACTGCTTCTCGATATCCATCCCTAAATGTGTCTCGATCATCCTGACAGGACAGCTAAAGACATTTCATGTTAAGAAACTCCACTAATTTGTGCTAAAAATGGTATTAAAAGAATAATAATATAGCCGTTTGTTTTGTCAGTTCATTTCATGCTTGAGTCAGTACATCATTCACCAACATGGTTAGAGGTTGCATTAAAGAAATAAAAAAAGAATGAGTGCTGTTGGGGTAATAATTAGTGAATCTACCTGGAATATGGTTTTTATACCCACACACCCAGTCGGGTTTACTGAAAATGGGCACATTGTGCTGTCGCCGGGTCTCTAAAGCTACAATTTGACATGAACTCAAGGACATCTATTTGAAAAGTCTGCCAGAAGATGCTTTTACACAAATGTTAGTTACTAGCTGCTATTGGAACCGGGTTCTGTGGTGAAAACAGAGCTTTCTGATAACACTCAAGGTTGGTTCAACGTGGTTTTGCTTTTCCTTCAAAGGCCCTGGGGACATCGTTAGAGTACATGGCCTAACGAACTCTTAAATGAAAATCTGCCTGTGTCTTTGACAAGCTAAAACTGAGTCATGGTAGGAGCTGCTAAAAAGACAATGACCTAAACCATATGCTCAGATCTACACAGAATTGCTTTAATGACCACAGGTTCAAGCTCGATGTGGCGAGTCTACTGACTTAAACCTCGTTTAAAACCTATGGGAGGAGATGAAGAGCATAGAGAGAACCTCAGACCTTGTAGGATCTTAAGTGAACTCTCATCAAACATTAAAGAAGACTCACCTGCTTGTTTTTCACTCGAAAGGTCAGATTTTCTCATGTTTCAAGGTTGTGAGATTAACCAGAAATACATACATTTGCAGCCTTTTGTATTTTGTTATGTACTGAATCTTGTATGTGGACATGTGGAGGGTAAAAAGTCCACTCCCCCCATTTTCTGTTCTGGTTCGTTGCTAGATGAAGGCCTTAAACAGCAATGAAAGAGGGATTAGCGTCATCCAGGGCAAATCTGCAATACAGATGCCCCATGCTAGCCAGCGCTGAGTGTTGTGTTGCTACTGGCTCAGTACAGCGAGGTATTTAGGACAGTGAGTGACTACTAAGATACCTTGTAGCATTTGGCAGAATTGCTAAAGAATGTCTGTACAGTGTGTTTCAAGCTGAAAGGGTCTGTGTTGAAAGTGATTGTTCATTTTGGGAAACACTGCCCACTAGTGGTGGTGGTTGATTTTCACAAAATGCCTTTACATGTAGCGATTGTATAGACGCACTGAAATTTCAAAATATCACAAATTCTCTGTAACACATGTAGACAAAAAGACAAAAGAACGTTTGGGGTGTAGAATCAGCCTTTATTCAGATTGCATTGGACTGAAGTTAAATTATTCTCAAATCTGAAGGCTTCACAGTAAAACCACCTGCTTTTCTTTTCCACAAGGCAATGTGTGGGGGAGATGATGCAGTGTATACACAACGTACGAAAACACAAAGTCAAACTGAAAAAAATGTCACTTCTCTTAGGAAGACCATGATCAGAGAAGATGTCCAGACATGTTGGAAACACCTTTGTTTCGTGTTTGGGATGGAGACGGATGATGGATGGGGTGGTGATGTGGCGGGCCAGTGTCTGGCCGCTGGTTGAGATTTAGGCGACCTCCTCTTCGCCCTCCTCCTCAAATTCGCCCTCCTCGGCCGTGGCGTCCTGATACTGCTGGTATTCGGACACAAGGTCATTCATGTTGCTCTCGGCCTCGGTGAACTCCATCTCGTCCATGCCCTCTCCGGTGTACCAGTGCAGGAAGGCCTTGCGGCGGAACATGGCGGTGAACTGCTCGGAGATGCGCTTGAACAGCTCCTGGATGGCTGTGCTGTTTCCGATGAAGGTGGCTGCCATCTTCAGGCCGCGGGGTGGGATGTCACACACGGCTGTCTTGACGTTGTTGGGGATCCACTCCACGAAGTAGCTGCTGTTCTTGTTCTGGACGTTGAGCATCTGCTCGTCCACCTCCTTCATGGACATGCGGCCGCGGAAGACGGCGGCCACTGTCAGGTAGCGCCCGTGGCGCGGGTCGCAGGCGGCCATCATGTTTTTGGCGTCAAACATTTGCTGTGTGAGCTCGGGCACAGACAGGGCGCGGTACTGCTGGCTCCCCCTGCTGGTGAGGGGTGCAAAGCCAGGCATGAAGAAGTGCAGACGGGGGAAAGGCACCATGTTGACAGCCAGCTTGCGCAGGTCGGCGTTGAGCTGGCCTGGGAACCGCAGGCAGGTGGTCACGCCGCTCATGGTGGCCGAGACAAGGTGATTGAGGTCTCCATAAGTGGGTGTGGTCAGTTTGAGGGTGCGGAAGCAGATGTCGTAGAGAGCCTCGTTGTCGATGCAGTACGTCTCGTCCGTGTTCTCCACCAGCTGGTGCACGGACAGGGTGGCGTTGTAGGGCTCCACCACAGTGTCGGACACTTTGGGCGACGGCACCACGCTGAAGGTGTTCATGATGCGGTCGGGGTACTCCTCTCGGATCTTGCTGATGAGGAGGGTGCCCATGCCAGAGCCGGTGCCTCCACCCAGAGAGTGAGTGAGCTGAAAGCCTTGCAGGCAGTCACAGCTCTCAGCCTCCTTACGCACCACATCCAGCACTGAGTCTACCAGCTCTGCTCCCTCTGTGTAGTGGCCCTTGGCCCAGTTGTTTCCAGCACCACTCTGGCCTATAAATAGAAACAGTATGTAGATATATGCACGTAAATACCAACCACGCTTACTCACAGTCATTGTGTGTGTGTATTTAAAATAACTGGTGCAACGCATCTCTATATTTTCATATTTTTAAATAAATTCAAAACAACAACTGGCCAACTGGGGAAAATTTCATGATGAATAGACCACTAGAAATGCCCAAAATTTCTGTTTACTTTAACATTATAATTATAATTAAAGACGCAAGGTTTTGTTCTGAGAGTGACAACACATGAATTATTAAATAACAAATACGTTATGAATAATAAAACACCGCAGTAAAAAAAACTATTTGTTTTTAATAACCTGAAGAAAAAGGAAAATATATACAGATTCTTAATGTGACTAGACAAATAAGCGCTTTTCTCACCGAACACAAAGTTGTCTGGTCTGAAGATCTGTCCGAAGGGGCCAGAACGAACAGAGTCCATGGTGCCGGGCTCCAGATCCACAAGGATGGCACGGGGGACATATTTACCACCTGCACAGAGAGGAACGTTTACAAGCGGTCTCGAAAATATCCATCCAGAAATTATCAAGCCACTGTTGTTGCTTGAACATTTTTGCTGCACAAAATAGTGTCATTCCTGAAAAAAAAAATCATCAATGCCTAATTAATAATCCCATGCTTTACGGCTTTAATTTGATAGAGCAGATGTGAGTGGAGGCGGCGGTACCTGAAGCTTCGTTGTAGTAAACGCTGATCCTGTCTAGCTGCAGATCACTGTCTCCATTGTATGTTCCGGTTGGGTCAATGCCATGCTCATCGCTGATCACCTCCCAGAACTGGGAGAGGAATCGTGGAGCAGAGAGAGAGAAGGGCGGAGGAACAGAAGAGGTGGGGGAGGGAGACAGAGAGAGAATGGGGTTAATAAAGATGAAAAAATGTACTCCATCAAATAAAACACTCCAATTACTTTTAGCGCTTTTTTTTTTTGCAAATGTCTATTGTTTTCCATTTTTTTTGTCATTCTTTCGTGACAGATGGTGAGAAAACAGATGACATCATCATTTAGCACATCATTATTCTGGAAGTTTCAGAGCAATGCAATGCAAATGAGGACCTGCTGAAATGCTTTTCTTTCAGTAATTAATCATCCCTACAACTATATAAATGCAGAAGTGTTTGATTTTCTCAGAATATCTGCAAATTTGTCAAACTGAACATGTGCTGTATCATCGTGCATTTCAAGGAATGTAGGTCAAACCCAGACTTTAACACAGGATGACCACATTTCACAAAAGACTGTAATTACCAATTAAATATATTTTTTTAAAAGTTTAATATTCTATTAGGTAGGAGGGGAGGTGTAATGGACTGTCACAGTCCCATCTTGTTGTCTATGCTCTGAGTGACCTAAATTGGACAAGCCATTAAAAATAAGGGCTGGTTCACACACATGGTGTACTGTAACACTGGACAAATGCCATGCATTTCTAATAAAAAGCGTTTTTTAATCTTGCAATCGTGCAATCAGTGCAAAGTACAATAGAGGCTCCACACTCCGTACACTGGACCGGGTCAAAGGGGTGGGGGTGTGGGGTTTGCAAAAAAAATGCATTATGAAAATCGTAATCTACCTCATCATTAATGATTAAAAAACACGAATGAGGTACACTGTTTTTTTCCTCTCTCCACCCCCACTGTCGTCCTTCTGGAGAATTCTCCAGGGTGGATTAAGCAGCCATCGTGCCTGCCTGTTCTCCTCCACGGATTTGCATACGTGCCCCCACGTCCCTACCCGACCCCCGGCTCCGTACCTTGGCTCCGATCTGGTTGCCACACTGGCCGGCCTGCAGGTGCACGATCTCGCGCATGGTTCTCGGATGAAGAGGCGCGGGCTACAAGAAGAGGGTAAGATGCTGCAGAAAGCTCTCGAGTCCAGCTGGATGGAGGCGGTTTGGATCTTTCTCTTTTTTCTTCCCTCGCTCTCTCTCTCTCGCTCTATGAGCCTATCACGCTCTCTCTCTCTCCCCACCCCCCTCTCTCTCTCTCATTCTCTCTCTGTGTCTCTCTTCCCATCCCTCTCTCTGTCTCTCTCACCCCTCCCCATTTGCTCCTGCTGGGCTGGAGCCTGTGTTACGATGTGACGTCCTCGCCATGGCAACCGGGAGCGGAGGAGAGCAGGGCGGGTCGGGGCGGTGGACTGAGGGGGGAAGTCACGAAAACAAGAAAACAGAAATATACGATTATAAATGATCGATAAAAATAACATACAAATAAATAAGTAAATACAGCTTATTAGTAATCAAATGGTCCGTTGTTTGCACTTGTCCTTTTATGAGCTGGTATTTTACCTTTTAACGACAGTTTTTATGTTTTAATAAAGTTGTGTGGGAGAAGAGCTATTAGCTATTTAACTATTAGCTACAGCTCTTTCCCAAATTTCATCTCGTTTTTGTAATAAATGAATAAAACATTATGTAAAATGGACCTTTCTGAATGTCCAGTTAGATGTGTGCACTGTTTTTTTGTCTATGTAGAGTACAAGTCATGATGAAGCCACAGTAAAAAATAGGAATTAATTGCTCGATTTTTTTTTTTTATTTCAGTGGAAAAATGCATATTAATAATAAACCTAACAAAATGTAAATATTGGGGCTATTTGGGACAGTATGTGTACTGTATAAATGGGAGATGGCACAAAAAGGCGATGTGGATGTGGTTTGAGTGGGTTCAGAGTTGTTTTGGGGATTTTGACAAAAGTTTTGACTAGCGTTTGTTAGCAATGTTAGCTTTGTAGCTTCAGTGCTACGAAAAGCTCCGGGTACCTGTGACACTAGTGAGGATTAAACGGTTACCTGAACGAATAACTGTCTATACCAGCAGTCCCAGTTTAAGTCATTTTTAATGAAATTATCAAGCTTTAGGAGTCTATTAGGAGCTAGATACCCTCAGCTGCGTTCGTTTTAGTGTGTTGGAGATCTCTCTGTGTTAGCTTAGTGTTTTGAAAGCAGAAGAGGAAGTTCTGCATTCAAAAGAAGTTTCAAATTCCTTTGCGCCTCACCCAGGATTATGCGTTCTGTTGTCTGCTGGCCTTCCGCTTGAGTTAGACATGCCTGCAGCTTATTTTTGTCTTGCACTGTAGCCAGTAAACCACAATTATGTTTTTATCATAGACGGGAGAGTTATATTTGTTATAGAGAGAACAGTTTCAATCCATTGTGAAAAAATAAGCCAATAGGCTGCGGGTCCTCGGTGATGTGTACAGATGTTCGAAGGGGCAGTGGCTTTACCACAAGAGGTTCACCCCCCACCCCCTATACACACACAGCAGTGTTTCCAAGACACACAACACTGTAATATTGCTTCTTATGCACTGGAACAGTAAAATATGCCGTTACATAACACTTGGCTACACACTATAAAACTATAAAACAAAACAGTAGAGAGTCTTGTAAAGTTGTAAAAGTGTGAAATTTAGTACAATTAACTTGAACTGACATTGGATAAACTGCGTTGGTTGAATATTTTACAGCTCTTTTAGGCCTCTTTAGCTTTTGGAGATCAAGAAAATGCAAGCTAACCAACCAAAACGAGTCCTATCTTGTGTAAAACTTTTACAGCCAGAAAAATCATGTTCATTAGAATGCAGCCTGAGGGTAACCTTAAAGCCTATTCCTATAAGCTCATTAATATGTTAAATGAACTATTCCTAACTAACAATGTAGCTTGCTTGAAGCTTACATTATCTGCTAACTTTTAGTGCGCTAAAGTAACTATTAGTGAGCTAAAGTAACTATTAGTGAGCTAACTAGCCGGCTGGCTCAAAATAGTGAGCCACTGCATGTTACACGGACGCCAACTAGGAGTCACAGACTGCAAATTCCATTACTTGAAACCTGCAGTCATTACTATCACTGTTGCTCAAAGCATGTTCTTCTGCCCTCCAACTAATCAGGATATTCAACAACTATGTGAACTGTTCGCATAGCTGACAGCTTTAACCAAAGCAATGTGCAATTGGCCAAAAAAGAACAAAGAACTATTTCACCAGTATCAACAGCTAGGAAGCAAGGTCAGCCAATTTTAGCACTTTAAAAACAAAGACAAATTAAACTGAATAACAAACTGTACATCACACACACACACACACACACACACACACACACACACACACACACACACACACACACACACACACACAC
>JBBPDC010000141.1:1954948-1965213 GCA_037974485.1 Hemigrammopetersius urotaenia
ACACACACACACACACACACACACACACACACACACACACACACACACACACACACACACACACACACACATTTGTGCATGTTTGACATTGGAAAAAGGAAAACAAAGTTGAAAGTGCAGAGAATGTGAAGTGAGTTTGAATAATTCATTATGTGATGAACAATTATTTGAAGAATTAATTGAATTATTTGTTACAGAACTATGCCATTGATTATACTGGCATGCAGCTTCAAATGCTTAATGAGCTATGGCTTCAGCATGGACAGAAAACAGAGTCGGAGTTATGCTAACAGAGGTGTGTAAGACTCGGGATAAAGTGGCTTTATGCACTGGATCAGATAGAAGACAGAGTGATCTATACAGGAAGCTGAAGGAGAGCGAGTGAATGGAAGGCTGAAAATAGAAGATGGAAGCAGAGAGGCTCTCACCAGCACTGCCAGCAGTATGGGGGAACGGATAATCCACCAGTACTCCATGTTTATGTTCTGCTCCCAGCACCTGGGAAAGGACAGGAGTCGAAGGAGCACCTTAACACGCATAGTATCACACACTGCAACAAATAACAGTAGTTTACTCTATGGTGCTTCAGTTGTTGCACCACATATATAATCCTATAGTCATCTATATCATATAATCAAATATTTTATATAATCCATTTTACACATACTAGACAAGTTGTATCTTCCATGTAAGAGTTAAAGTATACAGCAGGACAGACAAGTTTTCCAGGCCAGACACATCCAGAAGGATAAATGGATGTTTTATCAGAGTGGAAGTCCTGAGGAGACTGGCCCAAGAGCAGGGGAGCCTGTCCTGGGACACATGAGAATAGATATAGCTGTACCATAGCTGCTGTTGTAGGAGAGCTGGCACAGGAAGAGAGACAATTGATACTAACCCACGGCAAGGAGAATGCAGAATGCCATTTACAGCCCTTACATAACAGCTGAAGGTGTTCCAGAACAGCATTAAGCTGGCTGGCTCCAGTGCTCTTTTATTTGATAGAGATGGATGAAATTCACTTCAGCCCTCAAGGAGAGGAGATATCAGGCAGACAATGCATATTCTGGATGTGCCACTACAGAATTTCTGGGCCCAGAATGATAGCCAGTACTCTTGTGTTGTAGTCAGCGCCAACAACCAATCTTTTACCCTTACCATTTACCTATTTAATGTAAATATCTGAGGTACAGTCAGCCGAATTATTATTGGCACCCTTGCTTAAGATGTGCTATAAGGATTTGTGACTTTTTTCACTAATAGGGAACAAATAAGAGGTGACACCATTGACAGCTAAAGATACTGAAAATTTAAAAGAGACAAATGTGTGTTGAGCTTCATAAATCATGCACAATCCCCAAAAATACTGTACATGTCTGAAAATGCCCGTATCCACTATTAGAGCAGTAATGAGCAAATATAAAACAGCCCTTGCCTAGAAAAGAATGAGAAGAATGATTAAAAAAAAATGTCAAGAATCATAGCTGGAGATTTGGAGTCTCCAAGTCTTTGAAACTACAGTTAGACCCGCTTTCACGCCAGCAAAGACTTTAGAAAGAAAACCTTCGTTCAATTCACTGGTGTGAGATTCAGATTAATTCAAATTATTGAAATAATGTGGCATGCGTGAACACACCACAACACAGCACACAGTGTGAACGTTTTTCTCTGCCACCAACGAGGGGCGCCTGGGGAGCAGTGTGTGGGGACCGTACCTTACTCAAGGGTACATCAGTGATGACACTAGCAGTGCTGGGATTCAAACCCACAACCTTCTGATTGTAGGGACAACTCCCTAATCACTAGGCCACAAACTGCCCCAATTCATAACAAGGGCAATTTGTATTAGTCTTTACTTGTTTTTATCAAAGATGCCAGTACATATGGCTGCCTGTAGCAGACACTGTAATCCAGAACCCATTATCGTAAGTGAATATAGCATGAAAGGTCTAAAAAATCATGTATGTGGCTAAAAAATAAAGCATGCAATTATCAGCTATTCCAATATCAAACTGAGAATAGACACTTTTGCCACGTCACAAATCTGAAATAATACATTGTCAACAAATACATCCACACTGATCATAAGGAACATCACATATGTACACACTACACATTAATATTACACAAAAGAGGAAAAATTATGTTTATTTATTATATTTATTTTTTTATATTTCCCTTATTGTCATTCCTAACAACTCATTTCTTTTCACTAGTCTAACATACCACGTCCCTAGCCCTCTCAGACATTTCAAAACTTTTCCCCCTAACCTTTATTGTCTTTTTTATTTGAATGATAGAGTTAAAGAATTACAGTCTTTTAGAGTGGCCTGCTATTAATCACTGAAAGCTCTTAAAGGAAATAGAGTACGAATGAAGAACGCAGCCATTCATCAGTGTCATTAATCAGAGCTGTGTACCCCAGACATATTATATCATAAAGAAGCTCAAACATGTCCCTTATTTATAATGCTACCAAGCATGGCCATCAAGTATAATTTATTTCTTGAATACCGTCCAAAGAATTACAGAAACCAGACAATCTAAGCATTGCGAGAGGGGGCAGCAGCCTATAGACAGTGCAAAGCCTGGGCTACTGTGTGGCTGGAGCTACAGGCATGTTTGAGTTGCTATTGTGAGACTAGAGAACAACATGCTTTTTTCCCAGCTAGCGGTTCAAAGGAAAGCAGCTCATCTGTGCAGCATCACTGTCTCGGCCAGTGTAGTTGCAGTAGAGTAGCTCATGTTCTCGTTCCATGTACGTCTCTTATGTACTTGATTTGTTATACCAAAGCTGCTCGAGAGACAGATCAATCACCCTCTGCCTTTTGTCTCCAATAAGGCACAAAAACAAGATATTGTTCTTAATATGTTCAGCCTCTCTGTCTCAACAGCTCCAGTGGCATGATGTCATTATGCTCATTGCTTCGGACTTATCTGAGACTGAACCCAAGCAGAAAGCCCCAAAAAGTTTTTTTTTTTTTTAAATCCCCAAGTCAGCATCCAAACTACTGGAGGAACTGGACGAGTGACTCTCACTCCGTCACTGCAATGGTTTGGAAAACTGTTGTGCAAAGAGCAACTTACTCCTCATTTTCATAGAGATATTTCACAATGATCCACGGCAAGACAAAGATCAGAGGGGCACCTGTGGGCAAGAAAAAGACTGTAAGACACAAAACACTAGTTCACGATATGCTAGCTAATTCAAAGGCTTGCTATTGAACTGCATTTGTTTGCTACATGTGATACATCTTATGTAAAAAATTAGATAAAAATATATAGAGTGGGTTTATATAATTCTATTGCATCTATGCAAAGGTTTGGACACTCCCAGGTCAAATTGTACATTTGAAAATATCCTCTACATCCTCTACAGTGTTTTATATATATATATATATATATATATATATATATATATATGACTTAGTTACTTTTATTCAACAAGCAAGTTTCTTCTTGATTGAAAATGACACAGGTGTATGATGTACAAGAGGCATTCTTGTGGAAAAAATATTTCTCAGCTTTGCTTTTATTTACATATGAGCAAAATGTGGCATGTCCAACATTATTCACACCTTTGCAAACTGTCACAGTCTGTGGGAAAATACCAGTGGAGACGTGCAAAAAAGCTTCGTCAGCAATTATAGGAAGCATATGACTGCTGTAATAGCATTATAGGCTTTTCTATTGATAATTGAAAAGGGTATAAATAATGTTGGACATGCCACTTTTTGTTCAAATGTAAATGTACAATGTAAAATGTAAAAGCTGAGAAATATTTTTCTCCACAATGATGCCTTTTGTATATTACTGTATATTGCACAACACGGTACAGTGTATTGTGTGGAACATTTAAAAGCTAGAGAATTGAAAGATCCCCGCCTTTACACAAGAAGATTCTCAGTCCTTACCCCAGCCTATGCACAGATAAACGCTGAAGTAGTTCCCCTCAGTCAGAACCGTCACTGCTAGCAGGTTGTGTAGGTAGATGCCCTCCACCAGCAGCCAGTAGCTGTTGGCTATGATACTGTACTGCATCATCACCATGGCGATTCTGCAGCCGACAGCCGTCTGTGAAACCTATGATGTTGACAAAGGACATCACACTGCTTTTCATGTTGGACAAAGAAAAGTGACATCAGGCCTTCTGTGTGATTCTTCTGTTCTACTCTTTTATAGCCAGCAGCTGATACAATACTATATAGCAATATGGTCAAAATCTTCAACTAAATCTTCAAGAGTCTTCACTAAACCAAAAGTATTTAAACTCATGTATGCATGACCTTGGGCCTATAGCATGGAAGACCAATTGTTTACATGAAACATATAACACTAACATTTCAAAACATACTCTTTACTCCCCAATCTATCATGTATGGAAATTAACCAGAGAAAACGGCCCATTATGAATTTAATGCTTCTGCGAAACAATATACACCACCAGTCAGCATACCATACCATACCATAGTTCAGTTCTGGCCATTCACACTGAGGTTATAAGGAGTATTTAAGTCCAAGCTGCTCTTTAAATGAATCATAAGTGAGCCTTTACAATTAATAAATAAAAATAAAATGTAGGATATGGGCCCTGTGAAAATAAAGGTTTGCATGATGGGATGAAATAGATGAGCTAAAAGAACCTTTTAGTAGATGGTTCTTTTAAGAACCATTTTGGTAAATAAGAGCCAACTCATATTGTAAAGGTTCCACACCATTTACCTAGAACTGTGCATCCAAGAACCATTGCAAAAACATCTCTGACTGCTATCTGCAACCATCGCCACGTCTAAATTTAGTGCATTTGGTCTGTAAGTCTGTCATTTCCAAAGTCTTAGTCCAAGACTAGAGGTATACCTGGTCTGCGCAGGTCAGCATCCACGCACATCAAATTTGACCAATTTTTGAGCTAAGCAATTTCCTCTGGGATCAATAAAGCTTTCTGATTCTAAATGCCATGTCTTGTACTAGTTTACGGACTGAGACTGGAAAAGTCTACGCTAAAGTGTGCTCATGTAAAACAGAAATTAGGTTCTCACTTCGTTCTTGACGAGCCACTCCATCTCCAGGTCCGAGGTGATGCCCGGGTCTGTGTTAAAGCTTGTTCTCTCTAGCAAGGCATCTTTGATGAGGATAGACGAGGCTCGCAGGATAAAGGATGCAAACAGATTCATGTGAATGTTGTTCCTCATGCAGTGTAGCTTCCTAGAAATATCACAGTAACAACAATTAAGAACTACTGAGCACTGCTGCGTGGGAGACATTAATCAGCTAAAGGAGGTAATAGAAGACCTAATAACTTTTTGACCTTAAGGAACTACGAGAAAGGAGCACTACTCACCAAAGTACAGTTAGGACAAGGGTAATGAGCTGTCTCTTTTATTTTGATACACTTTCTCTCTTTGTGGCATCCTATGCAAGTTGTAGTGTGCATTAGGTTAAGTACCTTGGCTAATAGTGTGTAATGATAGTATATGCAAGACAAAACAAAAGGCTGAGTCAACTATTGTCCGGCAGTGAAAGGTAAAATCTAATTCTGACAGTACTTTGCCAGTATATTACCTTACTCTACTTTAATGACATCAATACGTCACTAAGGCTTCATGAACTTAAGGTTTCATTTGAGGAGCCAAACATCTTCCCAGTCTACATAATGCTCTGTCTCTGTTTCTGCGCTTGAATCCACAAACTCAGTATTTTCTTTAGGTAATTTCAGGAAATATTTTATGTCATTTTTGATAACGCAATCAGTGGTCGATGCTTGAAATCAAACACCGGATGCTTTGATGCAACCCAACATATGCATACAACTTTGCATCATGCATATCTACTGAAGCTATAGAAGCCATGTCACTGGCAGCATGTGCAAAGAAAACAAGAAGGAACCAAGAGTAGAGCCTTGAGGTACACCCCAGAGAACTTAGTTCCTGATACTTACAGTCAACCCCTTGGGCCTGATGTTACTAATTCTGCTAAAAAAAGGTGCTTGTTTGTGTTAATCACCTGATTTCTCAGTCTTATTGTTAGATTTATTTAGATATGTAAAGAGCGAGATGTAACAAAGCGAAACTTTGTAGAGATTCAGTTTGTCTCACAATTAATCAAACAAAAATAACTAGGAGTATAAGTTACACATAAGTCTCTCATCAGCCTTAAGTCTCAGATTTATTACCTACACTTACCTATCTACTACATTTCAACGCTGTGACCTCTTCTAGTCTGATGGATCTAGTCTGTGTTTCTAGAGTAGTTCAATGGTTTTAGAAACATTTGGGAAAATGTAATTTTTAACAAGCATTGAGCACTGTATGACACAATGTCAGTTAGGTCATCAAAGGTCGCCTAAAGTAACCACAGCATTTACCAGATTTACTTAAGTGTTTTACATATGATCCGAATGGGATAAGCAATTTCCTCCAGAATCAATGAGGTTGTCTGATTCTGATCATGATTTTGATTAATCTGTCCCCAACTTCATCACTGCTCATCAGATTGAGTGTCAGAATGAGGCTGTTACCTGAAGGCCACGAGAATCCCCAGTGCCAGCACCAGCGCTCCAAGGGAGAGAGAGTAACCCACTGTGTACATCGCCCTGAACTTACTGAGGATGTTCCCGTAGTACTGCTGTGGACATACAAGCATGATAGAAAATAAACATGTTTTCTTGCTAATCGGTGAGAGTTTGAGAACTGAAACCAGACATACCTTCTCCATCTGGTCTGGGTCATTCGGCTCACACTCACTAGTGTTCTTCTTTTTGGCCCACTGGCCATCTGCATCACACTCCAGATACACCAAGCCTTGCTTAACTGTGTTAGACACACAAGCATGCACACATGTTTTATAGCTATAATTTCTATTAAAAAATGGTGTGTATTAGAGAAGTAAATGTGCTAAACTATATAGAGCCAGGGCTGAAGCACTTGTCATTCCACAGCAGCACATTTCTACATGGACCAGAATGAACTCTGCAAGATCTCTGAAGGTGCCTATTGGTATCTGGCACCAAGATGTTAGCAGTTGCTCCTTTAGGTTCAGTATGTTGCAAGGTGGAGCCGCTCAATTCATGATTCAGGATGTTTCAAAGCATTTACTGTGTTTGGACTCTCACCTGTTTTGTGCCAGGGCAGGTACCAGGGGCAGGGCACACTCACTGTGGTGTTGGGCCTCCCGTCAGGCCAGCAGGCGTATTTATCGAACGTCCTGTTGCACACAAGTCCTGAACAAAAGAGCAGAAAAGATTTAGAAATGTCTCAACATCAAAGGTCTCCTCCCACTCTTCAAATACTCAAAGCAACAAACTTGCAATACCATTTAAATGTAATTATGAAATCACCTATTAATTACATAGTGTGTCTGAATTACACTTCCATTCAAGCTACACTCTGTATTATCAGGGTTCAGTCTGCGCTACTTTTTTATTCACATTTGAACAAAAAACAAAAAGCATGGCAACAAGTAGAGGATGCTTCTTTCACCAAAGAACTGACCCAAATTGTAGCAGATAAATCTCACGGCACTAGTTCTCTTTCCTTTGTAACCTTTTTGAGAGAGGACTGAAACTCTCACCACAGTCAAATCTGGCTAATTAGCTATCTGTCTTGCTTTACCTTTTGGCTGATGTGAATCAAAATCCTGCAGTGCTCTGCACACACACACACACACACACACATACACTCACTCACACACACACACCTGCTTACTCACACAAATGACTACACACAACCAAAGCTTATTTTGGTGCTGCTTGACACTGAAACAAAATGTCAGCTGGTTGCACATAAATCAAGTGTCACCTCACAAAAGACATATATTATACAAGTGATATTGTATGAAAAAGTTTTTTTCACAAATGAACAGATTTTCACACGTGATACATTGTTTCATGGCCATACTTCAGGTTTGCTTCAGGGACCTTTCCACACGCTCAAACAAATGCCTACAGTTACACCCATTAATGTACTAGTAAGGAAGAGTAAGGAATTCACTGCATTGACTCCAGCTTTGTGTTACCAACCAGAATTCATTCAAGTCCCATTAGATCCTTCTGCACTGCACAGCTCCAGTTCTCTTCTCTGTCTTAGCTCTAATCAGTGGGTGCTTTCATCATGGTCATGAAGGCTAAGGGGTGGTATGTACTCGTGTGAAGTTGCTGACCAGTCCACAAAAACATCTGAGAGACTTTGATCTGAGTGGCACACACACTGTAGCCATGCGCTGCTCTGTGAGGACGCTGGCTGAACACTCTCTGATGACTGAAAAGCAGCTCACCCGTTACCAGGGGTTCTCTGCTGTTGTTCTGGAGGCACTCATCTTTGTACGTCACCCATCTTGTCATTAAAGTTTTCATGGGCAAAGCAGAGGATGCCTGAAAGGAACGCAGTGATGAAAACAATTTTTATGAAGATAAAATGAGCATGTCCATTTATAAATTTGCTAGCGTTCAATTAATACTGTGGTAAATACTTTACAACTTTACAACTTTATTTCTAATATATTAGTATATAGTCAACATACAGCAATAATCATCGTGAATAAATGATGCCATTCTGTCATGATGTCTAATACCAATTTATCTATGCTAATAATTAAAATACAAAAACAAAAATCAATAGCAACATGAACAACAATAATAAAATTATATTAAGGCAACACAATGTAACAAACAGCGAATAAGGTCTCTTCTGATGCATATTTGATCGATTTTACACCATTATTTCTTTCTGCTGTTACTGAAATTCTTAAGCCTGATCTGGACAATGTCTAATTATGAATATGATGATAATTAAGATAAAATGCAAGTATAAATAAAGCAACATAAGTTATTTTAAATGGTTTAAAATGAGACATAAAGAAAGAGCTAGACAGGGAGAGAGAAGAGAGGAAGAGAGGAGAGGAAAGCTGATTAGAGAGAGGAGAGGAAAAGTGCTATAGAGAAGGAGAGAGAGACAGAGAGAGAGAGAGAGTTTGACTGACCTGAATGCGCAATGAGTTTTTAGCACAGACATGTAATTTTGATTGAAAAAGGGTAAGCTGTTGTAAAATGTTGTGGCTTTGGTCCTACTAGAATGCACTTTTATTTTGCTTAACTCTCCACAGTAGTCTGAGGGTTAGGAGTAATGTGTTGTTTTGGTTGTGGATCACGACCGCTGCCCTAACACCCCGCTGCTCGACGACTTTTCATCATGTTACCTAGGCGCTAAGTGTGGAGAAGAGGCTTTGTTTAGACTTCTGCTTTGCTTCGGTTGGTCTACAGGGGCCTCACTGATTACACACCTGCTAAACACTAAAGCTAAAGCTACTGCTAGTGTGCTTCTACATGACTTACACAGCCATGCCGACCACACAGAGACAGGTGGTGATGGTTCAAACGTCGACAGAAAAATAAAGTGATAGGGAAGATAAACTTGAGAGAAAGACAGAATGAGAGAGAGATGGCTAAGAGTGACACAGTCATGGGCAAATGTTCTACTTTACTACTCAGTAACTCAGTAATACATACAAGGTGATAGCTTTATATTTTCATCTTTCCCATTCAATGTAAATGTTGTTTTATAGACCACACCTAACAACAGTGGTTCCTGGGTCATTTACAGTAGGCCCAACGACCAATACAGCATGAGATCAGCCACAGAAATACTGTCCGATTTCCACTGCATTAACCGCGAAAGTGTTAATACTAAAGAGTCTTCAGCAAGGCCTTCAGCAAGCAGCTACCTCATTTAAAGGCTTAGGCTTATGGGACAAAGGCACAGTAACTACCGATAAGGTAAAAGCTTTTTTAGCAGGGGTTAAATTGTGGTTTCTCTTGTTTTGAATATATCAAAGTAGTAACTAACAAATATCATTTTAATTTGTATGCAAAAATATTAAGTGGCATAATACAGTGAGAAATTGCAATGTTTAAAGAAAAAACTTTTAGTTGATTTGAACGTTCACATGTTTTTGCCTTTACATTGTGGAGAGAGAGAGAGAGAGAAAGAAACAGCAGGTGAGATAGAGAGAAAGTCTGACCTGGATGCAGGACGAGAGTATGACTAAGCTGATCAGGATGAACAGCTGGGACATCCCTCAGTTGTGCAGTTGCTGCTGGCGCTGGGACAGGGGGGCTGAGGGGGCTGAGGTGAAGCTCACCTCATAGGACACCTTTACCTGGGGCCACCACGCTGCCTGCACTGAACACACACACACACACACACACACACACACACACACACACACACACACACACACACACACACAAAAAAGGTGTATGTGTGCATATA
>JBBPDC010000141.1:1983035-1998503 GCA_037974485.1 Hemigrammopetersius urotaenia
ACAACATAGAACTGATTCACTAATGTATTTAAAATGTTTATAACGCTTTTACTTTATTTTGTTGATACGGCGCAAGGGTTTCTTTACATGAAATGGAACTACATAGTACTACGGATATGCTACATTTTACAATTACAGTGTTCAACTTATTAAAGGTTCTTTGTCCTAACCGGCCCATTTTCAAATAATGGTTTCTGCGATTTCACAAAATGAATACATTTACATATATGCCCTTATTCGGCCTACAGCAGATTAGCTCCACCCACTCATAGTGAAGCTCCAAGGACTGCTTCAGCCCTGCACTGTCTTTCAAATGAGCTGCAATACAGGGCAGCCAATCAGAAAGGTTTCCTTTGCATATATCAAAAAAGGGATAAACAGAGGCTGGAAATTATAATATAATGTGTATTATATTTTCTTTAGATGTTCTTTTTACACGTGTTTTTTCTGGTTAAAGATTGGTCAAAGTAATTTGACTTTTACGTGAATACCTCCAGACACCCCACCCAATGTATACATGTACATACTTTTGCCCAGTTATGTCAACAGACAATATTCTTGGCATTTAAAAGTTTTTGCAAATTGGGATTTTCTACATTTGCATGTTACTGACTTAATATTTACTAAAATACACTCAATATTCTTTACAAACAAATACATTCCGAAGGAAATTGCTTATGTTCACAATTCGAGTTCCTTTATTAGCCATTAGTCAGATTTGTAATTAATCACTACCTTTAAGAAAGTCACCTAATATATTATAATGTGGATCACTGGACAACTTTTAGATATTTATCACGCTATTAAGTGATTCACAGTGAACGAGTGCATTTAAAGTTGGACAGTCTAGAATTCGACTTTGCATCACCACACAACCAGTTAACAGCATGTCAGACCTGCACTGTTAAATATTTTCATCTTAGAATGGAAACTTGTTATATTTGACATATTTTGATTTATAGTCACGTAACTTTCCAATGCTCAATAAAAATAAATCTGCAGTTTGTGAAATAATTGGGTTCCCAGTAAAACAACATGATGTGCAATAACGTTTGACAGGTAGTGTCTATAAGACAATAATGAAATTGGTGGCCCTGCAGCCACATTATACCTGCATATTATATCAGCATTAGTGACTTGTATCGCGATGGGGACGATATATCGAGCAGCTCTGGTCTAGAGGAGAGTAAGAAAGCTGGAGGAGTCTGACCATGTGGTCCAGACCACAGAAAAGAAACAATGAGAGGAGCTCAGACAGCAGCACTTGACCTTGGTGGCGCAGCATCCCTTCCATTATTGGGCAAACTAATGTGATTATCAACCCACTTATTCGATGGGAGACACCCTCTCCTCTGCTCCTGTGTTTTGTTTTGTTTTAGCATGAAACGAACCACCACTAATACTACTGCTGCTCTACAGAGGGGCTCTCTGGTGCAGAGGGACTGCCGGATCTGACCACACACTGGTCAGACTGATGGTCACCGAGATGTGAGGCTCCTCCGCACGGCCCATGCTGTGCGAGGTCTTCCTCATGACAGAGGCTTTACTACAGAGTGTTATCAGACTATACTTCAGCCTGAAGCTGTTCTCTTGCCCTTGACTGCTCTCCAGCCCCCCAAGCCCTGCTCTCACCCACCCGTGCAAACGCGCGGCTCTCCGCACGCAGGTCCTGACGCAGCGCAGTGTGCAGTACATGTCCGCAAAACAGCCCGGCCGCGCTTCTTCTGGCCTTCAGTCCGAGTTCAGATCCTCTCCCCGGCTCCTGCTGGACCCACTCTCTCAAAAGCACATGGCGTCCTCCTCTCCCGTTCCCTGACCTACCCACCATGCACTGCACGCACTGCGGTTGCCAGATTCATCGTCAAGACTCCCTCCACACTTCTCTTTTTTGCTTACACGTGTGTCTCTTTACTGTTCTTGCTAAAAGTATTTATTTTACATTTTAAAGGCTGCTTTTCGGTGTCGTTTGCTGGTTGATACTACAAGCGTTCCCAACTTGGCTTGATTTTACATTTAAAGGCTGCTTTTCGATGTCGTTTGTTGGATGATACTACAAGCGTGAAAATGTTTTCCCAACTTGGCAACCAAGCGGTGCGCTTTACTGTCAATGCAACTTTATTGAAATAATGTGCATGGCAGTCCCAGCAGTGTGAGTGACTGCTCTCTGTCCCAAAATGTTTCATTACCTTTCTCATTTCCATATGGCACGTTTGTGAAAACTGCAATCCCCTATCTATGGAAACTCAATTGTAAAACCAAGCCTCTCCCTCTCAGCCCTGAGAGCCCTTCCCAAAGTAAAGCAGACCCTCCTGTTGGCCATCGTTTGTAGAGGGAGGAGAATCCAGAAGCCTCTTAGGCAGTAATCTCCTGCCCCATCTGCCCTCCCTAGTTCACCAGGCCTCTGTTCTTGGGCTGGCTGCACATAAACTTGGATAAAACACACTGAAGGCTGGTGAGTGTCCTGAAGCAGTCACAGAACATATTCATGTGAATACAGGTATAGTGCAGAAGAATGCTTTGATAATAATAATACTTCTGTTAGAGTAATATTATAGTGTTACTGGTATAGTAATATGTAGTATATGCGGTAGAATTGGGGTAGGAAATATGACAAATATATACCACAATACTTCAATACACTTCCTCAGTTACCTTTTACTGAAATTAACTTCTAAAAGTAAAAAGGTGCCACTTTAAGGATACCTTTAAGGATTTTTCTATGCATTTTTACGTTATCCTGTTAAAAGGCTTTATTATTAGAGATGCCCTGAAATGGAAATTGTTCATATCTGACAGTTTTTCATGTATAAATCTGATGATTATATATTAAATGTATGCACTGGGGACTACATACACCTGGGTTAGTATTATAATTCATTAGTAGTATCAATTTAATTATCATTCATTCATTGACAGTGTTACTATAATACATAATGTATGATTTATGATATTATGTATGATTTATATTATAATATATAATGTTTGATATAAGATTTAAAATATAATACATTAAACCCCCCGCTTTAATGCAGATCATCAGTCGCTGTTACGGTCCATCGCAGATTATTGACCATATCCCCCACTTTTTTTGGCTTTTGTGACGTCTGACCTCGTCTGCCACGCCCCCTCGTGCTGGGTTGTTTATGTTTGGGTGCGTTGCTTAGCAACCCAGGACTAGACCCAGATGTCAGAGCTTTTGCCGTGGCAATATATCATTTTACATGCATTTTAATAATAATAATAATAATACATTTTATTTATAAGCGCCTTTCATAACCCTCTAATTTAGTGCTAAATTATTTTTAAAAATATAATTTACTAATTTTGTAACAAATATTCATGTCAGTTCATTATTTAGTTCTCCTTGCTGCTGATTGGCTGATACATTATTTACAGTACAGTCTTTACAGAGGTAACATCAGTAGCACTGCTGTACAGTACGGATACGGGTTTACCATTACATTTTCTTTAAGTGTAATGCATTAAACTGAGTATAAGCTAAAAGTAAATTGTTTTGGCAGCATATTTGGGGGCATATTTATAGTTTATACTATAAAAATACGCATTTTTAGGCATGTTTTGTTCCAAATCACAACATCGCATTTTTCATTATATGCGGGTGCTTTTGGAACGCGGGGTTTACTGTATACAGTACATTAGTAGCCTATTTGTAGGGTTTCAAATACAGGCATGTCAAAAGTGGTGAGGCAAACATAGTAATAAATAGTGATAAATATATAACTGATTATTATTAAAATGCCTGTCTTTTTGAGAAGTTACTTGCTGATGCCGAAATGACAGCCCTACTAATGTTGTTGTTTGCTCAGGTCTTTAGGTTCTGAGAAGCTGAGAAGCGTATTGTCCCATAACGTGTGCAGATCATGCTGGTGTCTCCAGCGGCTGAGCGCAGCCAGGCCTCTCTGCTCTCAGTGCTGCAGGATGTTCTGGAGGACCAGTCCCACAGGAAGCTGTTCGGCCTGGAGCTGGGCTCGGGCACGGGACAGCACATCACTTACTTCGCTCAGGAGCTGCCCTTCATCACCTGGCAGCCGTCAGACATCACAGAGGAATCCCGAAACAGGTACGTTGATATAGTGAGTTTGAACTGGACATACACCTTATGAAGGTGTCCCTGTTTACTTACATTAGTTTATTTGGGCCAAACCACCTCTTTAACTGGAAGTCTGTTAGGCTGATGCCCTTGTGATTACTGTCTGTGCTGCAGCATCCAGGCCTACATTGACGCCACCAAGGTGCAGACAGTGCTGAAGCCAGTGTTTCTGGATGCCCGGGAGCCCTGGGAGAAATGGGCAGGCATCCCACAAAGCTCCTGTGACCTCATTATAGCAATCAACCTACTTCAGTACAGCGGCTTCAGTACCGCAGAGGTATAACTAGCATTAAATAAAGTGCAATAGATAACAGGCTTCTATAGACAAATGCACAAGTTTGAACAGCCCCAGTGTCACGTGAAAAGAGGCTAATACATCCTCTACAGAAATATAACATACATATTTACATCTACGGCATTTAGCAGACGCTTTTTAAGCTCAGGATCCCAGCGGTGGTGTGCTAAACGTAAGATTTGAACCCATGACCTCTTGGTCCTGAGGCAAGTATTCTACCCAGTAGGCCACCACCACAAATAAAATGTAACATAATGGAAAAAACATGTATTTTAAAAAAATTTTAACGATAAATTATTAATACAATTATGTATAATGTTCCATAACTTTTGCACAGGCCATCTATGGTGTTTTATTTGGTCCCACTACTATGTTAAATTGAAGAGAGAAACAGTAAATTAGCAACCAAACTGTGTTGTTGCCTTAAAGTGACTTTCTGTGCCTATAGGGGGTCTTTAAAGGATCTGGACACATCCTGAAACAGAACGGCATCTTAATAACTTATGGGGTGAGCTGAGTAATATAGATATCACGGAAAGTGTGTCCACTAGACATGCTGTTAGAAGGAATCAATCTAGTAAATGTTTATAAAAATCACAAACATGAACTACTAAGCATTTCTCTGTACCAGTCTTTCATCTCATCTAAGCTCCTGCTGTCTCACTATTGTACCACTGCCCTCAACACAATGGATGAAATCTTTGTAGCCGTACGCCATCAATGGAACGATCACACCAGCCTGCAACGAAGAATTAGACCAGAAATTACGCGAGATGTGAGTCTTCTCCTTAACCCCTCGTTCTCCTAGAGGTTAATGTTTTATTTCGTTAGTTCATTAAAATGTAATGCAGCTGTTTTAAACGTATTCTTCTGCAGGAATCCAGAATGGGGCCTTCCAGACATCGATGTGCTGCGACAGCTTGCGTTTGAAAAGGAGTTACGCCTGGAGAGAATGGTGCCTAGTAGTTTATCACATACCACAGACTGATCAGCCGCAACAGTAGAAGTTCTGATTCATCGAGGCATAGATTCCACAAGACTCTGAAGGTGCTGTGGTTTCTGTACCAAGACATTGGAGCAGATCCTTTAAGTCCTGTAAGTTTGTCCAGAGACTCCTACAGATGCTTGAGTGGATTGTGGTGTAGGAGGACCTGCTGAAAGAGGCCACTACGTTATATTCATAACTCATTGAATATAACAATAATATACTTCATACATACACGACTTCCTCGTGGCCATTTTTGGCTTATTGAAACCCATGAAAACTACATTTTTACATTATTTACGCTGTTAAATCATACAATTTAGGTTCAAATGCTTTCATTCTAAACTCAACACCTGAGAAATGTAGTTTTTCATTGTTTTCTACCAGATTGTCATTTATCCATTTTTGGCTAAGAGAGTAATTTTATATAATATTCTTAGTTCCCAATAAAGGAGTATGATGGCTTACTGCCCTCCAATGGAGCAAATTACTCACACAGTTTTGACACAGGTGTGACCTTAAAGATGTCAGATAATGGTTTTGTGTTTGTGCATGAAAATAAAATTCAGTACACGTTTCAGATTTGTTCCATTGTTGGCCCAGTAGAATCGAGAATATAGAGAATGGCCATTTTTGAGGTCGATTACTTACAAGCGCTTTGTGCAAACCAACTGGTATTTAAAGGATTTTTTAAAAAAAACAAAGGAATAGATATTTGATACATATGACAAGAAGTGATGTTAGTTAAAAAGTACATGTAGTAAAAATAGCAAAAAAGTGTCTAACAATATTTAAAAATTTTATTTAAATATATGGCCATTACATAAAAATGCTCGCTTGGCCAAAAATGGATACATTACATAATCTGGAAGAAATCACTAAAAACTAAACACTAAAAATAAATGATAAATTATTGTTGTGGCTGATCAGTGTATAAACGATTATTTATCATTTTTTCTATATGGCAATAATAATAACACTTCTTTTGTATCTTTCCAAAAGATTGAGATGGAAGAAAGTAACAAATGCCTGATCTTCAGAAAGGTGTGACACACCAAGAATCCTTTCAGATGGAGAAAAAAAACAAAAACATTGACCTCCAATAAACCAGTGTTATGTTTTTACTCAGCTTAGAAATGACATTTTCCCCCAAATCTGACTGTGAAATAAATGTATCCGTCTCTTCCGGTACACTTGATTTATTTTTGCACATTGTTCTTTCAGACACAATAAAAGAATCACCGTCACCAAAATGTGCACAATAAAAGAAAGAGAGATTTATTAAATATATTCTTAAAATTCCTCTCCTCTGACGTCAGGCAGATCAGTATGATGGAAAGTTGTCCACGGATGGCATTAAAGGGTTACAGAAGTCACTGGTTGGTGGAGGTTACAAACATGCAGTACCAGGCCGATCTTAAAGCAACAATGCCATCCTTCACCCAGCGTTAGACAGATCCCATTTCTTGTTCACACCCTTCTCTATACAAAACCACAAAAGCATGAACGTCTTAAGAGTACACATGGATAAAACATAGGCTTTTCCCTTCTGGTTGTTGATCTGGTATTCCAATTTTTCATTTGGAATTTAGACACAATCCATAGTATTCTGCAGTCCTATGTTAACTGATACCCCACAAGTAAAGGCCAACAGTTGAGATGCCCAGCAAGTCCAAGGAAATCTACTGATATGCAGTACTTGGAATCATCAGCCAGTTTCTACTGTACAAAATCAGCACTAAATGGAAATCGGCTTTACAGCCGCTGTCCCTTCTAACCTTATCTACAAAAGCCAAGATCTGTGATGACAACTGCAACAATTATTAAGAAGGCTATCATACCAGCTATTCTGAACGCAGGGCACTGCAGAAATCATGTTAAAATAGGTTGCGTACAACAGCTGTGCCATAGGGAACATCGCTTTGGAATGTCATCGGATTTGTGAAGAAATGTCTCTCCTGAGAGGATGGCATAGTTTTAAATCTCCTATTTGATACTATAACGTGAGTAATTTAGGTGAGATTGGGACTAATCCTGGATCAGTTTCTTGCTCTAAAATGAAGTTCCTAGTGCCTCTACTGTCTCAGCCTCAAACAAATAAAACCCTTTTCACTCTGTCAGCACACAATGCTTTGTTGAAGGGAGTTGCCACACATATAGGGCATAACACCTCTGAAAACAGTAACTAAACACATGCAAACCAACGTTAAAAAAAAACATGAGACCAAAGATGGTAATGCCTTGTTCAACTTTTTTTGATTATTACTAGATTTGTTTACTCATTTAAATTCTATGATATGAATGACTAGAATGACTCAGTTTAATTTCATAAGGAAACTACATACATTTTTAAAAGACCAAAAGAAAGAGAGACTAAATGTTGGCAGAGCTGAGAACTGAGAACCATTTCTGGCCCTCTCTCCTTCGTGTGAAGCAGTGGGGACAGAGGGGTGTGCATGGCAGCAAAAGAAACTCACATTATTTCCAGAAATGCTGCAAGTAGGCAGGCTGTGTGGGGTTAAAAACCCAGGAACTGAAGGGAGAAAGTGCAGGGGCTGTCTGTAGTGTGCTGGACTTTGAGGGGTTGGGGTTGGGGGTGTTTAATAAGGTGGACCATCAGTCAAAAGAAATGAGCTGAGCTTCTGCACTGCCAGGAGGGGGCTGCTGCTGCTGCTGCTGCTGCGGTTGCTGCTGGGGACCACCAGGGGGAGCCATCTGTGCAGACCAAAAAAAAATAAACCAGTTAATGAGAAAGAAGGCATCCTCAAAATTGGATCATTAACATATAGGCACAAAATACCAAATTGACTAACCTGCTGGTACATGGGCTGCTGACCAGGCATGTACTGCTGTTGAGGAGGCATGCTGGGGTCCTGTCCTGGAAGCGCCGTCATCATGTTCTAGGAAAGAAGGTGTGAGAGGACATTGCACAAGAATTTACAGCCTAAACCCAAAGTTAAAGATCATTTTAACCTACTTGATCAATATGAAACCAATTTTATACAAAATATTAGTACAGATTAAGGCTTCAAAAGACAAAAGTGTGACTGACTAAAGCTACGTCCCACACCACATCATGTGTTGGCGAACATGTACGCTACCAGTCAAAAATTTACTCACTAAGTTTTTCAGAAAATACAATATTATTTTCTAAATAACATTACAGTATGTTCACCGTTTGAGTAGCCAGAAACTTCTTTCAATTAATTGCTTCTGACCTGTGAAAATCCACATACTATCATTATAATGAGACCCATCAGATACTTTTAACAAGCTATTAAGTGACAGCCAATTGTATAAAAAAGTAAAAACAAAACAAACAAACAAAAAAAAACAAAACAGTAAACCGGTGCATTTAAAGTTAAACAATTTGATTCTGCAGTCATCAGGCAAATTGTTTTGACAATTTTTTTTTAATTTATAGCTGTTCACTCAACATCTTTCCAATGCTTAACAGGAAAAAAGTATGCAGTTTATGAAACAAATATATATAAGTGAGAAAAAATGGTGCCATCCAAAAACTGACTGGCAATGTATAGTCTATTAAAATGTCAATCATGAAATTGTTCTTAATAAACTCAGCATGCAAGAGGTAGACAGGTACCAAAATGTAAACAGATACTAATTTCTTCCTAAATATGGCCTTGTATGAGAACACTGACCTGCATGTTGTATGGTTGGTATCCCATGTAAGCCATGCCATTGGTGGGGGCAGCCTGGGACATTGGGGGCATACTCTGGGCTTGAGACACCACGTTCTACAAATAACCACAAGAAACTCAACCAATTACAATCTACATTAATATTTGCATACTGAAATCCGCAAAGAAAGCAAGTATAACTGCTGGATGATATATATAGGATATAGTTTTAGGATATCAAAACCAGGCCATTTGTAATGTTTAATTAAACATACTAATCTTGTCCAAGACAGAAATCTGTCTTGTCTACTACAAAAGGGCATGAATGTTGCCTACTGAATCGTGCTTACCTGGTAGCCCTGTGTTGGGGTGGGCTGGTAGTTAGTATAGGCAGGATTGGTGGTTGGGGGGGCCTGACCAGGGGCAGCAGGTTGTCCTCCGGTTCCTGCGGTTTGGTACATGTAGGCATTCACCATGTTTGGATCTGTATAAAAGAGCACAAAGTCTCTATTTACAATAATTCAAAACACGGATGAATCCAATGCACAGATAGCCAACCCTTACGTATAATGATGCACAAGATAAATAAATGTTTTTATTTCTGGAGGTGAAATCTTACCTGTAGCAGAAACGGGCATGGCCTGGTAGGGGCCTGCTCCAGTCTGCCCAGGCTGGTTCATGTATACACCATGCATAGGAGAACCCTCTACTGAGCCTGCAGGGCTAAAAGTGCCTGGGTAACTGGGGGGACCAGCAGGTGGATACACCACACCTCCTGCGACATTGGGTGGCAGCGACTGCATCTGCATCATCCAACCAAACCATGAACATCAATAAACATTACAAAAATTAACAGAGCAGATCAAATGCACGCATTTCTGACATTTAAATGTGCATAAATACTAGGGCTGTAACGGTACATGTATTCGTACCGAACCGTCACGGTAAATGGGTCACGGTTCAGTAAATGTTGTCTTTCGGAGAATACACGGTACGACGAAGAAGATGTGATTGAAGTAATACAGAATCACAGAGGGACCAAAAAGCGCAAGTAAATCATAAACCTGGGTCATAGTGTGGTGCAATAGTGCCACCTACTGGCATAACACTTTTGCTTATATTTTCATGTATGTGGAAGGCAGCAGGAGTGTGTGTTTACTGATTAATACACTGCTGTTTACTTAAAATAAATGAAAACAAACCAAGCCTCATTCTTTAGAACTTTTTTTTGCTCAACTTTGCTGTATCGTGAACCGTACTAAACCGTGACCCCAAAATCGTGACATCTGTGTACGTTACACCCCTAATAAATGCATCTTTTGATAAGGACTCTACATTTACAAAACTTTTTTTTTTTTTTTTTACAGGAAGATTTTTGGGCCATCTTACTGTAAAGATCTGCTTCCTTTCTTCAAAGAATATAACTGAACTAATTATGAGTCTGATTATTCCACCATGACTTGTACAGTACAAAATTGTGCAAGGCTAGTTCTAGGGTTTTATATAGACAGTTTCTTCAAACAGAAAAGTAGATCTTGTGTATTACACGGACAGTTGCTGATCCGCTGAAAGAAATGTGGGCGTTACAGTAACAGAAACAAAATGACCGCATTTACATATGAGACAATTACATAATGTTTATCTGCATTCACTGTGCATAGCTGACCTGAGCATAAGGCAGGGAAAAAGCAGGCATTTGGGCACGCATCTGAATAGTGTGTTTCTGTTGCTCCAGACGCAGCTGCCGCTCTTTCTCCTGCTCCTGCAGACGCTGAATAGCCAGTTGCCTCTGCATCTCCAGGTACTCCTATAACAACATGCCAGCAATCACATTACACATTTTACTACAATAATTTCATTGTGCACAGCATCTAAGCTGAAATGTGCAGACTTTACCTGTTTCTTCTGCCTCATAATCTCGAGTTTCTGAGCAAGCTGGATCTGCCGCTGTCTCTCAGCCTCCTCAGCAGCCCGCCTCAGCTTCTCCCGGTGCTCATCCCTGAGAGCATTCAGAGCGGCCCGAGCATCACGCACCTGCGCCAGTTTATCCTGCAGCCCCTCATAATACACTACACAAGAGAGATCAACAAACTCACCATGACTAGCTGAAGCATTTCTCTGAATCTAACAATACCAGACTATTCACGGGATGTTTAGTGAGGAAGGACACAACAGCTTGCTGTAAATTAATTTAATAAAAGATCCTCTCATTGTCTCTCAACAATCTCATGACCACTCAAAAGAAAAGTTCTAGGAGCTCTGACTTACATCTCTTTTCATCAAGCTGGTTGAGAACCTCTAGCAGTTGTGGGTGCATGTTGTTGATGGACTGGAAGAGAGAAAGCACTGCACTGTCGTTGGTGATGCTACGCCCACGCATGTGGTTGCTCTTCATGCGGTTCAGGAAGGTCGTGACAGCATTCTGGAGTGCTTTGAGGAACTGCTCATGGTTCTCTTCCGATTCTCCATTCTGGTACTGCTGCTGGAGAAACATGCCATTTTGAACAAATTATAGAGAAGACAGGTTAACATGAAAAATGTGGATATAAGAGGTCTCTTGAAACAGGCTTTCTGAATTTTTATTTCGATTTTAAATATGGTACCTCCACTATGTTTATGGGCTGGACTGGTGTAAGGCTTTCCACTGGCTGGCTAATTGGCAGAGGCTCAGACAATGGTACTGGAGCTGGAGCAGAGGGGGTAGGACTCTTGCGCACTTCTTCCTGCTTTTTCTCCCAGTAAGTCCTGTTCAGGTAGCGAGCCAGCTGAAAAGAAAAGGCACAGTTGGAAAAAAGCTCCCTGCGTATTGCTATTGACGAACAGATACTGAATGAGGAAAAAATGCTTTACCTCAGGATCATCTTCAGCAGAGGGAGCTGATGAGTTCTAAAGAGCATAAAGAGCAGATTAGTTCACACTGACTGCTGTATATCCTTGTTTAGGCTTATTCATAGAGACTTTATCAAATACCACCCATTCCACATGTGACACATACCTATTATATACTTTTCGATATCTTTAATAATAGCTACAGTGCCTGTGGCAGTGCTACAGTTTGGCAAAATGCAGTTTTACCTTTTGCTATGAAGTTTATGAAGTGCTTTACATTTCTGAACAAAGTCTTACCACAGGAGAGGAGTAGAGGGTGTTGACAGGTGGGGCAGAGGAGGTCACTGGGGTGGGATCAGTCTTGGGGTACACAGAGAAAGAATTCTTCTGCCTCTGTGTACATACAGGAGAATAACCACCTTTAGTTGCTGAATTTGCTCTATAAAAACATTCCACAGTCATGCTGCATGAAGGTAAAGAGAAAAAAATGACTATTTCTCTAACCATCCTTTCTTTTTCTTCAGCCTCACTCTGAGATAGAGCAATGGCCAGCTGCAGTTCCTCTTCCTCCTGCAAGGCTGTCTCGTCTCTCTTGGGGGGCATCTGGGGAAGCAGAGGTCCAGATGTGCTCAGCAGGGGCAAGACACAACCATACACAAAGGAGGAGGGAGAGCAAGACAAACATCTTCTACATTCTATAAACCAGGGGTCCCTAATGGCACTACAGCAGTCTTGATTTCCCTGCTCAAACACACCTCATCAGTAAACAAGTAAAAATACAACATGCCTGATTTTTTACTAGTTTTTGCTCCATTTCAGCACTTACAACTATCCTATGATTCTTACACTGTCCTGAATCTGGAGTGTTGTCTCAAATTGTATGTCGCATTTAATAAAAGCTGCCCAATGAATTTAATGTAATCCTCATGGACATCACCAGGTTAGTTCACAGGACAAGCAGCGTGGGGAAACAGTGTATTAGTATTTGCCATGTAGTATATCAGCACCAGTCAATCAACGTGAGGGGCAAGATTGTTGTAATGAGCATAAACGGGGCACAGCCAAAAATGTGGGCAATACCTGAGATTGCTGAGCCAGAGGGCTTGTAAGGTACTCTGGGGGCAACTCAGCCTGCCCACTGCCGGTGCTCTTCCCTTCAGCTTTCCTAGGAGGGGGAGAGAGGGAGGGGTGGCTGGTAAGGAGGAGGGATCAGGAGACACACACAAGGAGGTAAATCTCTATAGAACAGCAAAAGCTTTGAACACATGTATAGTCACAAACAACATGAAACATAATGCACAGAGAATGATCAGAAGACAGATCCAGCCCTGCTGCATTTACAGTCTCAGCTCACAATAGGGTTTATAATTTGCCAGTGAGCTGTAATAGGCCAGGCCAGGCCAAGTACATCATTAAACCCTGCAGTAAACCTGGATTTGAACAGCTCAGAAATGGACGAATCATATCTTGCACCATGACATGATCACAGAATGCTTTTTCAATGTTACATTTAGTTCTAAACAATTTTAATAAGAATACAATATGATTTCATTCTATTTAATGCTACCTAATCCCAAACAAAAGAACGGTGTATTGTTTTTGTTTATTCCAGTTACATTGGTGCACATTGGTAGCAGGGAGATTTACAGCCTCAGCATTAACTGAAGAGGCCGTTTCATCAATTAGCTTTTAAGGAGTCAGACAGCGGCATCCTTTGGTCAATAACAAAAGCATCGTTGTGTGAGGTTTTACTCCTATCTTTAACTTACTTGTTGAGGAGCTCAAAGCAGGGTTCACACACTCGCACTTCCTTCTCAATGCCAAACTTGGGAATAGTGGAGTACTTGGATGAGCACTTGCCACAGAAGATCTGTCCACAAGCCCTGCAGTGATGCTAGGGCAGGGAAAGAAAACACAGGTCAACAGACAACAAGACAGTGCAGGACATTAAGCAAATTCAAGTAATCAGGATCAAAAGTAGAAGCCAATGTGATAACTTGCAATTTTCCATTTTGGCTCAAAATGGGAAATAATAAAGGCTTGTGAAGCCAACCTTTCGAGTCATCACTCCAAACTGAACTCTGCATCTGTGGCATTCCTCCGCATCCACCCAATCAGGTGCCTATAGGATATATACACACAGTATAATCTACCCTTTTAATACACATCACAGAATGTGAGGAACTATTAAAACCCTTAAGGCATCACTGACCCTCTCTGCAGCAAACATGGCATCACTCTCCTTAAATTCAGGGAAAACATGACCTGATGAAGACATAAGAGACGTCAATAACAAACACACATCACAAAACCAAACTGTTTGATTACTGTTTGTTCCAGCTACTGGAAATTCCCACTTGTGGGACTAATAAAAGTTTATCTTATCTTAAACCAAACTGTAGCTTACCTTCCACCTTCATGATCTGGTAGGTATCTTGGACCACTTTGTACTTGGGCTCGTTGCGGAAAGCATGGGCCCACGCCTGGATCAAGTATAGGATCTTGTTCCTGACGTTTGGTTCCGTTTGCTTCTGGGTGTAAATGAACAGTATTAACATCCCAACTTCACATCAAAGCAGAGTGAGCACTTTAAAACTTCTACAAAGCTTAAGGTGCAGACAAATGTAAACAGCACAGATCAATTTGACATAAGTTTGGCACTAAAACTCATACCAAATCATTTCAAATTCAAACTTCAAACTTACATTTTATATCAAAACAATAAGCCAGCTTTTTTTAAATTACCTTGTTTTAACTTAGTTCCTTCAGCTGCTACATTTCTTACAAGCCACAATGCTAAACACAGAAGAACCTGCCGTATATCATTTCGAGACTTGCTGGAACTCCCCATAACAGCAAGGGCATGTGACACAGTGACACAATCAGGAAGTAAAGTGCAGTATGACTCATCGGAATATGACCCACTTGGAAAGAAAAATGGGATCACAAAGCCAGCCAAACCAATGGCAACTCTTTCCTGAACAGATAACTTAGGGACCCACAGACAATAAAAAGTTTTGGATGAAATGCCACCTTAAGGAGATCCTTCAGCTCTTCCATGGTCTGCTTGCAAGCCACCTCATCATGAACAGTCTGGCCACAGTTCTTCACTACTGACTCAAGCACCTGTTGAGAAGTAAAAGCCTAACTTAGAACCAAGACTCACACCAGGATTATATTTTATTCTCTAACCAGAGGCTGAATGGTCTCACAGCTAAAGTAGGACACACGATAATCCAGGTCAACAGCATTCAAGTATCAAAGTCCAAAACATTGTTTCATATCACAGACAGTTACTCTGAACGCACAAAACAACAGCCCTTACCTCAAGAGCATAGAGGGCCACATGGGGGTTTTTGTCATTAAGTTTCTTCTTAATGGCACCAATTGCATACTTAGCCCTGAAATTGGGAGCAAGTACAAAAATTCAGAAAAAAATATGTATACCCTGAATAAATAAATAAATTCTGATGGTTTACACTCTTTTCCAGGACCTTCGCGATATTGTCCCCACCCTATACATTAGAGGGGCAACGGATCACTGTTGATCCGGGATCCGAACCGATCCCTCTCCACGGTTCGGCACGCATGTGATCCGAAGATCCGA
>JBBPDC010000141.1:1998603-2009017 GCA_037974485.1 Hemigrammopetersius urotaenia
GTGGTAGCTGACTGACACTGATCATTATATCTATGCCACAGTGTGGCCTGTCTGACTTCACACTGAAAATACTGAAAATAATAAAAACCGCATTCAAGTCTATTGCAGATCTAATATTACTCATAATTCAAAAAGTGGATGTGACTAAAAAAAACTGAAAGCAGATCTGAAATCTGCCTGAAAAACAGAAAAACTGATTTAGAAAAGTGTGTTGTGGTTTCTGATGATTACAAAAAAATGTATTCTGTATGGTCCTCTGAAGCTGAAGCTCGTTCAGTAATTGTAACGTGGCATATGGCATGTTGAAACCGTTATTAAATGTCTTCTGTGGCTTAATGCTGACATGAACATCTGGGTTATGGCCTTTCTTCACAACTCTGACCTGCAGAATCATTGCGTTCCTCTAAGAGATGTCTTTACATCTGGCAGCACTTTTATTGGTTTCTAGTAAAAAGAGCATGTATGTAGTTTGTAGGGATTCTGTCTCACTGTTTTAATGAGCATGCCCTTGGTCTTGACGTGTCGCTGTTTTCATCTGCGGGTTTCCAGGAGCAACGAAGTCGCCAGGGAGATGAGTCGCTGCTCCAGAAGGCTCTTGAGGAGAGTAAACGAGAAATGGAAGCCAAAGGAGGAGGGGTATGAAACAACAGCCGTTAACCCTGCTAGGGTCTTCGTTTTTGGCTGGGTCCGGTGGAACCGTTGCATTTTGGGGCTTTTAATGCAACCTATTCAAACCTTTTTTGTTAAAATTCTCACCGGATGTTTACTTCATCCCATTTGCAAGTAATCTAATCAAAACATGCTACATTTGTTTCCTATACCTTTGTTAAATCACATTTATGAATAGAAATGCCACTCAATTTTTTTAGTTTTCTTCCTCATAGAAAATGAGCCAAGGCCAATGAATCTCCATTTGAAAAAATAATTCTTTGTATCATTTTTCTTAAGCTAAAACTGATAACAGGTCCCACAATCCCCCAAAGACATATCCTGCTTGTTTTAACAGAACTCTTGGTCCAAACAATACCTTTTACACCTACTTTACAAATTTCTTGCTTGTAGTTTATATGTAATGAATAGAGCCAAAAAGAAGACACTAAATGGTGAGAACTTGTAGGATTAATGTTTTGAAATCAGATAAGATCCAAATGACTTTGTACTTGCTGTCTAAGATCTAATCTCTCAGTGATTCGAAGTTAACTTTGAATCTGGTCAAGTCTGTGGCGGTGCAAAAATACTAACAAATTCATTTTTATTAAGATCTTAGACATGGTCTAAGGGTTTCTTAATCTATTTTTTTCACACTGCAGTTTCCCGATGACCCCAATGCAGGGTGTGTGTGTGTACACAGAGTGGTGAGGGGTGACCCATAAAAATCTCTTGTCTTAAAGTGCTACTTTCTCCCCTCCCCTGGCAGTCAGCCATGCTGGATCTGGTAGATATTTTTGCTGCAGCTCCTGAAGCGCCCCCTGGTGCCAACTCGTGGGACATGACCAGAGCTGGTGCCCAAGCCCAGGCTGCAGGCCCACTGAGGGCTGACCCATGGGATCCCTTGGGTAAGACATTTTATGCCCACCCTACAATGCATTTTCATACCTTACTGAAAAACTACAATTCTGTATTATCAGTGTGTTGAAGATACAATATTTTCCCAGAATCTAGCTCCTCAAGTCATGGTATTAGTAGTCCTTGGATGGCCTCTGTGGGATCCAGTATTCATCCTCAGCCCTGGAACCATCAGCAGCGCCCTCCTGACCCATGGGAAACTCCACAGAATGCCTCCAGTCCTGTTCTCCAAAGTCAAACGTGGCATTCGCCTGCTCCTGCAGGTATAAAACAAGCTGTTTTACTAATTACTGTACAAAAAACGTGCACCATAACTGCTGTCTTATTCCTGTCATGGCTTATTTTAGCAGCCACGGGAGTAGATCCCTTCTCTCCTCCACCAGCAGACAAAAAAGGGTCTGCTGCCCCGGTCAAAAGCCCATCTCCACGGCCTGGAAGTCCCTCAGGTAATTACTTCTACCTCCTGCAAATAGAACTACTTCATCAGAATTAGTTGTTTAAGTTGATTATCTGGGAATAAATTTACAATTAATTTCACTTCTTTCTATAAATACTGCCTGGTTTTCAAAATACTGCTATTCGCCTTTGTTTTTAGATGGAGATCTTTTTGATGAGGCCATGGATGGAGGTCAGTTGAACGTTAATGGCCGCACTGAGGAGAGTCCCGAGTTGTTCGATTTGTCCCGTCTGGGAGAGAGTCTAGCAGAACCAACGCCTCGAACCTGTTGTACCCCAGAAGCCTTCCTGGGCCCAACAGCAGCCTCGCTTGTCAACCTGGATTCTTTGATCCCTGCGAATCCTGCTCCTAAAAACTTAAACCCGTTTTTAACAGGTGAGAACAAGTCAAATGTGAAAAAATTTATTTAACCATTATATCTTTTGGCTTCCGAGCAATACAACCGTCCAGCATTCTTTTAAATGTAAAGACTGAGAGTTTGAATTCCTAGTCATCCACGTTCAGGAGTAAAACAGAGCACAACTTGACCTGCAGTGGACAAGGATGACCTTGTTTAATTCATCTTAGGTGCATAGCACACATTAAATAAAAGGGCAGTTAATGCTCATTCTGCTGGGTTATAGACAGGGTTGCTTTTTGAAAACTGGTTTTTGCGAACCACTGATGTCTGTTCGGGCTTGTGTATCACCAGTCTTCTTTTTTTTTTTCCTCTTTAGGTTTGAGTAATCCTTCAGCCAACAATCCATTCCAAAATGAACCAGCACGCCTCACTCTCAATCAGATGCGCCCCAGCTCCACATCCCCTGCTCCAGCATCTCTGCCATACAGTGCCTCTCTGCCCCTGGCTGCCAGCAGCCAGCCTTCCTCCTTACCCAGTGCCCTCAACCAATCTACACAGCCACCCTTAGTCATGCCCGGAAACCTGCCTCAACCACTGCTACCCTTGTCATCGACAGCCATGCACGGACAGCAAGACCAGGGTCAGAACCCATTCCTCTGAGGGCCGGTGTGACCCAGTATAAGCTTTGCTGGCCAGAGTAATAATGCCTGCGTTTAAGTGACAATTTAACCACAGCATTGATTGAAAACTGGAACTCCTCGTTTAATTACACTGTTTTATATTGGCTTAACTGTTTTGATAGCCTTCTGGTTTTGCTTTTTGCTACTGCTGCTTATCTTCCAATATCCATAACCTATGATTATGATTTATAATAGTTTCACTGAAAATGGCACAAGGAAGATGAATTCATGATCTAATCCTACATTCATACTGATCTTGAAATTGTTCACTGTGTGGGGCTGGCTGCAATGACCATTAACGTAAACTAATTTACCACACATTATCGAGCCTAGCTCTGAAACCTGCTATACGCTTTCTAGGTCTTCCTTAGAATTGCACCATTAGTCTAGAATGCCCGAGGCCTTCCTGCCTCACTCTACTACTCGCTGATGACTGAGGTCCATGAGCTGAGCGGTATGGATGCTAGTCAACAAACTCATCCAGATCATGAAACACAGTCAGTCAGGGGTCTCCGACCAGTGTTACAGATGCAAAGCGCCACTGTTACTGCAGCCAGTTACTTGGTAATCAGTGATTTTATTTTCTTTAACAAGCACTGAACTTGGCTGCTAAACGACCAGATAAGGGAAGGATTTTACCGTGGAATTCGGACTACATCAAAGCACCAAACAACGTACAAATGGGAAGCTGTATGGTACACTATGGGACATTTTCCACCAAATATAGGGATGAAATAGCAACTTTGATCTGATGCTTGTTCTGACATAGTATATTTATTTTTAATTCATGGGTACGTGTCATGTGCTTCCTTGGGTTCTTCCTGAATCTCAAAATATCAATCAGTAAATCACATTTCAAACATTTGGAAATGTCAGAAAGACCTGCTTTTCTGATTAAGCATCATTCTAGACCATCTATGTCAAACTCTGGTCCTGGAGGGCCGGTGTCCAGCACAGTTCGATGATTCTCCTACCCACACACATTCACTAAACCTGACAATTCACTGGCGAGGTGAACCAGAGCTGTGTTCGCCAAGTGTTCACTTGCTCACTCATTTACTACCTAGTGAATAAGGGGAGGCGACATTTAGTTCATTTCGGACACTGCTTAAATAGTGCGCCAGATCTTGCCAATATATCTCTGTCGAATAAACACACGTCTTGTCTCTCCATGTGGACCTATGACACAGCTATGTTGCATTTAGGATGGTAAGTATTTGAAATTAAATTAAAAGAGACTGTTGAGCTCAGTCGCTGTCCAGTGTCTGCTTTAACCGGCAGGTCACTACAATACAACTCCTCCGGAAGCGTCTGAATAAGACATGCTGCTTGATGAAAACTGTAAAAATTATTGGTGATTACCCATATATTTTACTTTAAAAAATTACATTACATTAAATTTAACTGTAAGAGACGCACATATTTTAAATGTTGCTGTTTATATTTTTTCTGCAGCACTGGAGTAGTCTACTAACAAAAGGATTGCAGTATTTAAAGACTGTACATTTGTGCATTTTAAAGACACAAGTTATGCCTGTCCATACGCAAAAAATATATATATAAAACAATGTTAATCAAAGGTTTTTAAACTGGCTAACACACATGCAAGTTTTTTTTCCCCTAAAGCTTTTTCAGTAGCTAGCCTAGCTTGCTAACAGAGATACGGATCCAATTCGAGTATTAATCATATTTGTCAAGATACTGCTGCTGAGACAGAGGAGAAGACGTAATGCCATCTGGGTAATGCGGCTGAGACGTATTTTTCTCATTAGACGTAATCAAATGCAGATGGTAAATATTGTGATAGCACCTAGCAGCTAATGTTAGCATCCTACCTAACCTCTCCATGTAATGTACAGTGTCTGGACACTAGAGTTTGGCATGTTGCACAGCGATTTTGTAGTGCACTAACTAGTGGGTGAAACTGACACTACACAATGTGAAACAACACTACAAAATGGCTGATTCACAACGTAGTGCCCTGCATAGTGAACGAGTGCACTTTTCGAACTGAGCTCTGGTGTTTCTGAGCAGGGAAATCACCAAAACTGGACCACGACCCTCCAGGACTGGAGTTTGACATTCCTGTTCTAGTCTAACAATAAAACATAACACAATTCAAGACTGGTCTTAGTCTAGTCTTGTTTTAGCACAAGCTGTTTGAAACAGCATCAATTTGAAGGATTTTTTTTGTTTGGAACATATCTAGCATCATTATAAATCAACAAAAGTCCTAAGTATCACCTCATTCTCTTTATCTCACCTCATCACCTTGCATGAACAGGGAACAAATCTGATCACCGCAAGCTGGTCAAGAGAAAACAGAATTTCAGCCGGGCATGAAAAATACACATTACGCTTCTTTTGACTGTTAAATGCTTTCAGGACTTCATCTCCCATCGTTCTTCGCTCAGATGGCCTTCATGGCCTGTGTGGTTGTGTTCATTATAGCATTCCCATCGTTTCAAATGCTTGATAATGTCAGTCAGGTTGAGTTGAGTCCAGCCAGTTGAGCACTTCCTGAAGGCCCTCGCCAGAGCGAGCACTGAGCTCCACAACTGTGATTGACTGAGGGGCAGAGGCAATGATGTCGTCCATCCTGAAAAGTGATTTCATTTCAACAAGAGACATAGTACACGGGACGTCCCTAAAAAACAAAAGAAAGCCTTACTTAACATTGACATTCACTTTTACAGAGCAGTAGTGTTGTGACAGATGAGGTGTGACATATTTCATTCAGAACAATCAGTTTTAAGTCCAAAGCACAAGCCTTCATACACACTGCGGGAGGAGGCTGACCTCTTATTGAACAGCACAAGCACAGAGGCCGCCTGAAGAGGCTCTGCGGCGAGAACAGACAGCAGCTGGACGCAGGATGAGGAAATCTGTGTGATGTTGCCGGAATCCACCATAAACTGAAGGCATAAACGCAGGATAGCTTCATTTCAGACGTGTGGAATATATGAAAATGGACTCCTTAAAATCACACCATATGGAACACTTAAGATAATCACAGAGCCTCAAGTGTTTTTTTACTGTCTAAATTTACTATGCACTGACTGTAAAAACTATTAAGCCATTCCTGTTTGATCACTTACATAATTTAACATGCTATCGGCCACCTGGTTGTCGCCTATGAATCTTGTTTACACCATGTGTTAATGTCATGTTTGTGTCAAAGTTTCCTCCACACTTACTATAACAGATGAACAGTCCACAAAGTAACTCGGCCAGATGGGGCCCATGCAGCCTCCTAACTCTCTGACAGTCACCTTCCGCTTCCTCAGTGTGAGATCTGTGAGGTTTGTGCCCACCTGTGCAAAAAAAACAAAAAAACAGCAGCTTCGTTAGGGGTGGGATCCACTCAGACTTTCTGTAGGGTAAATGTTTTGAACACTTATTTTTTTTATCTACTGACTGGTTTGCCTATATTGTTAGATGAAGATCTTTGCGATGGATGGAGGTCAGGTGAACATTAATGGGCGCACTGAGGAGAGTCCCGAGTTATTTGATTTGTCCTGTCCGAAACCTGTTGTACCCCAGAAGCCTTCTTGGGCCCAACAGCAGCTTCACTTGACAATTAAATCCTGCTCCTAAGAACTTTTAACAGGTAAGACCAAGTAAAATGTGTTTTAAAATTATAGTTTGGAGCTTCTGAGAGATGCATCTATCCAATGTTCTTTTAGATGTAAACATCATCCTAGTCATATAGATCATAACTGGACCTACAGTTGATAAGGATGAACTTGCTTAATTCCTCTTCAGTGCTGTCTAATCTGTTGTCTGTATCGCACACATCGAATAAAAGGGCAGTATGAGCTTGTTCTATTGGGTTATAGGACGAGAAATAGGCCAGCTTTTACAAAACACATGCAGCTGTCCAAAATATTTTAAGATGTAAAGACTGAGTTAGAAGTCAAATAGAGCACTACTAGACTTGCAGTGGACATGCGTGACCTTCTAAAAAAACACCAATGCAGTGCATACAGTCTTATTTTTTCTCTTTAGGTTTGAGTACTCCTTCAGCCCACAATCCATTCTAAAAATCCTCACTATTAATCAGATGCGTCCCAGCACTACAGACCAGCGCTGGTGTTAATTTGTCCTACTTCACTTTTAGAGAGATCCCTCACCGTGGGCAGAGTTGCAGGTGGCTCTCCCAGATCTGCCCCGCTCCGCTGGCACAGCTGTGTTTCAGTTAAAGAATGGCCATTTAAATACGTTTGAAGTGGTGAAACGTAGCAAGACGTTTGATCGAAATGTTAAATGATCACATTGAACGTATCCCCCCGTTAAAGCCCTGAAACAGCCAGTGAGTTAAAATGTTTATTCAGATAACGTTAACTGCAGCCAACGCTAGTGCTAACTGTGCTAATAAAGGATATTCTGCAGGCGTTTCAACAGCAGCGTCTTTCCAACGCCGGTTGCACCCAGTAATAAACACATAACTGCAACAACCAAGCCTTGGGTTTGCTAAGAATTCATATAAAAAATAGTTGCTAGAAACACAATCTGCAGCATTAGCTAGCCAGTGAGCTACAGAAACCTTCTTGGTCGCCACGGCGACGCGTCCTTTCAAAATAAAAGTTTCTGTTAATCTAGCCAGCCTGTTGTGAAAAATAATTCAATGGTGTATCATTCATAACACATAAGTACTTATAGGTGATCCACTGTATATACACCTAATCGATCTGACGTGGTGATACACTATATGGACACTACAAGGACTAAAATGACACTGCATTCAAATACATAGACTTTAATTTGGAGCTAAATAACAGCATCCACTCTTCTTGGAAGACTGTCCACACGAGTTTCTGTGGGCATTTGAAGTCAAGCACTGATGTTGGATGAGAAGGCCTGGCTCGCAATCTCCGTTCCGGTTTATCCCAAAGGTGCTCGATGGGGTTGAGGTCAGGGCTCTGTGTGGCCAGTCAAGTTCTTCCACATTGACCTCTTCCAGCCATGTCTTTATGGAGCTCGCTTTGTGCAGTGGGACACAGTCATGCTGAAATAGAAAAGGTTCTTCCCCAAACTGGGTCCACAAAGCTGGAAGCATGACATTGTCCTAAATGTCCTAAATGAAGCATTATGATTGCCCTTCACTGGAAGTAAGGAGCCCAAACCCTGAAAACAGATGTGGACCAATACTTTAGCACAGTTAAGTTCTCCCGATGATGGAGCTGCTTTGTCTTATCTTCAGGTCTTATCCACCAGGAGACTAAAGACATATTTCTCATTTATTTGGTTTACACTTAATTTCCCATTATCTTTTATCAGCATGATCTAACAGATTTAACTGATTTTATTTAACTGATTTTTATTTTTGTTTGCGATAAAATGTCTTCTTGGTACCTACACATTGATGTGCAGAGGAAGATTAATTCAAAAATATATTTGTTTACATGTGGTGTACGGTTCATGAATAAAACATTGACATGATGACCTGCTTTATTCTACAGGAAATTGGTGACTTTATGTACACGTAAATAAATCTGTTGTCCTGTTGTGTGTCTCTCTGATGCAATAGGAACGGTCTCTTAAGGAGATACACAATCAGAATGCCGGTGTTTGTTATGCCGGTGTTGTTTCCTCATTACACACAAATGCACAGAAAACATGTGCTGGTTCACTGGTGAACAGAATGTACAAAAATATGAAATAATATTTGTATTGTAAACATGCAGCCCTCTGGCTCCTGCCACCACCACTGTAAAGACAATCAAGTATGTTTCCCAGCATGAGCTGTTGGGTAATTTACAGCAAAACTAAGATAAAAATGTAGAAATGGATCAAAAACTACCAGCATGGCATCCAATACAGAGGCCTGTTTGGCGTATACAGAACATTTTCCAGCATCACATGCAGGAGCTTGTACCTGTCAGATATAGTGCTTTCATTGTTCATAACTGACATAGTGGTCACCGAAAAATATCAGGCCACTTTTACCAGCAGTGTGGTAGCTTAGTGTTGCATCTTAGTGTTTGTTCCATCTTGATCTCCAGTGTGAATAATAATAAAGAAACCTCAGCTGAAAAAGTGCTGGATGCTGTTCAGACATCCAGAGATCTTCACTCCTGCAGGACCACTGGGTGCAGTAGCTAATTTATCCACAAGAGGCCAACACTCACCAGAGTAGACAACCTGCTCATGCTCTTTAGCATCTCCGACATGCACAGCAGCAGAGCACCAGTAAACAGTCTGATGTTTGTCTGATTCCCAATGCCAGTCCTGTGTCCAGCACAAAATAGCTAAACTGTGCTACACACTGGCCTTCCTTGCTATCACCCTTGCTATCACACTCACACAGTTTATGTATACAGTAACCCCCGACAATCTTGGGGCTTACGTTCCAAGAGCACCCGTATATAGTAAAAAAAAAAAGTGAATTTGTGATTAAAAAAGGTTAAAAAATGCCCAGAATGCCCATTTTATTGTATAAACCCCAGATATGCGCCTAAAACTCAAGTTTAAACTCAGCTACATATACATTAACCTTAATGAAAATATAAAGGTAAACCCCTCTCTGTACTGTAGTCACACTGAACTGCTGTCTCTCGGAGTGCTAAAATGTAAATGTTACCCCTGTATATACTGCACTAATTCATGCAGCACGTTTTCTTTGGTATGTGCTGTTGTTTTCGTTGGTATAAGCAGGTAAATACAGTAACTAATATATTTAATTTACAGTAATAAAAAGACAGGGCTTTAAGAAGAACAAACCGAAAAACACGAGAACACTCGAGACACTCCAGGATTTCTGGCACTGCAGGAGTTCAGTGCAAACTGTACTGTACGGATATAGATTTCCTTTACATTTTCTTTGAGGGTAATGTATTAAACTTAGTTTAAAATAAAATAAAAGTGTTTTGGTAGAATATTTGGGGGCATATTTAGGATTTACACTATAAAGACATTTTTGCGACATAACAACATCACGGTTTTGCACCATATACGGGTCCTCATGGAACGTAACCCCCATGATTGTCAGGGGTTTAATGTATATAAATACTTCCTCTTTTTGTGTGCTGTTACTCAATGCAATTGTTTACAGTGAAAAATGTTAGCAATCCCCACCACCATCCAGCCAGGCTGGGCACTGGTGAAATCCCTGGAAAAAAGTGATTAACAACTTCTCAAAGAAAACCAGCAGGGTAGAATTCATTTAGAAGGTGAGAAAGAGGTTAGATATGTTTTCTTGGGATTTAGAAATATTGTTAATTATTAAGACTCTATAACCACTCCCTCCGTCAAAGTTAATATATGTGCAATATAACCCTAGCTATACTCTAAATAACAATAACTTATTTTCAGTATGTGCAATATACTTATCATAATACTGTGCAATATATCTTGATGTGCAATACTGTT
>JBBPDC010000141.1:2009117-2028798 GCA_037974485.1 Hemigrammopetersius urotaenia
GGATCCTGTTAAACTGTCTTTCTCACTACTGCTACTGCTGCTACGGATCCTGTTAAACTGTCTTTCTCACTACTGCTTCTGCTGCTACGGATCCTCTTAAACTGTCTTTCTCACTACTGCTTCTGTTTCTAAGGAATTTCCCCATTGTGGGATTAATAAAGTCAATCTAATCTAATCTAATCTAATATAAAAAATTATGGCACCTGCCTGGGTCCAACCGACATCATTGTGAACAGAAGCCACCAGCTTTAAATAAATGTAAATAGAAACTGATGGGAATATCCTTTTACCAGCTTTAATTGGTTTTTAAACTAAATGTAAAACTGATAAACGTGTCCAGGGTCGTTGTGGAGAATGACAACAAACAGATATGACACTTCTATTTTGAAAAACTGTGTCCCCCCTCTCCTCCTCCCCGGGTCCGCCCAGCCTCCTCCTCCCCCTCCCCGTCCATGTTGAAGTTTTCTTGCCCAACATAGGCTCCATGGGCTGCGGCACACCACCTGTGCATGTGCTTCTCTCTGTTGTGAGACTCTTGCCATTAGGCGTAACGTATGATTAGACCTCGCCTGTGAGTGGACCAGACGTTTTTACGCACGGTTAGTCTGACTCCTTGCTCTCTGCACCCCTGGCACAGCTGCCCACCTCCTCACATCAACAACACTGGGGCGGTGTAGCACTTCTGGCTAACTTTGGCACCCCAAGGTCGTCTCATGTGGACGACCACTGAGGTCAGCGAGTGAGAACCAACCGGGCTGACCATACCACCGATGTGACACCTGACACCTGCACCCCTGTACCGTTCACCTCTCCTCACTGCAGCGTAGGTGAGTCGCAGCACATGGGTCGAGTTTGTTTACACCAGGGGTGTCCTGTAGGGCCGCGTAAGGGAGGAAGGAAACCATCAAATTGTGCTGTACACCGGCCCTCCAGGACCGGAGTGTGACACCCCTAGTTTAAACTCTCGCCCTCCTACAGCCTCTTGTTTTGGTTTGTGCGTCGTGGCGAGGGTGGTGCTATTGTGAACATTTCTCCCCCCTTTTTGACACTTTTTGTTTGACACCTTACCTGTTTCAACCCCACCGTTTATGCTCCAGGATGCACTATGCAGCGATTGCTTCCCTGTCCTTTGGGTCTCTGGGCCTGTTGCGTCTCTTCGGGGCTTCCTGGCCCTGGAGCGTGGCGGCCGGCCTGGGGGTGTACCTGGGGACCAGGGGCTGGAGGTACCTGTACATTGCGGTTCGCACTGCCAAGAGGGACCTGCAGTAAGTAGATTGTTTTCTCAGTGACACACAGTACCCACATTTTGGACGGATAATGAGATGCTCTTCAGTTCTTTAATTTTCAGCAACTGTTAAGATGACAGATCAACACTGTTATGGCCCAGAGAGTGCAGTTTATTCCAACAGTTTGAGTTGTTCAAACTATCTAAAAGTTGATGTTAACCACTGATTCTGTCCCTTTTGCTGCACCAGTGGCCTGATTGTGCTCTTGAGGGTGAAGTTTGCGCTCTGGCGCTACATGCGCAATGGCAGCACAATACCCTCCATCTTTGCCCAGACTGTGAAACAGCACCCCAACAAGCCTGCGCTGGTGTATGAGGCAACGGGTGAGACGTGGACCTTCACCCAACTGGACCAGTTATGTAATGCTGTGGCCCACTGGGCTCTGAGCCAAGGCTGGAGCACAGGGGATGTGGTTGCTCTGTTCATGGAGAGCAGGCCATTGCAGGTGGCTCTCTGGCTGGGCCTGGCCAAAGTCGGCGTGGAGGCTGCGCTGATTAACTTCAACCTCAGATGCGACTCCCTCCTTCACTGTTTGGGAGTTTCAGGAGCCCGGGGGATCGTTTTTGGAGCTGAGCTGGTTGATGGTGAGTTATTTTTTGTATATTATAGACTTTATTATGGGGCCAAATACTAGCTACTGTCAGTGTCACATCACAGTATGCTAATCAGTTACAAAGACAACAGAAAAGTTGCCTGAAAACAAGACTGGGCTTGGTCTCGGCTCTTTTCTATTGCAGCACATAGCCTCCTCTGTTTTCATATCCAGATTATTTACCGGATGGAACTGGACCGCCCATATAATCCGGAGCGAGTTGGATTGTTGTAATCCTCCAACTGCCTCAGGCACAGATTACATGATGGATAAATGTGCAATTAAAAAGCAGTTACTACAGGAGAGCATACCCCATCATCTTTATAAACAGTTTATAAAGTATATTTTGTTCCAGAATCACAAATATTTCAATCAGTTTCATGTTTTTTTCCTTTCACTCTGTTCCTAATTAGCTGTATCTGAGGTGAGCTCTTCTCTGAGCTCGTCTATGATACGCTTCAGCACTGGCGACCTGAGACCTGATCAGTTAAATGCCCTCAGCGCTAAACCCCTGGACTCCATTCTGGCTTCTTCCCCTCGTCACCCTCCTCCTTCCACTCTGTCAAAGGGCTTTAATGGTGAGTTGTGACCCCTTCCCTATTTCCTTATCCAAGTAGACAGAAAAGTCACTTTAGCAACATCTGTGTTGTAACCTCTGTGAGCATTAAAGCACATGAGTGATTGAAGCTCAGCTTCTCTGTAGTTGTTAGTTTTGTAGTACTTTGTATTACTGAGAGCATAAAAGATGAGAACTAAAGGGATGAGTCATTTACCCAAATGGAATTTAAAGTGAATGTATTTTGTTGAAATGTTACTGAAATGTCATGCAAAGGACTTGTCAGTAAATCCAATAATTGCACCTATTATATGTCAGACAAACAATGTTTTAATGGAAAATATTTATATGAATATTCTGTGCAGTTTGTGAGCGTTTAAAGCATCCTGCATAAAAGTTATAGGCAACCGCAAACATGTTTAAAAAATAATATTTAAATGGACGGTAAGTGGTTATTTCATTTTAATATTACCAAAGAATAAAGACTAATATCATTTTACAGTAAATATTGATTTTAGGTGCAGTATATCCATACGTTGGTTGTAGAAGTCCAATATTACTGTAGTTTCATCAGAAACCTGGTTCGACTCACCAGCTCACACAATATCAACTACTTTTTGCAAACAAACCAAATCTTGATACTTTTTACTGCTTTCTTATCTGTATTCATTCTAATGTTGTATTTGCCACGAGATAATTTATACTCGCTGAGAAAAAGTGGCTTTAAATTGGTTTTAAATGTGACTGCATGCAAATAAATGGTCTGTTGGCATGGTATTGTACCAAGCGTAGTATTAAACAATACCTCCCACACTGCAAGTCTTTGTGCATTATGAGCCCGGATGGTTTAGTCTGAAGGTGGGTGTCTGTAGTGGGTGACACAGCTGTGCTGTACCAACCTCCGGTTTGTATTTACAGTGCAGTCATTGTAAATACATGGACACTGACGTCATTTTTGCTCTGATAGTTCGCCACTCCAGCACACTGCATCTGAAAACAAATGTTCACTTTAATTCAGGTCATTTTACAGCCGGTCATAAAGGAATAAGTGTCCTTCAGCTGGGGCCTCACAAAGTGCCAGTGCCTTTAAAGGATGCCGGTGTGGGTTTGAAAAAACAGAATAATTCAGTCTGAGGCAGCCAGAGTGAATTTCATGGAAATGAGTTAACCCAGGCCTTGGGCTGCATTGTATAGCCTTTGGGTCGTTCCACACCAGCTCACCCAGGCCATGTTTGGTCTCGTCCCACATTTCAGTAGTCAGTGTTTGCCCTGTTTTTTACAGAATGAGAGTGCACTGAGCTGAAATGAACTGTGTATAAATACCACACTAAGAAGGATAGTTCGTATTTAATAGTTACAAAATAGATAATATTAATATCGGCACATTTTGTACTAATGCATGCTTTCAAATGGTCAAACTTTTAGATCAGATTTTTGAAGTTTGTTGAATTTTCACATTGTTTCTTGCTAAATTACGTTTCTTGTAGTGTTGCCTGTGATGGCAAATCTGTTGACTGTTACAGTTTGCATGGTTTCACACATATAGATTGGTATTTTATGCCTTATTGGGACAAACTTTATTTTCTGCAAACGTTAGTCTTGTCCATCATATCATACATTACAGAAGTGCTCAGGTGTCTTCATATTTACAGAGTAAAAATGATGTATTAGATTAAGAACCCCAATAAAAAGAAGTAAAAAGCTGTATAAAGACACGTCTAATTTTGAGATGAACTTTTTAAATGCTCCAGAAAATCTTAAAGCTTTAACATAGGCCAGAGAAACAGAATCTGTAAAGTGTAGGAAAAAGAAAGTACCATGATCAGAGCATGAAACCCTGCACGCTTTAGAGCTTTCCCTGCTGTAACACACCCACCACAACTCGGAAAGGAGTTGTTAATGACTGACTAGTTGGATCAGGAGAAAACACTCAAAAGTGATGGGCTTTGTGCCTCCAGGACCAGGGAAACACGTCTAAAACATCTCCTAGGAGAAACCTGGTGGCATGGGCATGTGGGCCTTCCAGAGGAAAGTGGCATTATTCTTGATTTCTCATGCACGTGTTGCGTGTCTGATGACTCATAGCCTACAATAAAGAGGGAGAAATAAAATTTGGAGTCCGGATTAGTGATAAGTACGTTTAAACAAAAGCTGATTGAAACTGTTTATTCATGCATATTAACCATGAGAACTTTCACACAGTATTATCTAGTATAGCGTCAGGCAGGCTTAGCCTTCATTGTGTATTTACTCTTTCGTATTAATAAAAAGGGGGAGGGGGGTTAAAATGTGTTCAAAGTGAGTGAAAAGCACATTCAGACAAAAGCTGACTGCAATTAATTCTGATTCATTTGGCTTAATTGTGAAAACGTTGAGCCTGTTTGAGAAAAATCAAAGGACCTTTTGTTCCACATGCGCAAAAACTTGATGGGGTTTAGGCAAATGATTAGAAAAAATATTCAGTTGTGTGGTGAAGTAGTTTTTTGTAAATGTTCGAGAGATGGAAACCCGAAGAAGTCTAATATTCCTTTGTGCCTACAGACCGTCTGTTCTATATCTATACGTCTGGCACAACTGGACTTCCCAAAGCTGCTATTGTGGTGCACAGCCGGTAAGAAGTGCTGCAGGTTATATATCAAATACAAATTTGTCTAACAAATGACTTCGAAATGATTAATAATAATACATTTTATTTATATTGCACATTTCACAAAAAAATCTCAAAGTGCATACAGACAGAAAATGATATTAAAATTGTCTCTCACAGTAGAACTTAATCTTTAAGGTATTTTCGAATTGCTGCTTTTGGGTACCTCTCCTTCGGGATGCGGCCGGATGATGTCATCTACGACTGCTTGCCACTCTACCATTCAGCAGGTAGGATTATAGTGGATGGTTTGCTGTGTTTTAATTTAGGTTTATATACTAGTAAGGTAGTCTGAGCTAGGGCTGGCCGATTGATCGAAAATTTCCAGGTCGATTATTTTGATTACTTTACCTTTAAAAGTATAGATGGTAGATAGTGTGTGTTTCCTTTGTTTTATTTTTAAATCAAGTAATGCACCCTTCATTCAAAAATCTGTCACTTGTAATATGTGAGCATATTTACTGTACAAAACTTGTCAGTGAACTATAAGGGCAAAAAATAAATAAAATAATCGTTCATTAATCTTAATCGAGTCAAAATGTTCAATTAATTGAGATTTTGATTTTAGGCCAAATCGCCCAGCCCTAGTCTGAGCTGAACCACATACTGTATGCTTACATGTCCTTAAGTGTTAAACTGATCACATCATAGACTGACCTTTTTTTCCCTCATTGTTCTCAGGTAACATAATGGGTGTTGGTCAGTGTTTACTCAATGGACTGACCGTGGTGGTGAAAAAGAAGTTTTCAGCCAGCCGCTTCTGGGAGGACTGCATCAAATACAACTGTACAGTAAGCACTGATTGTTTCATGCTTTCTTTACAGTGATTGAAGTTATAGCCTCCATACAGACAGATGATTATTAAATTCATTTCCATTTACCCCAGATCAGCAAGGATGAGTTCAGGTTTTACTTCTTTAGTTTAACTGGAGCTACAAAGTTAATGTTACTAACAAATGCAAGTCATTAGTTACTAGATCTAGATCTTTTCCATAAATACATTAACAAAACCTCTCAACCTTTTAAAAATTAATTCTGCACTTCATTATGGTGGTCGATGTGGTTTAACGCCGGAGTTTGAATGATCCATGTGTCCCTCCAGGTGGTGCAGTACATAGGTGAGATCTGCCGCTACCTGCTCTCCCAGCCAGTGCGTCCGTCAGAGCGAGGGCACCGCGTTCGGCTGGCTGTAGGGAACGGGCTCCGCCCCAGTGTATGGGAGGCCTTCACTCAGCGTTTCTGCATCAAACAGATTGGCGAGTTTTATGGAGCCACTGAATGTAACTGCAGCATCGCCAATATGGACGGCAAGGTTGGTGACGCAAGCAGTTCATGAGGGCCTCTGTGATGTTTTTTGGAGATGATTTTCTGGAAGATTAAGTTTAATACGGTGAATGAAATGAAATGTGTCGCTGGCAGATCCCCAGCACAGTTAAATAAAATACAAATTGCTTCCTTTGGAACTCTTGCTTTGTATACAGGCCTATTTCTAGACTAGAGTTTCTATGGGAATCCCAGCACAAGTTAATCTCAGGAGTTTGTCTGTGATTCCGTTTCTCGCACCAGGTGGGAGCCTGTGGCTTTAACAGCCGGATTCTGCCAAACGTCTACCCTATCCGGCTGCTGAAAGTAGACGAGGAGACCATGGAACTGGTGCGAAACAAGGAGGGACTTTGTGTTCCTTGTCAGCCTGGTGAGGTTCTGCGTTATTCCTGGATTTATTTGCAAATGACTCCAGTTGCTGAAGCATGTTAATGAGTGGGTGGTCATGCTGTACTGTAAGTACGATCTGTCCTTTTCTCAGGAGAGCCAGGGCTCCTGGTGGGCAAAATTAACCAGCAAGACCCTCTGCGGCGCTTTGATGGCTATGCTAATCAGGAAGCCACGAGGAAGAAGATTGCGCACAATGTTTTTAGGAAAAATGACTCCGCCTATCTGTCAGGTATAACGTTAAAAGTTATCAAATTAATATTGATTTTCATTTTCATTGATTTTGTTCATTTGATTTTGATTTTGTTCCGTACACCATATACAATAATCCAGATCTCAGTAAAATGAGAAACAATATGGAAAAAGAGTCTTTTTTTTCCACATACTGACTTTATTTGGTCTCGTTCAGGCGATGTTCTGGTGATGGATGAGCTAGGCTACATGTACTTCCGGGACCGGAGCGGTGACACCTTCCGCTGGAAGGGGGAGAACGTCTCCACTACTGAAGTGGAGGGAACGCTGAGTGGCCTCTTGGGCCAGACAGATGTGGCTGTGTATGGTGTTGCAGTGCCAGGTGGGTAAAATCTTACAGGAAATTGAGCAGACTTCCATATGATGGACCTCTCACAGTCTACTGTGGCATGTTTTTTCATTTTTTTTGTCTTTTTGGAATGGGTGAATTACAGGTGTGGAGGGAAAAGCTGGAATGGCAGCCATTGCCGACCCATCAGGAAGCTTTAACTGTGAATCGTTTCTGAGGGAAATCCAGAAGGCCTTGCCTCCTTATGCCCGGCCAGTCTTTCTCCGAATCTCTCCTCATGTAGACACTACAGGTGAATCCTGACTTCAGAACATTGATAGATATCTGGATGCAGAGGAACTACATTTCTAAACTCATTATCTGTCTGTTTCCCACCCAGGCACATTTAAAATTCAGAAGACCAGGTTCCAGAGGGAGGGCTATGACCCCCGTATCACGGCTGATCGGATCTACTTCCTCAACGCCAGAGCAGGCCATTATGAGGTTATTCATGAGGAAATGTATAATGCCTTAGAGGAAGGTAGGATACCTCTCTAAGAGAATAAAGAGCAAGTACTGTAAGCTGTGGTACTTCAGGGATGCGTTACAGAAATGCAAAGGACTCTGCTGTGATTTGTACTGTTACTTTGTAGGCAGGCAACGTTTAGCACTGTTTAATTGAATAGCACTACATTTGAAAGTTTTTATTATGCTATTTTAGCGAGTGCATATTGTGCCTTGTGCATGAGACGCTCACCGGATTTAATGAGTACCTTGAATGGGAATTGTGTTACCAGCAGGAGATCTGTTTGATATGCAACATTTTGTTCAGAAGGGCATATTACTTTGCCTAGCAGAATCATAAGGACAGACAATACCTGATAAAAAAAAAAAATGCGCATGACTCTGCAGACTGTACAACTTGCTGGTTTTTATGTAGATCTCTCACCAATACCTGTACTCTGTCTTTGCCTACCAGTATTCCAGTTTTTATATATATTTTTTTCAATAAGTAACTTGGTTTTTTGGGGGGATGTTGTTTTGTGGAGTTTTTTGGGTTTTTTTTTTTTGTTTTTTTTTGGAGCAAGACCTGAAAATGATGAGAATTGTCTCTGTGTGTTGCCAAACGCTAACTTCAATTTTCTTCTGGACATTGAAAGTTCATTATTGAATTTTTACAGGTGTATATTTCTATACACATGGAATACAAGTGCCTTAAATCCAAGCTCCCCACTTTAAAAAGTCTATTTTGATATGATTGGTAAATCAAGGTTAATATCTGTATAGGAGAACGTTATAGTTTGGTTTTCAATGCCAGTCCTGAGCACCTGAAATCTTCTGGTTCAGGTATGCTTTACCCTAAATACACATGATCCAGCTCTAGAAAATGATCTAATTAGCTGGATCGTGTATGTTTGGGTATGGAAAAGTTGAAGCTATGCAGTTGAAAAATCACTGGTTGAAATATTTTACTGTGAAGACAGTTTTAATCCAATTCATTTCCATGTAATCACAAAGATCTGAGTGAGCACTGACATGGAGATCTGACACGTGTGATGATCAAACCAAAAATAAATGGTTTTTTAAAACCTGTTTTCATTCTTGTGTTTATATGCATTTTTTTTTTTAGATGTCAACCTTCTCATTCGAACCAAAAACCAATAAATTGCGTTAGCATTAGTATTGCTGCCCTTTTAATATGCTTAAGAGTCCCCTAAAGAAGAAATTCTGTATTAACTTAAAAATGACTAGTGTTCGTTTTCCAGCCAATGGTCTTGATTGGAAGCTGAAGCAGCAAAAGAATCTGTGATTCCTTAGCGCTCCACTTTCACAGACACGCTCGCAGGCAGCACTCTGAGTGGATGTTCGCTGCAGGCGCTGCAGAAGTAAGGCATTGCTCGAGGAGTGATGATGTCCATGAATGTGTAGAGTGGCGTTCTGTCTCTAGGGTCGTAGAACATGACCTTACACTTGTCCATATCCAGTACAATCCGCACCACGTCTGGGTCTTCGTTCATGGTCAGTGGAGACCAAGGGGCCGAGCAGGCTTTGTACTCACCGTTCCGGAGCCGAATGGTCCAGAATCCCTCCGCTGGGGTCAGGATGTGCTTGCCCTTCCTCCTTACAGACTCACTGGCTACTCCAATGACCCAGTAGGTGTTGTTTTTGACCTCCACATCCCAGCTGTGTTTCCCTGAGTTGAAGCCCTCAGATCCCAGCATTTCAGCACTGACGTCAAAGCGTTCCGGGTTGTCTGGGACTTTGAAGGTGTGGGAGCAGTACTGTAGTACTGTCAGGTCTTCTGACAGCCGGAAGCAGCTCGCCGCGGTGTTCGGGTCCAGAGTCACAGGAGCTGTACCAATGGAATCGTTCGCAATGTTATGGGGCAGTTAGAAGACCCAGAGTAACTGTGAAACACTAATAGAACAGATTCAAGGAAGTTTCAATTATGTATGAATTGCTGTGAATTAGGGACCTAGTTTGGCTAAACCAAGTCAGGTGGTTTACTCCCAGCTCTCACCTAGTTCACTTAACCGTAGTTCTGTACTTACTGTATGTAATCATGTTCTTCATCTTCTCCCAGACTTTGAACTTTAATGAGCCGAGGTATTTGGCTACATCAACCAGTGACCCTGATATCATCTCTGGATCCTGGGGTACACGCCAGGTTCTGCACAAGATGAAAGTCAGCTGAGTTAACTGGATGCTTAATGGTGACCTGTTGAAAAACTCTTAAAGCTTGAAGATGGTTGGTCTGCTTGTTTTAGATCACAGTATTGAAAAAGAAGGGAGCTTGAAGCTGCTGAAGATGGCATACCTTTTTATCGTGCCCTTGTAATTCTAGGTAGGAACAAAAACAGAAGATCTTAATGCAATTTGTTACTAAATAAGCAATGAAAGCAGTCAGTCAATCTTTACCTATAGGAAAAAAACAAACCATGGAATTATTTTACCTGGAGGAAGGGGATGTCCTGAGAGCACATCTCCTTTTCAACAGCAGCAATGGTGCTGGTGAGGAATGTGATTTCATATTCCATTTCATCCATCTTTTCCATTACTGCCTGGTTCTTGTGATACCGCTCTTCCTTCAGTTCAGAGAGCCTGGCTGCCTCCTCATCTCGCAAGAACTGGTGCAGAGCTTCAAACTCCTCTCTTATCTGTCTCTCAGTGTGCTCTGCCTGAAGCTGAAACGGTAGTAATGGGACCCTATTAAAAAGGGGTTTGAACACTTTTACAATGGATTCGGGTTAGCAAACGAAGGATACCTTGATATGGTCTGCCGTCTGATCATATGTGAGTTTAACTTTCCTGAAGACTTTCAGCTTTTCTTGCAGGGGCTTCAAGGCCATCTTCAGTTCTGCCTGCAATAGAATGGCAGAATTACAAACATCCTCCCTGTAAATCAGGGGAGTGGGGTTTGGGATTTCAAGAGTTTGAGTGTGAACTTTTCTTTAGCCATCACGGCAGGCTTGATTTCTGTATTCCATCAGTGAGGTCATCAGTGAGCTCTCACGTGGTACAGCAGGCTTAAGTGCTTACTGTATTATTGGGGAATTGCAAGGTTAACAGTGCCACAGTCTTGAAGTTCACACTCCCAGTTTGGTGACATCATGTGATAGCTGGGAACCTGGCAAGTGAGCAGAATTGGCAGCAACCAAATTGGAGAGTTAAAAAAAAATTATCTGATTTACAGTGAGAAATTTGGAGAATTGCCCCTAACCCTAACCCTAACCCCATTAGAAATTTCTTTCTTTTGCATAAAGCATGAAGACACGGCAGTGGATTTAACTATATTAAGGACGCAAGATGGAGTTCCCTTTGCCCCAGCATTGCCCTGAAACAAAACATTAAGTCAGGAATGCCGTCTGGAATGGAGTGTGAAGGACACTTGAGAAAGCACTGGGGAGTCTGATTTCGGCCTTTCACAGCGGCCCTCTGCAACGACCAATGAAAATATGGAGATATTAATAGTAGGCAATGAGCTCTGCTAAAAACCTACAAATAACACTTCTTCTGAGTAAGGGACGGGCAGTTGCAAGGGTTGTAGATCTTTTTTTTTCCAGGTAGCATCCTTTTCTAATCACTACATTTCTCTCACAAAATATGGTGGAAGACCTTGGCAGACACATACCAGGAATGTATGACAAACCTGACAAACCATGACAAACCCTGACACATTCTGTCATCTAAACTCACCTTACAGTCTTGCAACGCCTCGTCCAGAGAATATAACCTGTGGCCTTTGTGGCTGTCGGATGATTTGCACGCAACACAAGCGGGCTGTAGATCTTCCAGACAAAACAAGGTGAGTTCCTCACCATGCTCCTTACACGCAAAAGGGTTGTTCTTGCGGCGGTCCTTCAGAAAACTCTCACAGGTCTTCTCAAGGGCAGTGCTGACCATGAGCTCACCAGGGGAGGAAGGCTGATAGCACAGTGGGCATTCGCAAGCTCCTGCATCACTCCACCTGCCTTCTAGGCATGGTTTGCAGAACCTGTGCCTGCAGAAAAGCACTACAGGCTGCTGAAAAATCTTTCCGCAAATTGGGCAAGAGAGATCATCTTCAGAGTGCCTGGTTGCCATTGCTGCTTTGAACTGAACTGCACAGTGAGTTCCCTATAGGGTTTCTGTGCCCCACCCTCTCTCTTAGGGGTCTACCTCATCAAACACTACACACATGGGAGCTGTAGGAACCTCTAATCTAACACTGTGGATGCTAGTGGATCACTAATGGCTGCATAGATGAGTGCAACCCTAACAAACTGAAACAGATTAGCACAGGACAGGTTCAGAACTGGATAATGCAAATACAATACATATGTAAACAGTAGAGTGTACCCATAGCAGTCGGAAGAGTGGGGGGACTTTGAACTGTGAACAGACAGATGGCCTTTCAACTGTCATGTACCATTATTAGTAATTGACCTACAGGGCAAGTAAAGCAGTAAATGTGTCTGAGTGGAATTTCGGGGGCTGCAAGTGATAGCTGTATTCGAGTCAATGTATGAAATAAGTAGCAAGAAAGACTGCTACTAAATTCTAAATGAAGCTAAATAGGTTTTATATATATATATATATATATGAACTAAACACAAAACAATGTGCATTGGATCACAAATCAGGACTGAGAACCATGAGAACCACTGTGCTATAAATAAGATTCTGTGGTGCTGGCACTGCCTGAACGGAGCAGCTGTGCCTCCTAAAGTCTCCTAAAGCCCAGTATATGGTTTGGCTATGCTGGTTACAGTTTGCATATATAGTAATGCTGACCCCTTGATGACATTTTTCTTTTACAAATTTCACTATATCAGATGAAATTTAAATGGTTGCTGGTGTTCTATGTAAAAACAAAGTCATACAAACCTAACACAGCTTGCTGACTGGTTTGTTCTGCTTTCTTTGCTTAAAAGTACTCAAAAATGAACTTTACAAAGTAATGTAATCATTAACCAGACAGAAAGCACATTTCCAGAAGGGAAACTTAATACTATTATTATTAGTAGTAGTAGTAATTATTATATCTTCTGTCAGAACCATCAGAGGCACTCAGCAAATGACCTTCACTTCCTTTAACTGTCAGGTCCAGGATATCATAAGTAAAGTACACAAAATAGAATTAAACCTCTTGGGAAACTGGAACTGGATATAATGGTGATAATTTATCAAATATGTTATAAACATCACAAAGAAATAAATCACAGTAAACCATTTACATGAATTCTGTATTGAATCATGTCCAAGTCTATAAATGTGAGGGAATGTTGTAAATAAGTTGTTAAGATATAGTAGAGAAATGACTTACACAGAGTATAAGAAATGAAACGTAAGTAAATTTTGAACCACTGTTGTGTTTCAAAATCCAGTGTTATAAGCCAGTGGGTAGAAATTTTTTTTTCTTGTGTCTTGTGTTCTTAAGCCGTTCACCCCCTCCACCTCACCCCCTATCCTGGAGGCGTGATATGAGCCCCATTTTGGTAAAACTGCTTGGCGATGCATGTAGGAGATAAAGTTACAATGACTCTTTCAGGATCCGTGGCCCGAAATATTTTGCACTGCCCTGGACTGGCGCTTTGTTAACGAATCAAGCACATAACACATTAGAGACAAATGCTAATGCGTTCGTTTGTTTTTAATGTGCTGCAGTTTGTTGTTAATGGGTGTGCATTTGCATAACAATCCATAAAAGTGATGTACCCAATGCAGCCTGCTGCCTGCTTTTTCTCTGTATGGACCACAAATTCTCTTCCGCACACTCTTTTGAAGAAACTGATGAGCTAGAAGGACCATCTAAAACCCCAAACCCCCCTTTTTTAAAGTAATAATTAATGTAAGTTGTCATGCAATGTTCAGCTTTGGTGATTTTTCCTACCTTGCAGTCCTCCAGGGCCTCTTTAAGGGGGTATACCCTGTGATTCATATGAATCCCTGACTTGTGGCATGTTGTACAAATGTTACACGCATCTCCAGTGCAGAAGAGAGTCAGTGTCACTCCGTGTTCTTTGCATGTTCTCTCTGAAGGTGCAGGGCTTTTTTCTCGACAGAGAGGACACTCCTGGGAGCCCTGAGTCTCCCAGAAATGGCTCAGGCAGCATTTGCAGAAGCTGCAGCCACACATAACGCAGCAGAGAACCTCCGGGACATTAAAAATCTCTCCACACAACATGCAGTTAGGCTCCTCTTCTGGAAGAGAGGTGTAGGCCTCCATCACCTTCACACACTCCAAAGTCTTCTGGCTTCTCTGGTGCAGTGTAACACGTGAGGAACTGTATGTCCTCCGTGCTCATGTGAAAGTTATGCCACTGCAGATACAGTTACAGGAATCTTCACACTACAAGACAGGAGTTTGGCACATGAGCTTCATGGTAGTCTGCAATAGGCCTTCATATAGACTAGACGTGTAGACAGCCTTCATTGCTTGTGGACAGATCGGGTGGATCTTGGGACAGACAGTGAAATGGATTTGGAATATTTTTCAACCTGGACTGACCAGGGATGGGAAATATTGCTCTGATGGCAGGTCATATGACGTTATGTCGCTCTGCTACACGGTTAGCGTGGCAGTTTATTTAATCCCTTAAAATTCCTAGGCCTGTTACAGCCTATGGCTTATTTCAGTCACAGCACAAACTACAGTGCAAATTTATATCTAATAAGGGGGGTCTACTTAATTGTACACTTAGTTAGTATTTAATGATATTTAAACATTTTATTAAAAGGATTCCGACTGTTTTATTTTACATTCATCATCGTAGAGAAATTGTTCTTGGTGGTGCTGATAAGGACCAAACTGTGATGTTTAATGTCTGTAAAATAAACTGTAAATAAATTATAAACTATATATATTCTCCTATATACAATTTTTTCTCGTGTTTATTGGGAGTTTTAGGTTGCAGCAGGTTTGGGCCGTTTAAAGTGCTGCTAATGCACATGGATTGTCTCATGTTACGGGTTTTCGCCATACAGAAGATTTAAGTGATTCCTATAGAAGAGAATGAAAACAGTGGTACGACCCATCCCTGCAACAAAAGGGCCCAAGCAGCAGCTGAACGCGCTCGACCCGGAAATAGACGACAGAGGCAGATTCTGGAGGAGGTCCAGACCAGCGTCTGGAGGAGATCCCGGTGGTCCCGGCGTTTCTGTCCCAGCTATGAGGAGCAGTGGACGTTAGATCCGTGCCCGTCTTTTCTGATCGCAGGGCCCGAGTTCAGGAGGGATGTCCAAGGAGCCTCTCTCCCTCCAGACGCGCCTCAGCTCCATGATGGAGGTGATGACCGGAGCTGTGGTGCGGCAGGTTTGCGAGATGGTCGAAGGGGACCTGGCGTGTCTGCGCCTCGAGCTGGCAAGAGCCCTCAACGAGAAGGCGGCTCTGAGCGTGAAGATGCGAGAGCTGGAGAGCGAGGTGGAGATCCTTCGTGGCGCCGGCACACGAGTCCGGAGCCCGGGCAAGAAGTACCGCTCCGTCTGCGTGCAGACCATGGAAGGTCCGAGCCTTCTGCTGCAACACATGTGCATGGAATATATGTAACATGACGTTATATTAAATTATATTAATTTTGGCCGACGCTTGTATCCAATGCGCCTTGCAATACGAGGACAAGTTTCACGACAGCGTGGGAACCATATGAGAGTATTAACTGCTGAAATCTGTATGTAAGAGTAATGCAAGAAGATGCTTTAGGAGAGGATATCCTCTCTGGATAGAAGAGTCTAGAGGTGGGCGTTACATCGATTTTATTATTAAATTCGACGTTACACTTTAGTACGATGTGTTTTTATGAAAACCGATTTCATTACTAATTTTACGCGCGAGCGCCAAAAGCGGAACTAATGCGACACACCGCAGCTCCCAGCGAAATGAAAATAGCCGCAGCACCAGCACAACATCCCATGTTCAGCAAGCGACCATCCCTGTATGCCATATGATAAAAATAACAAACGCTGTATATCGCAAAAGACATGGTGCCCATACATACTGAGGAATGGCCGGGATTCATTAACGTACTGAAAGTTTTAGACCCGATGTACGTGCTTCCAATGCCTATTGCTTGTTAACATTTCCAGGAAAAAAATGAGACCACCTCATTTTTCTTAACACTGGCCGTTTTTCAAAAGCTTTGTCAAGCCCAATGGCATAAAGTATTGATACGTTATAAAATGGTGTGGGTTTTTTAAAACTATTATTATAACTTATTACCTTTGAAGGTGTATTGCGTCGTTGCCAGTTTGAAACTGAGCTATAGAGAAAGCTTTCTACATTGGCATGGTCTGGCATCTCACAAGCATCTTTTTTGGCTTGTCAAATTGCACTTTAACCCTAAAGTAAAATAACAAAACAGTTAAAATTTCTTTGTCGTCTGTAGTTTGATTTTGACTAGGGGAGGGGAAAATCGGATTTATTGTTGTTTCTTTGTTTGTAGTGTTTGACTCGCCCTCCATAGATGGAATATTTGGCAAGGAGTGGTGCTCCAGTCTGTGGGACAAGAGGGAGCCCAGAGCAGAGGAGAAGCCAAAAGAAGTGGAACCTGATGTTCCTGACGAGGTGAACGTTGCTCAGATGTGTTCAAGTCATTTCCAGCTGCTATTTTAATCTTTCTTTTGCTTTCATGTAGCCCGAACACCTTGATCACGGCAAAACAGAAGACATCAAAGAAGAAAACGCAGAAAAGGAAATTTGTCCCAGCAATACGAGTAAGACAAAACCAATATTGCTTTATTGCCACCAAAGCCTTTATTATTATTCTTATTATTATATAATGGAAACAGGTCTATTTGATTTGTTGTTCTGCTTCATCCCATTTCAGCAGCAAACAGAACATACCTCCTCTCTCCGTTAAAGCGGGACGATGTTCAGGAGGTGAATCTAGTGGAGGATGAAGGCGGTGAGGAGGAGGACGACGTATGTTTTGTATCTTCCGGATTTTTGGGGGCTCCAGGTATCCATCCCGAGCCACTGGGTTTCCCAAGAAGTGGCTTCTCAAAGATTATAGCTGCAGATGGCACCATTAAATATTTGCTACAGCCGAGCGATAAGCTGGAACTTAACGAATACTGCATGCCCGTTGAATTTATGGAGGGGGAATCCACAGAAGCCCATTCCCTCAGGGCACAGGAGGAGGACAGCTCCCAGGACCTATTAATGGATTCAGAAAACCTGTTCGGCTTAAGTGGGGGTGAAAACCTGGATTACTTCGACAGGTTCGACCTGCAAGAGGAAGCGGAGATGGAAGAGCAGGCGGCGAAGACGAAATTCAGCTGCTCAGAGTGTGGCAAGACGTTCGTGCGGCAGAGGTGTCTTACTTTACACAGGAAATGCCACCAGAGGCAGAATTCACACATTTGCCAGGTTTGCAAGGTGGTGTTTCCCCAAATGAACTTGCTCCGAACCCATAAGTGTTTGCCCCCTAACAGCACCTCAAAGATGCTGAATCAGAGGTTTGGCTGTGAGCAGTGTGGGAAGAGGTTCCACTCCAGAGCCAACCTCCGGGTGCATTACGCTGTGCACACTGGCGAGAGGCCGCACAGATGCAGCTACTGCGGGAGAGGATTTACCCAGAAAGGAAACTTAAACACCCACGAACGCATCCACAGAGGAGAGAAGCCCTTTGTGTGTGTAACCTGTGGAAAACGATTCACGCAGAAAGTGAACCTGAATCACCACTTGGCTATTCACAGCGGGATGAAAAGTGTCAAAACAAAGAAGACTGTGGACGAATCACAGTGACTTCACAGTCCACGAGGCCAGACCTGCCCTCAGACCTGCCCTTTGTTTCACTTTATACTCTGTGGTTGTATCATCATTGCAACTTGGTATTAGTTAGATAATTAATATCTGCGAAAAGAGGTTTAATAACAAATCAATACTAGAGTTTTCTCTTTGTAGTCATTTGTTTGGAGCCACACTGCTAAAGTTCTCTGGGAACAGCTTAGTTGCACAAATACACTGTGTTCTGGATGACTCTAGAGTGACTGGGTATGCAGGAAATGATATGAAGTTTAAAGTTTTTTTTTTGTATTCACAGATCTGTCAAAGTTCTGTTGGCTTGCATTCATATATTCTTATAAATCTGGTCAAATCTGACATTTTTCTACTTTACTTGAACAGACGTGATGTATGCGAGTATAAAGAAGTATAAAATTGACACAGTTTGGATTTTACAGGAATGGTTACTATAGTAACTACATCTTTCACACATAAGATGTAGTTGATCAGCCAAGAGGTGCTTGGAATCTATGGGCATTTCTCAATATGGAGAATACGTTCTCAGTATGGTCTGGTCTGTTCTTGGGAGTTCAGGTCTAGCAAGATCAGCTGAGGAGTCCAGACTCCAAATCTATTCGTTAAAAAAGATACATCGATTAAAAATGTATTTTTAACAAATGATGCCTATAGTGGACAGGTGGAGAATAATTGTGGTATTAATAGTGGAGGTCATTTGTATATTGTAAGAAAGATTAGGTAGAACAGGTCGGGCTGTGGTCAGTTAAAAATGCCCAAGAGTCGAGGACCCTTCCGTAGTGCTGGGCGATTTGGCCTAAAATCAAAATCTCGATTAATTAAACATTTTAACTCAATTACGATTAATAAATGATTATTTTATTTATTGATTTATTTTTTGCCCTCATAATTCACTGACAAGTTGCTCAGTTGTCTCAGTGTTTAAGCTCTCCATGCTCGACATGTCGGTGGAATAACGCAACATAACGGAGCGGGGTCACGTGACTCCACACGCGGTAGTGTTTTTAAAGGGACAGTAATCGAAATAATCGACCTGGAAAAATTTGATCGATTATAGGTTCTGAATGTCGATTTTGATTACTTTTCAATTAATCGCCCAGCCCTACCCTTCTGGGTGTTTGTTCTGTGCCTGGCTAGATGTGAACTTTCACCTGGAACTGGACCTTTCATAAAGTGCATGAGAACATTAGTACAAAGAGGAATGCTTATTGAGAAAACGCCCGTATTTTGTTTCTTTAGTTTGGCACTAACTTTACTCACACTAGAAGTCAATAATCACTCAAACCTTTTCCATTAATGCATGTTAAACTTCTTTAAAAGGACTCAAATCACTCTTTATGATTTGAGTATAATGAGTCTCAGAGAAGTTGATGTGTTCATGTTGATTTGGGGCACATTAAGACTTGAGCTGTTAAAATAAACATCACTGTGCAGCTGAACACTGAAGGCTATTTTAGACAACAGGGTCTGTTTTCACTAAAAATACAGAGGAATCTGATCCCAGATCAGTCCTTATGAATGCTTTGTGAAAACTAGGCCTGCTGTTGCCTGAAATGACTGCATGTAGCAGTTTGGTGGATTTTTATAGCTCTACACCACATCAAGTCTGCACTGCCTTGGCTGAACGGGTGATGTATTTTTACAACAAAAAAAGTAAAACATTATATACATTTAATATTTTTTCCCAAAAAAGCTCTAGAGAGCAGAATTGAACTCCCACAGCAAGATTTTTGGTTGATATATCAATTGGGTTATGGCTATAAGTGGGGTATAACTGGATTTTTAGTTATTAACAACTGCAGTGGCTAAAACTTGCTACTCTTGACCTACACTGAATGAGACTCATCAGTATACTTTTTTAATACCTACTTGAGATGTATATATTTATATATGTGGCTAGTTAATCATGGGCCATGCTTCAGGCCAATGAAGTGTGTACAGCCTATGAAGTGCTTTAACTATATTTGTACATGTCCACATACGCCATATTTATACATATATAAATATACACACAGATGCTGTGAACCCCGCCCTGACACGTTGTGAGGAGCACAGCAATATTAAAATGCATGCTATTTTTATCCTGGTGGGTGGCTGCCGTAGTCAGAGTCATTTAGTGCTGGGATATGA
>JBBPDC010000141.1:2028898-2061572 GCA_037974485.1 Hemigrammopetersius urotaenia
CGACCTGGAAAAATTGGATCGATTATAGGTTCTGAATGTCGATTTCGATTACTTTTCGATTAATCGCCCAGCCCTAAGTTTGGATGACACTGGTGTTGCACCAATATTGTATTAGTATTGGAATGCAGGTACCAAAATATACGGACAGTAGAGGATATTGCTGCTGATGCAAAGTGATGCAAGAAGTAAGAATTGCAATACATCTAATATAGTAGGGTATATGAAGATAAACCATGGCAATTTTGTAGCTCTGATAAATGCAACATGTACATTATATTTGTTTAATATGTGTCCAAAATAAAACATTTAAAAAGTGGCATCTTATAAATATATCATAAGCACATATATAATATAATATATAGGCACAAGCAGTTTAGATTGAGATGGTATCAATATCAGTTCTCAGTATCAGCTGATACGTGTGGATCAGATATTGGTTTTGGAATGGAAATGTGGTACATAATTTTATTACATCCAACAGCGAAAATGGATAGTCCGGCTACCGAACAACCTGTTGTAGATTCTTTTATCTTCTATACACATTATGTAGTTAAAACACTGAGGAATATAACACAGGATTAAGGGGTTCAAAAGACTTCACATGCTAAACAAAACGCCTGAAAATGCACTGAATAGATAGTTTCTAAATGTCATAATTCATATTCTTATTCATATTCTACCCTCCTTTAGAGAGTATCCTGATGAGGACGGACCCAAGCATTGGCCTAACTCCCGATACGCTCACGTGATGAAGCTGCGCCAAGCTGCTCTGGATTCAGCCCGAGAGATGTGGGCTGACTACTTACTGGTGTGTGTTTCCCAGTCTGAGCTAGCAATGAACACAATACAGACAAAGACAACGGCAGGCTGGACATAGAAAGTTGACTAAGCCATCCTTTTCCCTGCTCAGAAGACCACAAGTCGTGACAATTATAATTAAATTTGCTTTATTGGTGCTATTTTCGTGCACAATGCTTGATCCATGTTGTCTAAGGAATATGGGCTGTGACACTTGGACAGGATCAACCCGTGTTTAGAGGGCGCGACACCATAAAGCGTCTGGCCAGCTGAAACATCTTTATGCTCAAAATGCTGCTATAATTTTGCAGTGGAGCTACAAGGCTCCACCCAAACCTCTCTTGGCTATTGGATGAACTCTGAGATAAAACCCTTTAAATCTAATTTTTACGGGAATCATTCTTTAAGCACCAGGGTGTTGAATAGAATTTTCGATGTAGATTACAAAAAAAGAAAAAAATGTAACAACTGCACTGGTATGTCAGCAGTATGAACTCCTTCTCCTTCCCCTCCCACTTTGCTCTGATGTGATTGGACTGATTTTATCGATAGCAAATGAAATATGGTAGGTAGATACGGGTGCTTGTGTCAGCGATATGTTCGCAGTACACTGCTTTCCAATTATGTTTTGAAGTAATTATGCTTTTATTAATCCAGTGCCAGCCTATTCACCTACTGAAATGAGACCAGGTGGTTACTGTTCAGCTTCACTTTAAAGGGCCTATGTTGCCCCTGCAATCAGGAGGTTGTGGGTTCGATTCCCAACACTGCTAGTGTCATCACTGAGGTACCCTCCAGCAAGGTACCATCTTCATACACAGCTCCCCGGATGCCCCTTGTTGATGGCAGCCCACTGCTTCACTCGGTGAATGGGTTAAATATATACTTGTCTGTTCAGCCTGAAGAAATTTGGCCACTCCCATTCATGCAAAAGTATATTTCAGACTGCTTTTTAAAATTAGGCACAATACATGACGTCCAATCAGAACAGAGGAGTCACATCCCAATCTAACTGGGGCAGCTGGTAGTCTAGTGGTTAGGGCGTTCACCCTGCAATCAGAAAGTCGTGGGTTCGATTCCCAAGACCGCTAGGCAAGGTACTGTCCCCACACACTGCTACCCCACATATGTCCCCTTTAAAAAGAAAAATATGTAAGATATGAATCCTTTAAAATTGCTTTTTGGCATATGGTACTCTCATCAATTCTAGATGCATCTTAAGTCTTTTTGTTCAAATTTCTCAACTATTTGTAAACTTGGACTAGTAGCAAAGGACTGCACTGTATTAGACATTTACTGATTATATTATAATTCACATTTGTCACAGATCAGTTGTGTCTGCATTTGAATGGAAGTGTACGAATTGATGGTACTTTCATTCACTTCAGTAATAAATGTGTTTCATTCTCTCCTATTTCAGATAGTTGACTGTGACAACCTCCTGACCAATCAGGATGTGCTGTGGAAGCTAATAAAAGAGAATAAAACGATCATTGCTCCGATGCTGGAATCTCGTGCGGCCTATTCCAACTTCTGGTGTGGAATGTCTTCACAGGTTTGTGTTTCTCTGCCTCCTGATGCTGCACATTTGTTAACCCTGCTAGTTGTTATTGTCATTTGTCAGTCTACATTCAATTCACAGCGCATTAATATTTTGTAATGTAATTACATAGGTAATTATACCTAATTGTAATGAATGACATTCAGCCTGTATGGAAGTTCAGCTCTGTACATCTGTGGGTCGATGCCAAAACAAACAAGCACTTGGCAAAAATGTAAAGACCGCACAAGCAAACTTTTCATCAAATTGTAATCATCATATAATATCTTGTACATAGATACTCCCCGTTAATTAACGCTCCAGCCAATTAGGGACTACCTTTATTAGATAGAGCAGGTGTTGCAGATTGTGACGGGGACCAGATCTCCAAGACCAGGGTTGGTGGCCACTAGTTTAGAAACTATACTGTTCACAGAATGTCTGAATGTCTCTGTAAACCTGAAGTGAGCAATCATCCACCGGATGACAACCTGACTCTTTATTGTTTTTACTGATGACAATTTAAATGGTTAAATTCAAACCATCTAGAGCAATTCGTGCTCCTTCATGCATATGTATTTTGTTTTGGACATAAATGCACAATCTGTGTGTGTAAAAGAGCGAGAAGAAACAAGCACATGCAAAACATTTAGAGCTGAATTAGCTGAGTTTGTTTCTAAAGGGTTACTACAAGCGGACCCCTGCCTACATACCGATGCGGAAGCAGGTACGGAAAGGCTGCTTTGCTGTTCCAATGGTGCACTCAACCTTCCTGGTGGATCTGCGCAAAGAGGCCTCCAGACTCTTGGCCTTCCACCCACCGCACCCCGACTACAGCTGGGCATTCGATGACATCATAGTCTTCGCCTTCTCTGCTCGAATGGCAGGTGTGTGCCTCTTTAAATACACACACAAACACATACATACACATACACACACACAAACATACAAACACACACACACACACACACACACACACATACACACACACACAAACACACACACACAGAAGGACTTATAATGATGATAATAATCTCTGAAACATAAAAGGCTTTAAAGATTTAAAGCAATTGTTAGACAGAAATCTAATTTAAATACAGTTGATCAGACAAAAGCTGTTTGGTGTCTTAGATTCGCTTCTTTAGTTTTGCGCTGGAGCTGCAAGGCCAGTGTTGCTAACTAGTAATGGACGCTTAGACCTGCATTTGTGATTTTTCCGACAATGTAATGTACGTACAGTTATCGGCATAATTATATGCATCTGTGGTAAATATGGGTTTAAAAAAGGTATGTGCATATGGGTAACAAAATCAAAACTTTTATTAAAGTCTTTGAAAATAAGAAACATCTAAAACAAAACCATTGAGAGACACAGACGGCAACAAAAGCATTAACACGGGGTACAATCTGTTTTGTTCAGAGGTGCAGATGTTTGTTTGTAATAAGGAGACGTACGGCTATTTCCCTGTTCCTCTTCGCTCCCACAACACTCTTCAGGATGAAGCCGACAGCTTCATTCACTCCATGCTGGAGGTCAATGGTGAGTTTCTCAGCTGAAGATAAAGTAGAAGTGTAATGGCTAAGTGTCGTGGGTGCCTCAGCTTTACTGTCCTCTGTCCCTACACAGTGCGAAATCCACCTGTGGAGCCCTCCAAATACCTTCGCTTCCCTTCCAAACAACCCGACAAGATGGGCTTTGATGAGGTATGTTTTGGCCTTCACTGGGATGACTTGTTCCCAAATCAGCCTGCGCTAAAGGAATAGCATGTAGATGAAGCTATGAGGCTAAGTGAGCTAACAGTTTACATTAGCTTACACCCACCTGGTAGCTTTGTGCTAAATGCATAATCACACTCTTGCCTCCCCATTTATCACATACCATCTTGGGTTATTATTAGTATTCTTAAATGGACATGCACATGTGGCTTCTGTCACTGTATGACATATCCAGAAATATCTACTGTAATCTGGGATATACTGTTAATACCCCAGTACTGACAAACATTCACTGCCTGTTTATTTACTGTGACGGTACTAGCTTTAGGACTGGCTTTAATAGCTACAAAACAGAGTATTAAAGCGTATGTGTTTGTGTGTGGATGTATTAATGCGTGCAGGTGTTCATGATAAATCTCCCGCGCCGATCGGACCGTCGAGAGCGAATGCTTAGGGCGCTCCGCGAGATGGAGATTGACAGCAAGATTGTGGCTGCTGTCGACGGCAAGTAAGACAGATTTCCTCAACTTCACATGCCTGCTCCCTAAGATTGTGAGACCAAAAAAGAAAAAAATGAATTAAATACATAGCATATGATATATTTGTGCACTTTCCTTAGAGCCATGAATGTGACTGAGGTCCATGATTTGGGGATCCACATGCTGCCAGGCTACAGTGACCCCTACCATGGCAGGCCTCTTACTAAAGGAGAGCTGGGCTGTTTCCTCTCCCATTACAACATCTGGAAAGAGGTAGGAAGCTGTGGCTTACAAATGGAACCCTTTTTACTTAAATCAAGTTAAATTGTAGATTGTAGTTGTGGCATAGGAATGTACCTTAGTTTTACTTAAGCTGGGCATACACTGTGCGATTTTTTCAGTCGCGTTATTTAACTCCTGCTCAAATGGTTAGAGGTTAGAAGTTCGTAGCTCATGATTCATGTTCTCCCACCTTGCGGCCTCTGATGCGACCTGACTGCTCAAACTGTACGTCCATACATGACACGTGGGGCTCTTGTTTCTGGAACTGGAACGTAAACAGAAGAAGAAGAACCTGGAAGTGGGAAGACGGTCATCTGAGAATTTGAGAATGCTGACCAAAGAGAAACGTGCTGCCTTGGCAATTCGTGCCATTCTGTGCGCAGAAACGTCTGAAAGGAAAAGGCGACGGCGTGTATGGACAAGGAAATGGCTGGGCAGACGTGGGCAGTACGGTCTGTACAGTACGTTCGCCCTGTGATCAGAAAGTCTGGGTTCGATTCCCAAGACCGCTAGACATTGCTGAGGTACCCTGAGCAAGGTACCGTCCCCACACACTGCTGTCCCCACGCACTGTGTTCCTGCCTGCCCTCTGCTTCACTTGGTGAATGGGTTTAATACAGAGGTGGAATTTCGTGCTGTTCACAATGTGTGCTGTGGTGTGTTCATGTATGACAGAATTTTCACTTTCAAAGTTCTACTAGTTAGGCCTCTATCGCTTGTGTCCAGATCACATGCTGTGCTGCCATGCTGCTGTGTCTTTTTGATTTCTATTTCTGGGTTTGCGCATGCGCAGTGAGAGAGGTTGCGTTAAATCGGCTCGTGGCGCTGCTTCAACAATGCGAGACCCTCACAAGGGGCGATTTCAAACAGGTGTGATTTTCTTGTGATCATATGATTGCTGATCAGGAGCAGGTCGCTTCTCATGACCCAATGCACACGATACACGACACGTGATTAAGGCGAAACTCGGGCCGCTACTCAAAATGGTCGCACGAGTGAAAAATCGTCTCAAAATGGGCCATAAATCACACAGTGTATGCCCAGCTTTAGTGGATACATGTGAACATTAAATTGATGGCTAATTGAAAAGTCAAAATGTGACTGATTAGGCAAGGCTGATCTTGCAAACCTCGTATCTGAATCATCACAGAGTTGCTTAGAAACCAAGCTGTTAAGTAATTTCAGACCTGTTTGCGCAGTTTCTGACACTATATGACATACTGTTTTCTATTAAATAGGACATTAGCTTTGTAGTTCAGTGCTGATCAAGCAAGTTTCAGATACTGAACATGCTTTGACCGATCACTTACTGTCAGGATGAGGAGTGAATGGTGTAAATTATTTATTCACCAGCTTTTCTTCTTTTCTCTGCTTCGCTTCCAGATAGTGGAGCAAGGCCTTCAGGCCTCACTGGTGATAGAAGACGACCTACGGTTTGAGGTTTTTTTCAAGCGCCGCCTAAAGAATCTGTTGAGCGAGGTGCAGAGCGAAAGCCTGAACTGGGACCTTATGTGAGTTGCCCGGTTTTCTAGAAGCACTTATGGAACTCTGATGTTATTTTTAAGGGATGAAAATTTGTTTTTTTTTTTCTCCACTTTCTCAGCTATATAGGCCGAAAGAGGATGCAGGTGGACCGGCCGGAGAAAGCTGTGCCAAACATACACAACCTGGTGGAGGCAGACTATTCCTACTGGACGCTGGGATATATGATCTCATTAAAGGGGGCCAAAAAGCTCCTGAAGGCCGAACCACTCAGCAAGATGCTGCCTGTGGATGAGTTCCTTCCTATTATGTTCAACAAACATCCTGTGTGAGTTTATACATTTATATACTGTATCCCACTATACTGTATTATACATGGTCTCATTACATGGCACAAATGACTTAAGTGCATCTGAAAGCTATATAAAACCTATTTGTTGTGAAAAATTAGTCACAATGCAGTTTTCCTGAGAGCCCAGGTTTAGGGTTAGTGATGATTTAGACTAGCAGATTCTAATTGGTATATTATTTTCCATTACATGTAAGCTACTTTAGCCCAGTAGAAGAAGCAAATTCTGAGCACCACGCATGACATGACTAATTGACTACATTTAGCGTACGAGAAAAACGAATGCAAATTTGATTTTCACAATATAATCCTTAAGATTTCACTACTGTAGGTTTCACTACTGGTTGGTAAAAGGTCAAATCATGCCACTTCACTATATTTAAACTATAGAGGTAGGAAGCTGTGGCTTACGAACGTAACTTAGTTTTACTTAGTGGACCTTAAATTGATGGTGCAATGAAAGTCAAAGTTTTCCAAAATAGACCTGGTTGGCCAAGACAGGACTCATCTCGTAAACTTCATATCTGAATCATTACAGGCTTGCCTAGGTCATCTTAGTAATAGACCTGTTTATGTGGTTTATGACACTATAGGACATGCTACTTTTTGTATTAAATTGAACGGCTGTTAGCTTTGTAGCTCCAGGTCAGTGCTCAACAAGCTCAACTTGACTGTTTAAATTTAAATGTAACAGTATTAGGACTCATTACTACTCTTTAACCCTTTACAGATCAGACTACATGGAGCAATTTGAGAACAGAGACCTGAAGGCCTTCTCAGCGGAGCCCCTGCTGGTGTACCCCACCCACTACACGGGCGAGCCGGGCTACATCAGCGACACGGAGACGTCCACCGTGTGGGACAATGAGAGCAAGCGCACAGACTGGGACAGGAAACGCTCCCGCAAAACTCACGAACAAGCCGAGATCAGCACGGAGGCCCAGAACTCTGACGTGCTGCAGTCTCCTCTTGACAGTACGGCACGAGACGAGCTATGACCCGCGCCGTTAAGACCCTTCACATCCAGAACCATGCATAATTCACTTTTGGGATAGAACATGTTTTTTCATGTTTGTTTGTTTTGTTTTGTTTGTTTTTAAAGGTCTTGGGATATACCACACCATCTGTGCCTTTTGATTGACCAAAGAATGATTTTTCAATGTTTTTTCCTCTTCTGTGTTCTTTCAAGAGGGTATAAAATTTGCCTCGATTAGCTTTGATTACGATTCTTCAGGAAACCATTCAGTTCTTCATGAAAGCTCCTATTTGACCAGGCTTTGTGCTTTGAATATTTTTGTGCACTATTTACAGTAGCGGATTATAGACAAGTAGAACGATATACAAAGCCTTTTTAAACGTCAACGTTTGAAAGGCTACATATTTTATTTTGGCAAAAATACAGTGTAATTGACTTAAAGATGAAAACTTTCCACAATCAATGTAGATAAACCACTACCTTCAGGTGCATTATATACCTCTAACTCTTTCAGATCCAACCACATCAGTGCCTTTGCCTCGCTAGACTTTCTGGTGTCCCTGCAATCTCAGTATAAGCCAAACGTTTTCTGTGAAGCTGTCGCTGGCTGCTGTAGTCCACTATTCCTCATTTTAAAATCCACAACAGTCATAGACTTGTTTACTTACACAGTGTGTCCAAAAGTTTGTAGACACCTACTCCTCCAGTGTCCCCCTTCTCCACCCTCTTTGCCTTTCTTGCCTTTACTGAATTAATCCATTAGTGAGGTCAAGTGCTGAATTTGGACGATCAGTTCTGGATTACAATCTACAACTCTTCCCAGTGGTATTGGATGCTACTCTCATTATAGAGAATGCAGTTCAATGCTGTGGGGCTTTATATCTCTTGCCATTGGGCATAAAGCCTCATGCACAGGTGCTCCAAAGTCTCCCTCTCTATTGGGCGTCCTTTTCTATATTATAGCTGTATTTGTACCACTGTGTCAGCAATGGATGTAGCTACATTGTCTAACTTTTGGACATATTGTGTCACACTATCGTGATGTCTGTACTATTGCCACTATTTGTGTTAGAAAATGAAAAAGAAAGGCAATCGTCTTTACTGTGTGTAATGATAAAGCAGTTGTTGTTTTTTTTTATTATATCTCCCATCTATGTATCTGGTCATTCATCGGGCCAGTCCCAGACGTTGCCGGACACATTCTTTCATGAACACCAGCCTCTGCAGAAGTCTCACAGACAATTTGTGGTTTTGCAGCTATATCATCAGAGAAGCCATTGAAATACCAAACATTTTCCACATGGCCGCAGAGTCTTTAAGAGCGGACAGATTCATGTGTTGTGCAGTGTTTTGGTAGTGTGTGGGAGTGGGGACCCCTGACGCTGGCCATTGGGCATCTAGCTGAGGCTCATATTTGTACTACGCTGGCTAAAGCATTGAACTTGCTTGATTGTAATATTCATTGATATGCCGTCAGTGCAGTTTTGTCTTTTGGGTTGCACACTTTCACAGATACTTGTGTTAATGTCATATGTTTTCTCCATGTAGAGACCATGTACTCATTTGATTCAGGGAGTCACGTTGCATTTTTTTACCAGTATATTCTGGCAAAAAGCACAAATAGCTAGTCAAGCTGTCACCATGTTGTGTTCCGAATGTGCCTCAAAAATACACTGCTAAGTGACGTAAGGCGGTTTTGTGTGTTTTTTAATATGTGCTCTCATTCCGTAGGTGTCTGTGGTCATAGATTTATGAGAATTGTAAATTACAGAGGTGGTCCTGAGATTGCTTCTCTTCCATGGCATTTCGTTGAGTGACATCCTGCTATATCCTCACACTTGACTTATAATGACCTTGTGAGAAAGATAAAACCGACTTTATTTCTGCTTGTGAGCTGGCCTCCATAGTTCTCCTACCCGCTTTTTACCACCAGTGCGGCTGATTTACGGTTGCACTAGATAGCTAGCGTATGTTATCACCTGCCCTCTGACAGTAGCACAAGTAGTACATGGCAGCTCAACTGATTGACTATTATGTGTGCAATATAATTCCCCATCGTGGTGAAATAACTAATTTTTAGATTTACCTCAATCTGTTGTCGCTTTTCATTAGCATTTTTCATTAGCATTTTTCTGCAGTGTTGGATCGAAGTTATGATTTTAAATCGATGTTTCACAGAAATCGTCTTTATAGGATTTCATTTGCAGATCGCTAAGGTGCCACTCATCCGCTGGCAATTGAGCTAGATGTGTTTGGGCAGGAAAACAGCAAACTGCTGGGCTTGGAAACACTGCTTACACCGCGCTAGGAAATTACTGACACCCCTGGTGAAGATGGAATACAAGACTTGTTTTGAAAACAGAAGAGTCTTTTTGCTGAACTAAGATTCTTTTTACACAATGCACATTTATTTTCAGAAGCAGAAAATTACAATCATAGGCCCAGATTTGACCCATATTTTAGTACCAGATCAAGGTCATTAATGGCAAAGACCTTTTTTTCAGTTTGTAAATTGATTTTATTAACCGTTCAGACGTTTGATTGTCTATGCACTACAAAGCTACATTAATTTCACTGATTTTTGTCCTTCGAAACCACAAGAAAGGCATTTGCTGGATTTCAGATACTGTTACTGAGAGGGAGTGCACCATATTGAGCCTTATTTATATTTGCGTTTCCATTTTACGCCTCTCAGAAGAAGGTCAGTCTATACTATCGTCCGTTTTAAAGGTAACAGTAAATCTGGAGAGTTTATTCGAGGCTGCTTCATAAAGTGTGTAAGGAAAAGCAGAAGAGTAACTGGTCCTCAGGTGACCGAGAGTGTCAGGGCAGGATGTGATCAGACTGTGTCAGCACAAACTGTCTGTCTAACAGAAAGGACATTATAGTAGGACTGTAGTGCCTCTTATGAGACAAATGACAGTTTGAGGTTTCAGTGGTGTGAAAACCACAGGCACTACAGGACTGTGGAAAACAGTGTTGCGTCGTCCTTCACTATAGTGGGTGAGTGCATGTGAAGCTTAAGAGGACATTACAGGCCTGAAGGCTTGACCCTTAAGGTGAGGGGTCAGGTGGTGCTCTCTACCAACATCATCAAAACTGCAAAACTGCTGGAAAAATGTTTTTCAGTACCTTACCACCATTCCAGATGCCAAGGTGCATTAAATCATTGACGGTGCATCTGGTGGCTTGAGATTATCCCGCTCCCTTACTTACACAGTAGGCTGTGCATTCAGGAAGAAACCAAAGGAGACACTAATCTTATTTTTGATGACTGACTACATTTCAGGCAAGATTTGTCGCTTTGAGTTTTCACCAACCTCAATTTGATCCATTTTTTGCTCAGACCTGTAATGCTTACAGTAGCCAAGAGAGGGCAGGAGAGTAGTAAGAAGACGTCCAAACCAGTGTTTCCCATCCTCAGTCTTGAATTTCAGAATTTTATTCACATTTTTACTGCTGTTGTACACCTGTGCAGTATTAATTAGTTGGATCAGGTGCACTGGGGACGTGTAGAACAGGAGGGTCACCGGAACCAGGACTGGGAACCACTGCTTTAGACCATTAGGCCTCACAAACACCTGGCTGAAGGCCTCTCTGTTCTGTTACTGTGTTTATTATAGCTCCTGGGAAAGCACTACTGTCTCTATAGGAACAAAAACCTGAACATTCAGACTGAAAATACCAGATGATTCTTTGTTGCATAGAAATTAAATCAACATGCATTGAAAGTCCTTGTTTCCACATACAAGATTTTGCTCCAGCGATATAAACGTGTATATAAAATACACCAGGGAAGCACAAAAATGATGATTCACTGCTCATGGGGAAAAAAAAGATCCCTGAGCAGTAGAGCAGTTATATGCTTGTTGTTTTTTTTAGAAACACAGGTCCTTTATACTCATATCTGAAACAAAGTGCTGTTTATTAGATCAGTGATGAATAACCACACATAGGTCACACATAGCTTACCACAGTTTATTAATAACTGTGTGGGTCACTGCTTCAGCCTGTTCCTCTACCATGGCCTGCTATCGCTTGTCCTCAGTTGTTCTGTATTATGCAGAGTTCTGGGGTGACGAGGTGTGTCTTACAGTGACAGCGAGGCACACTTCCTCTTCACGCAATGGTGAAAGAGCGTTGGCCAACCTCCGCTTTAGAGGAAGCACAGTGTGCTTACAACAAATGAGAGAAGAGAGAGAGAGCAAAGACATGGTGGCAAGTCGGCCTTAGAGGGTGTCCTTTCTGTAGGTCGGTTTGAATGTTAGCAGAAAACTACTAGGCTGACCTGGGGCCTGCTGGGTCTGGACTCTGTTCTGTCCAAATCTTCAGCATCTAACCTAAAGTTGATGGAGTAACCAGTGTGTGAAGATACACTCTGTTGTCTGCAGGTGGTTCTGTGGTTGGGGTCTAGATGGAGGAGACGGCAGAGACTGCAAAGTTAAGGCAACCTAAGGGTAAGTTGAATTTACCAACTGTGCCAGTTTGATGTATAAAGCATCAAGTATTTAGTCTATAAATATATACATAAATACATATATATCGCTGCGTTTCCTGGATCTGTGTCTTTGTTCCTTTTCTTACTCTGAGTGGATGTGCGTGTGTGTGTGTGCATAATGCAACACATTTTTGTCAGTGCATGATCAGGGAACTTCCTGTCTTCTTCTGCATTTTGACTTTGCATCCTAGTTGCATCTAAGAATAGCTTCCACATGTACTAACGGCTAATATACTACCTATTGTCAGTATCTTGCGGTGTGAAGAATATCATGCATGTCATCCTCAAACAATAGATAAAGCAAGAATGCAAATTTCTTTTTGGTTTTACTTGATTTTATTTGATTGTATTGTATCATCTGTTAAACAGTACTGGGTGATTTTTAAAAAATCTTGAAAAAATGTAATAATAGAGGATTAACTTAAGTCCACCTTAGTGTTCAAGAAGCCTTAAGCGGTCATCTATTATTTCCTGTTTCACTGGGGTATAAATACGTGTCGACACAGAGGCCACATTCCCCAGAAAAGGTGTTTAGCTAAAGCTAGGCTGCGGTCCAGATGAGCTGCAGTTCTAGGCCAGTGTTTGATTGTTCCAGTCACACATTGTTTTGTGTTGGCCTTGCCTTTGCACCTGACCCACAGAAAGGTCAAGAAAAATACAGAATAACACATTTTTCCAAATGCGTGATCACTGGAAGTCACCTTCCAGTACCTTTTGCATAATGTAACACAAACCAGGGGCCTTCATAGGACAGTGATACTGAGGACAAACTGTTCTCAATTAAGGCATATTTTTGACCAGGAGATCAGAAAACGTCTGCTGACCATCATGAGTCAGGCAATGGCTTTAGCAACAAGTCTGAAAATGTCCATATTCAAGTTTCAAACAACCAGACATGTAGATGTGATTTTGCCTAGAAGTGGGGCAAATGTTTCTCCAGGAATCACAGTCAGAAGATTACAGAAGTAGCAACACCATGTCAGTAGATGCCACCTCTGAGCCAACAGTCTGTTTGAAGGGCAGAAAACATGAGCATCTGAAGTTCACTGTACGCTACTAGAACTCTGATTGGAATTGTGCCCAGTTCTAGTAGACAGATGAGACAAAAAATAGAGCTTTTTGGCAATACTTCAGATGGCCTTGCCATTAAAAGAATGATGCAACAGAAGCAAAGGCCATGGGACCCTCTGTTGAAAAGCAAGAACTGGGTCATGTTTGGATCTTCCAGCAGAACAATGATCCAAAATATACAATAAACTCCACACAAATATGCTTTAACAACTACACAATCCAGCCCAGTCCACTGACCTAAACCCAAGTGTAAAGCCATATAGTGATTTCAAAAGGAGAGTGCAATAGAGAGGACCTAAAACCTTGCAGGATCGGGGGAGATTCTGGATCAGGAGGTTCAGGTTTTTATTGAAGAGTGTTCTCTGCTTGCTCCAAGCTCAACAAACCTCAACAAGACCATTCACGGGTGTCATGTGGACAAAAAGTAGATCCATAAACTAATACACTGCAAAAAATCCTGATTTAACCAAGACTTGCAATCTTATTTCTGGCCTAAAAGTCTTTTTGATCATGTTTTGAGAATAATATAATAGAGCAGATTTTTTTTGCTTATATAGTATATAAAGATTGAGATATTTTTCCTATTTAAAGAAATCTTTAGACTAGAAACAAGTGAAATTATCTGTCAGTGCAGTAAGATATTTAATAAGATTTCTTGAAATATGGAAAAAATACCTTAAACAATCTTACCTTATTACAAAAATTGAAATACAAATTTCTTAATAACCTTACAAAGTCTACTCTTATATAGTATAATATTCTCAAAACAAGATCAAGAAGACTTTTAGGCTAGAAATAAGATTGCAAGTCTTAGTTAGATCAGGAGTTTTTGCAGTGTAAATGCAGATGTTCTTGAAATTAACAACTTTTCTGACATTTTTACCTTCTTATAGCTAGTGTGTCAATAACTATACAGCCGACTAGCTTAGGCTATTTATGTGGAGCCTTTCTGATAGCGTAAAACTGTGTGTGAGCACGTGTGCATATGCTGAAGGTCTCACTAGTCATTTCCAGTCTGACCTTTATGTCTTACTTGAAATGGCATGGACTTCCTGAGGGAACTCCCACTGACTACAGCAGAGCTAAAGTCAATAAGCTACAGGGTGAATTAAACCTGCGAGAAGATAAATGCCATTAACTCCCTCCATTCTGAATTTCTTAAACGCATCATTTGAATCTGAAAACAACACTTCACTGCAATACAAAGTCTCAACCTGCGCGACGGATGTGGTTGACCAAAATGGAGCAAAGCCGTGCGAGAGAAAGGAGGAGAGAAAGAAATACCATCCGTTTTTTTTTCAGGTGTTCAGTCCTTCCAACGCAGGAGTTTATTATTCTAGGACAAAAACCTCTTCGTGTGTTTGACGTTACGTGTGCAAAGTACAGTAAAACACTAAAAACACAGTTGGTTGTTTTGGGAAAGTAGGGTCCAAGGCAAACCACATGCATCCATGTGACGATAGTTGCAAAAAACTTCCCTTCGTTTTAGGCCTGGAACATTTTTCTTCCTATTTTTAAGCAAACCTTGTTTGCATTTCGAACCATTTAGATTAGGCACAATCCTGTTAGTTCCATGTTCTGCTAAGCTCATGTTATTGTATGCCTGCTGGTTGTCAGTTGACCACTTATGTTTTTTGTTAGTGTTCATCATTACTTCCCTTTTCGGTCCATGATACACTTCAACTGAAGTTATTGTAAAGTGCCTTTATTGTTCAGACTCTCTCTCTCTCTCTCTCTCTCTCTGCCTCCCTCTCTCTCTCTCCTCAGATGATGGTGTCCAGAACAGGTATTCGGGGACCAAACGCTACAGTGAAATTTTGAGGGATTTTGATAACCTGGACCTGTCCTTAGTGAGCGTGTATGTATTTCAGACATTATTCCCATTGACTGAAGACCAAATTCATACAAATCTAAAGTTCATTCATAATTATTCTATTTATTCATTTATTTAGTTGTCTAAAGTATTTATATCCACCATTCTTGCCGACCACAGTGTTTTGTGTACATTGCATAGTGTATTTAGTTGGGGTGGAGGTAGCTCAGTGGGTTGGACACTTGGCCCCAGACCAAGAGGTCATGGGTTCGAATCCTACCTACAGCACCACCACTGGGTCCCTGAGCAAGACCCTTAACCCTAAGTTGCTCCAGGGAGAGACTGCCCCCTGTAGATAGTGAATGGAAGTCGCTTTGGATAAAAGTGTCTGATAAATGCCGTAAATGTAAATGTAGTCCAAAGCATTTTCATTAATTACGTTTGCTGTATTTTATATTGTTCTTGTCTCTGTGTGTCTGTGCTGTCATAGCATCCATATTTCCTCCAGGATCAGTAAAGTTTTGTGTGTGTGTGTGTGTGTGTGTGTGTGTGTGTGTGTGTGTCACTGGATGACTCCCTCAGGTCTGTAGATGAGCTGCTGGCAGACCCTGACACACAGTCCCTCTCAGAAACAGCTGACACCACACTGGATGATTTGGCAGTGAGAAAACATTCTGAAATTCATGCTCGTGGTTTTCTAGGCCTGGCCCAAATCATTTAAATACTCATTTGGTATTTGATGGTATATTTAGTATTTGTCTTTTTTTTAGTCTACAACACACTGGCATTAGTATGGGCCTTTAAAAAGTCATTTTTACTGTATAAAAAAAAGTATGTCTGGTTTAATTTGGCCACAGACCACAGGATCTTTCAGGGCAATTAAAGCTAAAAGAGCAGAGATGCCTGAAATCATACTTGTATTAAATGATTATATCACAAGAAAAGAGTTTACGGAGTAAAAATGTATTAGGAAGCTACGACTGCAGCTGTGTGAGGGCACAAATTCAACCAGTTATTTAAGTAAGTGTAATAATAATACTTACTGTGCTTTTCTCAAGTGAAGGTGATAAAACCGGGAGGCTCACAGCTTCAAACCCGTTTGTTAGGTGGTGGTGTTGTACACCACTGAACAAACAGATAGTGGCAAATATATTAATTCAAATATTTTACCCTTCGAAGTGGCCTACGGAAATTATATTTGATATATTGGATTTACTGAATGTACTACAGTGATGTTATGCTTGACTACTGGATATACTTAGAATTGCAATAATAAAAATATTCAAATTATGGTTAATTTTAAATATAATATTTTTAAAAGGAGTTCTGAAAACCTGTGCTTCTCTCAGTTCTGAAAACCTGTGCTTCTCTCAGTTCTGAAAACCTGTGTGGCTCTTTTGTAGAATGAAGATGTGGATAATACAGTTGCATGCCAAGATGGAGAGGCTTCAGGAGAGGAAAAGGAAGGTGCTATGTCAGGTAGAATCATACCGTTCATGAACATTTGTTGTGTGTGTGTGTGTGTGTGTGTGTGTGTGTGAGAGAGAGAGAGAGAGAGAGAGAGAGAGAGAGAGAGAGAGAGGGAGCATGAGAGAGAGAGACAAACTGGAGGAGCATGAGACAGAGAAAGGAAAAGAGTGGGTGTTATGAATGTGTTTGCTGGTTGCAGTTGTCGGTCTGTCTTGCACTAATAGTGACTCATTATTGACGCTGACGTGTCCAAAAAGTCAGAGGCCCACGTTCCATTTAATAGGACCTCAGATCAGCAGCTGGCTGTCCTGGCCCAGGCCTGAACTCTGGAATTTGTTGTATCAGGGGAGCCCATGTTGAATAATGTCTTTATTGAACTACTCACATTGCTACTTGTGCTACTTTACACATTTGCATCATAGTTCTTTACAAAGTAAAAAACTCCCTGTTGTAAACAGGCCTACTCGCATCCTACAGTAAAACTGCTTTTTTGTTTTTTCATTAGCTGGTGAAGAAGCGGCAAATAGCTTTTTTATTTTAGCTTTTGGCTTTTTTTATTTAAATGTCTGTTATGATCAAAGACAGAATCACTGTGTTCACCACTTTGTCACTGTCTAAAGAAATCCGTGTGTCATTTTAGGCTCCAAAATGACTTGCAATAAAACCTCTTTTAATCAGCTTACTTTAAGTAAAGAATATTTTTTTGCCATTTCCCACAAAATTATTAGCCTAGGCTAGCAATGATTGTTTGAAACCAGAGGGGTACTCAGTGGTTGTATGATGTGTTTGTGTGATGCATGCTGGGTACTGTAGTTAAAGAACACTTCATCTGATCAATTAATGAAGCTTAGGGAGATAATGCTTCATATTATTGCATAACACGGCAGAAAACTAGGGTTAAAAAAACTAGGTCTAAAACTAGGTTTACCCAGGATTAAGCAGTCTATGATATACTTTAACCATTAGCCTACATTAGCGCGCTAACTTGTTTCTAACTTGGTCAACAAGCACTTATTAATCCATTAAATGCCATTTTTGTATGGCTAGTACAGTTTCGCTAGTTTACTGCTTTCGTCCATCTCATTCCTGCCTGGACAGGGACAGTAGAGAGTGAGGCCTGCAATAACTGATAACTGATCTTGAAGAGGTCCGTCTTGCCGCAGCACTTTAATCGGCTACCCTCTTAAAGCTTTTTTGTTTACATGTAATTAGCCACATGGGCTAATTGCCCCGAGCTGAGGGGATTAATGCAGGATGAGGGTGGAGAGGGGAGATTAAACCCACAGGCAGCTGCTCTCTTTCTGAGCTTCCTCTCAGAGGAGTGATGGTTTGATAGTAGAAATGTAGGAATTAGAGTTAAAATGGACCAATGACCCAGTAAACCGCAGGTTCAGGAGTGAACGAACTACAGCTGACAGAGAATGATGAAGACCGATGAATAGAAAGAAAGGGAAGAGAATTCGACTTCATGCTATTGATTACAGGCGTGTGAACTTGAGGCAGAGCCGCTTGCCCTGAAAGTTGCGTGGCATGCCAGCAGAGATTAGGGATTACTCTGCCACATGCCACGCATAGTGTTTAAATAACACACCAGGCCGTCTTCACGGCCCTCTGACCTGTTACTGGACTTGCTCACGCAGGAAACATCACCTTCAGCTCTCCGAAATGACAGCGAGCAGACCTTAGTCTTATGGTGGCTTTCTAATCTGTTGGACCATGCAGATCCCCCCCAACCCTCCAACCCCCACTGTGTGCGGTCTGACCTGTACTAAACCAAATGGTGGGGATGAAGAAGACCTTTGTATAAGCTTTTAACAGATAAACCGTGCTTCTCCGTGGGCCCCTGCTGGATTTAACCCCTTAAACTCAAGTCTTAGGCTTCATTTACCTCAGTATGTGCCTTCCTCTATTGCTGGTTAAACTGCTAGAGCCTAAAATTGGACCAGTGGATCAGTTATTACTTTCAGAATCGTTGCTGAGACATTTTATAGCTATTGCTGAGCAAGCTGTAAGATTAATAGCTTCATAGTAATGTGAGCATACACATATTTTCAGATTTGCATGACGGAGGTCAGGATTTGTTACAATTGTTTGGATTAGTTTAAATTAGTTTAACCAAATAAGCCATCGAAATCTGATCTCAACAGGAAAAAACTGTGGGTGTGTCTATAGCATATGCCCTGCCTTGTCCCTTCCCACTTTACTCTGACATTATGCACCCAGATGATTCGTTTAAATGACTGACAGTGATTTTCATGGGAATAAGTAAACGAGAGATCTTCGGAAGAGAACACGTTGAAATGTTGTTTTCAGGATTTGATTGTGTTCGACCACGAGAGCATTATTGCCCTGAACACTCCAGAGAACACAGCTTCACTTCTCTTTCTCTAGCTACCACTGGGCATGGTGTATTGTACTTGCTGCTCCAGAACATCCCATTCTATCGGATGTGTGTTTCTCTGGAGGTAAAACAAGCTGCACCTGACCCGCCTGAGAAGTATTGTCAAACAGGAGCTACTGGAAATGGTGAGATGAAGAGATGAAGAGAGATTGTGAGACAGCTAATGGTTAAGAGAGAAATTAGTTGAGGGTTACCAAGCCCCACTCACCGTTAATGCCCTAGAAAGAGGAAATGTGGCTGAATTAGCAAGTAAACCTCAGCAAAATCAAAAGCTTGTTCCACTACAGCCTGAACCCTTGTGGATTAACCCTCCCCCCATACACACAGAGATCTACCCCAATCCCAAGACAGGTGGGTCAGGAGATGGATGAAGCACTGTGTGCTCTGTTTTTCAACCATGTGTTTCGACTCAAGCCCCATGCACTCGATTCAATAACTCGAGTTTTTTTCATTACTGAAACCACACTGGCTCTTTTTTTATCGAAGTGCAAGTTCTGAGGAGCAAAAAAGTGAAAGCATGATGAGCGTCCTCATAAGTGCAGTGGGTGGAATACTGTGGGTGGCTTACAGAGAATAGAAATGGAGAAGAAGAGTGGGAGGAACAGGTCAAGACAGAGCATCCGAAATGAAGTTATAGAGAGAGAAGTGAGAGAGAGAAATCTGATCATTCTGAGGTTTGCAGGAGCTAATGAAGAGATGTACAAAACACACTGTCCATATAAAAGGGCATTGCCTAGATATCCAACTATTTTCTTCACTGATATTGATATTAATACCTTCAGTACTGGTTGAGATGACTGAAATGACTTACTGCATTTTTATTTAAAGCACTTAAGACCTAAAAGTAGACTATCATGACTTCTCATAATGTGAGTGTGGGATATTTCAGGTCACATTTGTTCCTTTGTTCCCTCCGATATCTCAATCCCAGTACAGATAGTTTAGTACCGTTCAGGTGTATTTTAATCTTCCAAGATACAAACAATAGAAATGTTGGACAAAAATCATTTTTAAACAATTTTTCACACACCCCAAATACAGCTGATCAACCCAGACATGCTTGGAGTCCAAGTCAGTTGTCGACCAGATTTCCTACAGAAATTTTGGGAACGTGTTTTCCAAAATTATTTGGATCCCTGTAGTAGAATTCGAGTGTTGTTAGCAACATTAGCCCTGCAGCATCAGTTCTAAAATAAAGAAAGAAAGTGGATTCAGAACTTGACTGATCAGCTACATCTGGGCAGGTGGTGGAAAATTGAGCAAAACTGACTTATTTTCCAGAATATTCCTTAATAAAGTCCAATCATGTAGAAAAAAGGCCTCGAGTGAAAACCAGGTGAAACTCACTGCATGAGAATGCGGTACAGTTATGAGGGCTCACCCCAGAGGAACAGTATTCTCTGAAAGTGTAACTATAGTGGATTCCCTGTGTGCAGTAAGCTGTGATTAGCATGTGGGTTTGCCTGGCTGGCGTGGGAGGGGTTAGGATGGGGCAGAAGGTGTGGTCATAGCCTGTGTGGGATCTCCTGGTCAGCCTCATTCTCCAAAAGCCCCATAGACACTGTTAGGACTTTCTGATCCAGTGGATGTGGATTTAAACTCAGGGAATGGTTTACTTTTACCTCTTTAGTTATGTGGGAGCTGGGTCATTTGGACAGCAAGAGCTTTGAGGACACTTGAATAACATGGACTAAAGACTTGTGCAGCACCATAATGGACCATACAGTAGAAAGGTTTTTTATTGCTTAGTGTTTAGTGCCAGTTATCCCTGTTTATAGGACTGGTCGGTCATTATAGGCTCTTTGTACAGGTCAATAGGCTGTACGAGTGTTGTGTGTGTGTCAGACCTGCGTCTGTGTCGGCTAGGGTGAGTTAGGCACAGGTTCCAGTGATGCTCATGTATTCACTCTCAGCCCAAGATGCGGACCTGGCCCTGTGTCGGAGCGAGGGTGGCGTGGAGCTGGCCCTGCAGTACGCCAAGATGTGGTGCCGCTATGCCAAGGACCTGCTCACGTGGATGGACAAGAGAATCAGTCTGGGTGAGTGGAAACCACCTGGTTTTTACTTTTACCTATTTTGGGGATTCTTTTAATAGCTGTCCATAAGCAGCACTAACTAAAGAAATGACGCCAACAACTTGTTTTTTTTTTTATCTAGTTACAATCCCACTGATCAAAATACAATTTAATATGAAGCCATTATTCATATTAAATATATGAACAATAAGATTCTAATCTAGAATCAGATTCTAGATTATCAAAATACTATGAGTTTAAGTCACTTACTTTAGGTGTGTGTTAGAAAATCTCAGATTTATATTTTAAAAATTAAAAAATGTACTTACATTAATACTTACATTTATAATGTTTGCACAGTCAGTAAGGAGCAGTTCAGGATGCACTTCACTGGGTGTCGTACTTGTAGGACTACGCATGTGACAAATAAAGAATCTTGAATCTTGAATGAAATGAATGATATGAATGATGTGGTTCAAATCTAGTTCATATCATTCATAGTATTTTGATAATCCAGAATCGTATTGTTACCGGATGTCCTGTGAAACACTGAACACTGCTGTCATTTCTCTTTCTGGCTTTTTCCAACCACTGAGAATTTCCTCATTAATAATGGCTTCATATTAAATTGTATTTTGATCAGTGGGATTTTACAACACTGTCAATGTCAGCTCCAGAGAATAAAGATTATTTTACATGATGTCACACAGGCAACAACACAATCAATACGTATCCAATCGGTTTTTGTTTTGAGTAACTGTCTTGAAAGTGCTGGTGTATAAATATCGTTGACGTCATTTCTTTAGTTTGTTCTGCTTACCGACAGTTACCCAGTTTAAAAGAATCTGTAGACTGGTGGGTGTCATTCACAATACCATCTAGTGGCAAAGCATTGATATTGCATATGGGTAGAAAGTGAATCTGCTGTGGACTAGTACCGGACAACATGGTACTGATCCCTCTGACGATAAGTTACAGTCTGTGTTTCCGAGTACATGGAGATCATCAGTTTTGACCAACAGAATGTTCAGTTTTTTATATATTTTTTTTATATTATTCTGGCTTTTTTGTGGCTGGTTCTTTTTTGTCCATTCCAACTTATCAGAAGTTATAAAACATAAAACTTGTAGTACAGAACTGTGCAAAAGTCTTATGCACTTGTGAAAAAGTTTGAAGTCATTTCTATCAGCAGTGACTTTTTTCTGCAGCAAAAACAGCTGAATATTAGAATAAATGCAAGCAGTAACAAGCAGTAAAAAGTATCAAGATTTCTTTTTTCCAAAAAGTAGTGGATATTCTGTGAGCTGTTAGAAGAACACAGGTTTGGATCCAGGTTTCTGCTCAGGGCCTCCAATCATTGGGTGAATGAATACAATTCCATAATCTGCACCGAATTTAATCGCCTGCAGTAAAAAGAGCCAAACCAGGGATTTGATGGAGCTGCAGGTAAAACTGGGCTGCCATGAGGAAAGAGGTCTGGAAATGGTTCAACGAATACTTTGCCACACATGAAGCCACCATTTACTGTATCAATGGTGTTTGTATTTGTTGTAAGTGTTTTAACACTAATTTAACACCACTGCCCAGCAATAAACAGCTTTTAAGCACCATTTTCTCAGTACTGTGTATTATATACCGCAGTACCAATACTTGAGCACCTGCATTTAGATGTGAATTATCCACTTCATCAAAAAATAGAAATTATTATAGGCAAACTATCACTTTATTACTTTATTACAGCAGTTGTTTATGTTTATGTGAAAATATGAAAGTGACTGTATGGCAGTGAGTGCAGTCAGCCTTGTATCTACCACAGTGGGATGGAGATTATAGGCCAGATTACAAGGCCATGCCAGGAAGACTGAAAGATTGATGGATAAAGACGGCACGAGATTAGCCTGGCAGCACATACACAGTGTTTCCAAAAGTTTGTTGACACCCTTCCACATAATACAGTCTCTACTCCTCTGCGAGGAATTCACAATAGATGTTGCAGCATTGCTGTGAGGGTTAGCTTGCATTCAACAACTAGAGCTTTGATGAGGTCAGGTACTGATGTTGGACTATAAGTTCTGGATCACAAACGCCAGTCCAGTTTGACTCAAATGTATTGGATAAAGATCCAGTTGATGCCTAAAGATCCAGTTGAATTGGCAGTGCTTTACTAAAGAGATTGTACAAGTTGTGCAACTGAATGCATGTGTTGATGCTTTTTAAGTAACTTAATTTACTCATTCTAAAGTTTGTTTCAGTACTTTTGCACGGTGTATTCTGTTGGATGGTTACTGAGTGAGTAGATCATTCTTAGAGCGAAAAGGGATGCAGGGTCACAGCACGAGGCTGCTGCCAGCTAGTCACTTTGCTGCGCTAGAGATTCAATATTGTTTTTTTCCGGGGCAGCAATATGGTCTATTATCCATAATGGGTTCTGGTTCAATTTATTTATGTAACTGAGGAATTTAGTCATGTAATATTGATATTTGGCGAGGAACACTTAGAGCTGGTCAATATTCATCCAACAGCTAAACACTGTTTTTAGTCTCTCATATTTTGTGCCAGATTTGCATAAGACACGAATAAACCAGTAAACAAAGTCTCTGAAAATCGTGTGATATTTTAGAGACTGAACTGGGCTTGACGTATTTCCTCCTTTGTCAACATGATAGGATATCAAATGATGTGTACATAATAGATACTAACAATTCACTCTTCATCTGATCATTTTTTCTTTGTAGAGCAAGAGTTTGCCAAGAACATTATGAAAATAGCAGACACAACGAAGGGCTGCGTTGCTCAACAGGTGTGTGTATAATTCTGTGTGCATGTGCAGACATCACTGAAGAGCAGAAGCATGCAATAAATTATATACATAAAACATGCACATATATACAGCACATACAGCTTATTATGCATTTAAAGAATGAGGGTCTGATGTGTTTGTGTGTAGGACCTGATGCCGCTGCAGTATATCTACACCATGGCCCTGGAGCAGGACATTAAAACAAGCACCGCAGCCAAACAGACGACAGAGCTGCTCCAGCAACGCTGTTACCAGGTACTCTATCAGGTCGTAGAGTTGTAGTGCAGGTCAAACTGTGGAACCAGCTTGAAAAAAATGAAAAATGACTAAAATGTTATGCCTCTTTTTTGCATATACAAACAAGGAGTAATGAATAATAAATATTTATCATTTGGACGCAGCTATGATGTATTTAGCAACATTTAATAGTTTGCAATTGTACCTTTTTACCACATCTTATTTTCTTATTGTATATTATTTCATGTTATTTTTGCATATGAAAAATGATAGAGCTTTTTCCATCCACTTGTGCCACAAAACGTTTTGATGTTTGGTTCTTTTTATAGTTTGTGAAGAAATCATGAATTAAAATTAAATCATTAAAAGCAAAAATCCCATTTGTGGGCTAAAATGCCAAGAAACTTGTACAGGTAAATGTATTGAATGATCAAAGGAGTGATTTGTTAATTACCTTGCACTGATTTTCCATTCACTGCTGTCCTTACCTAAGGCTTTGTCAGCCAAGCGTAATGAGATTGACAAGTGGCGTCGGGAGTTCAAGGAGCAATGGACGAGGGAGCAGAGGAAAATGGTCAGTATTCTGTGAGTGTACACATGTGTGCATGTGTGCATGTGTGCATGTGTGTGTTAAAACGTATTATATACAGTTTCCAGTAACACCCTGCTTTTCATGGAGGTTACGTTCCAAGAGCACCCGCGTTTAGCGAAAAAACACATTGTTGTGATGTGGAAAATAAATGCCTAAAAATGCCTATTTTTATAGTGTAAACCCTAAATATGCCCCCAAATATGCTCCCAAAACACTTTAATTTCATTTTAAACTCAGTTTAATACATTACCCTGAAAGAAAATGTAAAAGTAAACCCATATCTGTACTGTACAGTTTGCACACTGAACTCCCGAGGTGCTAGAATGTAAATACCGATGTTACCCCTTTATAGACTGTACTGTAATTCGCATGTGTTTTCTTTGGTATGTGCTGTCGTTTTCTTTGGTATGAGCAGATAAATACAGTGATAAATTCATTTAATTTACAGTAATAAAAATACAGGGCTGTATGAAGAACAAAACAAAAAACACGAGAACACTCGAAACACTCCATGGGGGAAATTCTGAACTGCTACTGCGTCAAACGGCAGTAGCCAATCAGCAACAAGGAGAAATAAGTAGCGTTCTCGGATTGGCTTTTTTCAAACCTCCTGCCTCTGAGTACAGCGGTATTTCACCATCCCAAGACTTGCTTTCCTTGTGTTTCTCTCCAAAGTACCAAAAAAATGATAGTTATTTTTCGTATGGAAATGTGGCTGAATTTACGTTAATATTTGTGTCACAAAATTATGTCCTTTTATGATGCCCCCCTGCTTGTTATCTTACAAGTTTTGATCTTCCTACAGAATTGGAAATCTCTTCTGGTATTAAAAAATTTTTATCTTCAACCTGTCTGTTAGATCCCCTTCCTACTTACTTAGTAAAAATTTGTTTACCTTCCCTTTCCTCTATTATAACTGACATTATTCATTCTTCCCTAATTTCTGGTTGTGTGCCCTCATCTCTCAAAACAGCTCTAATAACTCTGTTCTTGAGAAGTTTGGTGTAGACCTTGATAATCTCAGTAATTTACGTCCAATCTCTAATTTACCATTCCTTGCAAAAATATTTGAAAAAACTGTTGCAACCCAGGTTCATACTCATCTTGCCAGCAATAATTTGTATGAACAATTTAAATCAGGTTTCCGTCCCTTACACAGTACCGAGACTGCACTGGTCAAATTTACAAATGACCCATTGATGGCTGCTGACACTGAGCTCCTAAAGTTCAACTTTTGATACTGTCTCTCATAATACTCTTTTGGAGAGATTGACTTCTATTGGATTTACTGGCAAATATCTTACTGACCGTATCTTACTGGTCAAATTCAATTTGTCCAGCTAAAGCAATTCAGTTCACATTCCTCTTCAGTTACTAGAGGTGTTCCAAAGGGCTCTGTTTTAGGTCCCCTTCTATTTCTTATCTACCTTTTGCCTTTGGGTCATATTTTTAGGAAATGTGGTGTTCAATTTCACTGTTACGCTGATGACACTCAGCTCTACCTCTGTACAAAACCTGATTCCATGCTTTCACCTCCCAACCTTTCTGCATGCATAGCTGAAATTGAGGACTTGTTTTCTTCATCGTAATAAAACAGAGATTCTTCTGGTTGGTACAAAAACTTTTTTCTACCTGTTGGCAACTCCAGGGTCTCACCAGTCCCTCATGTTAAGAGACTGGGGGTTATTGCTGACAGTACCCTTTTGAAACTCAGAACAATAATGTCACTTGCTCTGCTTACTTCCATCTGCATAATATTAACTGACTACGCACATCTCTTACTTCTGCTAGTACGGCCATCTTGGTACAACCTTTAGTGACGTCTCGCATTGATTACTGTAATGCTATTCTCTCCGGTCTCCCACAAAAAATCAATTGCAAGCCACAGATGGTTTGAAATTCAGCAGCTAGTATAATTACCAGAACATCTTCCATTGTACATATTACCCCTGTCCTCCAACATCTCCACTGGCTTCCTATCAAATATCATATTGATTTTAAGATTTTACTGCTTACTTTTAAGACACTCCATAATTTGGCACCTTCATATCTTCATGAACTTCTACAGATCTCCATACCTAACCTCTAAGATCATCTTCCTCTATCAGTTTTATTATACCTTCTGCCCACTTGACTACCATGAGGTTTAGAGCCTTCAGCCGAGTTGCCCCTAGCCTGTGGAACTCTCTTCCTCATGATATCAACAACAGCAATTCGCTTTCTGCCTTTAAATCACATCTTAAAACTTGCATATTCTGTTTGACCCCTGTTTTAATTGATGCACCCTATTATGTAATTATTTTTGTATTTTACTATGTTAGTAACTATTGTTACTGTGTTTGTTTATTGTTTTTATTATTTTACATATTGTTATTGTGATTCCTGTTCTTGTAAGGCGTCCTTTAGTTCCTTGAGAGGCGCCTATGAATAAAATGCATTGTTATTAGTGAGTGTGTGTGATTGTGTGTTGCAGAATGATGCAGCTACAGCATTGAAGCGAGCTCGGCAGCAGTACATACAGCGCTGTGAAGAGCTGGAGAAGGCCAAAGCCATGACCGCTAAAGGAATGGAAGAGGCTGGCGGCTCAAAGACCCTGGACAAGAGGAGGAAGTCTCGAGATGATGCTCAGACTAAGGCAAGCGTCTGTGTTGCTTTTCCAGTGTTTAGAGGACAGAGAATCTCAGTAAAGACTCTAATAAAATCTGTAAGTTAACTTGCAATTAACTTTTATAACAGCCTATGATAGTCCACAGCCTAGTGCCTCAGTTGCGAGCAAAAGGTCTCATAAAAGCCTTTCTCCCCTCCCCCTGCAAAAAAGACCAATAAATAATGGACTATACAAAGCTGAAATTGAAACTTGCACTAAGAGTGTTAGCTCAGAAAAGAAAGTATTTTTAATTAACGGACAGAAAATCAACGGACAGAATCTCTGTCAACCACAAACACTATGACTCAATAGAAGACCTGGGGAGGGCAGCCTTACCACAATCCTAAGCAGTGTTATGTCTGCAGCACCCTAAAGCACCTGATTCAACCCTTGAGGGCTTCATAATTAGATAAGTGTGACTCAGGTGCATTAGAGCAAGAATAACAATTTTGCTGTTTCTTAGGTTACTGAGGCTGAGACATTGTACAAGCAGTGTGTGTGCGATGCCCAGGCTCACCAGGAGGAGCTGGAAAAAGCAAAGGAAAGGATCATTGTGCATACCCGAAAACTGATCTGCCAAGGAGACAATGTCCTGAAAGAGGTGGGAGCAAAACTAGACCTCTGAGCCTTTTGCACCACTATTCCATGATCAGAGAAACACACTGTTTATTGAGTGGTAAATATGTAGTAATCTCTGCAGGCCACCTCCTCTGTTGGCTGTGAGTATTGGTTGTGTTGTGGCCTCTTGTGAAATACCACAAAGTAACCCTGTTCACAGCAAACTGAGGAAGTCAGTCAACAGCCAATATATCACTAAAAGCATGTTAAATTGTGGTGGTAAAGTGTGGAAATAAAATACAATTCAATAATATAACTATAATATAATATATTATGCAAAGACGTTTTGAGTTTGCCGTGCTCAAGTTGGATTTAAAGCTCAGTCGTGGTCCTGATCTTCTACCACTGGACTAACCAAGCCTCAAACTTTGGTCAACCACACCTCATGCAACAACTCATAAAACCAAGTACTTCATACATTTCTGTTTTTCCTGGTACATTATATGTCCAAATATTGAGACGTCGCTTCTAATAAGTAAAATAAAGTCAAGTGGTCTCATTATTTTTCCTTCTTGTAAGGTTATTCCTCAGGCCCACAGTGCAACAACATCACACAAGACAGCAGCAGTGTGAAATAAACCAGTATGTACAGTAAATGCACATGGAACTAGTCAGATAGGACGACTAGACAAAGTAGTACTGGCGGGCTTCAAATGATTAATAAATGTAGCCACTTTGCTTCCCTTGCTGACCCAGGTGTTCCCGTGCACAAGCACAGCTTGAATAATCTCCACTGGAAAACACTGCCAATCGCTCTGGAGGCGCTGTACGTGAGCCTAAAGTCACTATGCTCAGTGCCAGGCGTCAGCTGGGTGGTATAAAGCTCTATATGAGCAGGAGGATGAGTAGGTGTCTACACACCTTTGGATGTATGGTGTGCTTAGCACTCTGTTTATCCCATTTAAATCATGTAGGGAATATGAGTATTGAGACATTACTTTAACACAAGCCCATGTCTACACCTAGGTGACCATCAACATGTTCTACTATCAGAGGCAGCAGATGGAGGCGGTTCCTCTGGGCTACCACAACCTGGAGCTGACCTGCAGGCCATGCGAGCCTGGCGAACCCTACCTGCACTACGTGTTTAGAAAGAGCCGACGTGAGCAGCCGCTCCACAATTTCACCTTCCAAGAGTTCATTCCACCATCCAAGAGGTGAGGAAACTGATTTGGGGTGAAGTCTTCAGCCAAAGTTTAGGTCCAGGCTTGTGTTTATTCTGTGTTTGGAAAAAGAGCATATAGCTTTAACAGTCACTATTTCAGTCGAACACTGATTTTTCTGAGAACAGAACTAATAATTGTTCGCTAAAAGTCCGCACTAACAGAAACTGCAGATATCCACTGCATTTGTAACTTTTGTGCTACATTATTAAGAAAAATATAACTGACTAACTTTTTTTGGTACTGTGGAGAGAAACGTCTTGGGATGGAAAAATACTGCTGTACTCGGAGGCGGGAGGTTTGAAAGTAGCTGTCACGCTTCCCTGGAAAGAGCAGGCTGAAAACAGGGGCTCCATGCTTAGATGTGTTTATTCAAAAGAACAGAGGCACGTGGGCCAAAACAGAAAACAAAGAACAGGGCAGGAACACGGCAAACATACAGCTCTAAATGATGATGGACAGACAACTGGGATGAACTCACACAGGACTATATAAAGGGAACAGAAATCAGGGGGAACACAAACCAGCTGGGAACTAATGACGACACAAACACAAGACAGCTGGAACCTAGGGAAACATGACACAAGGACAGAAAACCACAGGGCAACAAGAACACGTGACACCAAGCATAAATACCAAAATAAAGGCCCCCAAAACCCGAAACACAAACAGAACGAAAAAACAGAAAAGCAGCGCCCCCCCCTACCGGCCGCTGACCGAACCGTGACAGTAGCCAATCTCAGAACGTTATTTATTTCTCCTTGCTGCTGATTGGCTGCTGCCCTGTGATGCTGCAGTCCAGAATTTCCCCTCTGGAGCGTCTCGAGTGTTCTCATGTTTTCTATTTTGTTCCTAATAAAGCCCTGCAGTTTTATTACTGTAAATTATATGAATTTATTACTGTATTTGCCTGCTTGTACCAAAGAAAACGAAAGCTCATACCACGCCTGTGTATGAATTACAGTACAGTCTATACAGGTGTAACATCGACATTTTTCATTCCACCACAGCAGGAGTTCAGTGTAAACTGTACGGTACAAATATGGGTTTACCTTTACATTCCCTTTTAGGGTAATGGGTTTAAAACGACTGTATTCTGAAAATGACTCGCTTCTTGCCTCATGGAGGCGAGGAGACATTCATTTGGAATAAAATGGAATTCAATTAATAGATTTTTTTTCATTAAGCTCTTAAAGTCCCAGGCCTATTACATATAGGGATGCTGCAATATTAGAACTGTGAGCCAGCAGCAATATGTGGCTCTTAGTTTCTGGTACATTTCTGCTGACAGTGGTTCCAATACATATTTATACAATTAGGTCATTAGAACCAAAATGAGTATTACAGAGAAATAATATTTATATTTATTTCATATTTATTACAGGCTACAAATGCAGTAAAAATGAAGAGAATGCTGACATTGAAACCAGCATCACCTTCTGCTCATCTGTAGTGCACTAAATACATCAGCAAATATTAATTTAGAACATCTGAACAGCTGTTGGAGGCTGATAATTCACTTTTTAAGCAAATATCTGCCAACGTGCTGATATGATTCCACTATATTTCCTAATTGTAATTAGCTACCTTAATTACAGCCACATCCCAAGACTTGTTATTTACTAACAACATTAAAAACAATGCAAGATCTCAAAGTTTAATGTTAAATTTGTAGAGAAATTGAACCATGGACATTTTTCTGTTTTTTGTAGAACCTTCTTTGTGTTTATCCTCTTCAACCTTCTCCTCATGTTTATCTTCATGATACTTTTCTAAAAAAGTAGCTGCTGCTTGCTTTGGTTTCCACAGGACTCCTCCTATGGGGCGGCGTAAACCAAGCAACCCCTTGATGTCTCCCCAAGACTGGTATCCCCTACTAGACGACACAAGACGTGGCAGCACCATTAGTGATGGAAGTACGTCCTGCTTTTTGCTGTTTTCACTTTTTGTTTTTTGCCATGAAATATAAAGAATTTTACATATTGATACTATTAATGAACAGGGCGCATCGGCTACAGTGACAGTGAGAGTATGGGAGGAAGCCTTGAATCTCTTTCCAGTCCAGGTAATCAATCCATTATGTTCAATCCTCTCCCATGCTGTGTATTAATGTAGTGACATTTGCTTGATTTGTACTGTTTTCTTAATATTCTTTCCTAAAGCCCATTTGAATCGTAAGCTGCCCAAAGCCCCTTCAACTGGAACAATGTCCTCTGATGACCTGGATGAGAGAGACATTAACACTGAAGCAGGTGAGAGTGGCCCACCACCCACAGATTTGACTGTAGGACTATGGCAGGGGTGTCAAACTCCAGTCCTGGAGGGCCGTGGTCCCGCAGGTTTTGGTGATTTCCCTGCTCAGAAACCCCTGGTTCACCTTTAGTGGCCAGGTTTAGTGAATGTGTTTGAGGAGAAACATCAAACTGTGCTGGACTCCGGCCCTCCAGGACTGGAGCTAGAAACCCCTGGACTATGGTGTATGATCTGGATGGTGACTATTCCTGTTTTCCTCCACCTAGAGTGTGCAGATCCTTTAAATGACAGCAATGGCAGCTGCCCCAAGGTGCGCACCACGTCCCGTGCAGCCCTCACTCACCGGCTCAGGAAAATGAAGAGCAAAATGTCCAAATGCAAACAATGCGAAAACTTCATTCTGGTCAATGGCATTGAGTGCGAGGAGGTAAGAGAAGATAAGAGGCAACATAGAGCCCATTAGGCACTCGTTGGCTTACAATACGCAGACATGTAATACCATGCATGATTATATATTCGAAAGGCCTCTGTTAACAAAGCATTTTTATTAGCGATGCAGGGGCCAAGATCAGAATCTGCAGATTTTTGACCCAAACTTGCAATCAGCAATGGGACAATTTATTATTTTGATTTTGTGTTGTAATTGTATTATGTAAATGACACAAGTCTAATTTAATTCATGCTGTTTTTAAAATTGTGTTACACATGTATCAAAAGGACATAATTATGTTTAACACAAATACCCACTCTATTACTTTCATTGTGGCCCTCTATTTGATTCATGTTACTCGAATAGGACTGATTCTTTGTTTAAGTCGTTTTATTTTCCCTCCTTTTTTGGCTAATAAAACACTTCAGATGTGTTTCATGAATTTCATCAGTTAATTTAGATGTCAGATTTAAAAATAGACCAAAAAGCACTGGTTATTTGGCCTGATTGGTATGTCATGATTGGTGCAACGCTTCTTTGTATACTGAATATCTTTAGTAAGTGATTTTACAAAGAGTTCTTGCCTTCATATGTTATTAAAAGGAAACACTTCATCGTGTTTTCATCGTGTTTTTTTGGATTAGCCCAATTGTGTTGGACATACCTGTCTGTCCTCTCCGCAGTGTGGCCTTGCAGTGCACCGGAAGTGCCTGGATCTTTGCCAGACAGAGTGTGAGCACAGACGGGGGATTCTGTTCGGAGTGGAGATCTCGCTGCTGCCCAGTGAGCCGCCGCACAACGTTCCCTTTATTGTCCAGCGCTGCACTGAAGAGATTGAGAGCCGAGCGCTCACTGTTCAGGTACTCGCTCTAAGGCTGCACAAATATGAGCCAGATATTGGATTGTGGATGTATTGTTATATATTACAGTGTGTAAGGACCAGGGGGACTTTTTGTTTGCCTGCATTGTTCTAACCAAAATCAGATTATTTGTTTATTTTATCAGTTAGGAGCACCTGAGATGTTCAGTGTGATAATACATGTA
>JBBPDC010000141.1:2069083-2085007 GCA_037974485.1 Hemigrammopetersius urotaenia
TATTAAATTTTAATATATATATATGTATTAAAATTTCATTCAACAATGGGGTCAATAATTAAAGATCTATAAAATATATATAATAAATAAAACTATAATAAATATGGTATAAATGATTACATGTTCTGACACTGTATTATGTGTTTCCTCAGAGCATGTGGGCGGAGGTGAGGTGTGTGCAGGCTGCGAGTCGCCCATCGCTGACCGATTCCTCCTGCGTGTAAATGAACAGTCCTGGCATGAGACCTGTGTGAAGTGTGCTGTGTGCCTAAGCACCCTCAGCGGGACGTGCTACTGCCGAGACCGCCTGCTCTACTGCAAGCACGACTATGAGAAGTAAGGCAGGACGTCCTGTGATGTCTCTTCCATACATTAAAACTACAGGGCCACTCCACACTCACTTGACTCGTTATCATAGTCTTACATGTAAGACACACCTTACTGGTGACTACAATGCCCCAGCATTGCAGATGTTCTCCATCTGTGGTTCTGTATGCTTATGGATCTTCAGGGAGATTGACAGTGCTACATTAACAGTGGAGACATATATAGTCTAAAGGGGTGTTCACTTATCAGCCCAGATGAAAAGTCCAGCACAGTTTGGTGATCTCCCTGCTCAAACAAACTGATGTACTAATGTCACCAGTTTTTTGTTACCGTATACCCAGGCTGCGAGGTAATGCAGCTGGAGTAGAAAGCCTAGCAGTGCTCAGTGGCATTTCACCATCTTCCTCCTCCTTTTTGATATTATTTGTTTCATGCTGTTGTCAAGTATTTGTTTTTGGGTTGTTTTTTTTTAAATGTCAAGAGAGGACTATTTTCTCTGCCTTTTTCAGATTTAATGTCTTCAATAAGTGACATAGTAACCACTTGTCATGTACACTGCAATTCAATTTTGTCTTTCTCAATATTTACATTTGGGTTGATGTTTAAATCATTGCATAACTTTTTGCAGTGTGCAATTTAAAAAAAAAAAAGGATCAGCCTAATTGTTTCAGTGTAGTTAAACCCATTCACCAAGTGAAGCAGCGGGCAGCCAAGAACACAGTGCCCAGGGGGCAGAGTGTGGGGACGGTACCTTAGAGGTGCTTAGCGGTCTTGGGAATCAAACCCATGACTTCCTGATCACAGGGCGAATGCCCTAACCACTAGGCTGACACCTAATATGAGCCAAAATCTGCTTTACAGTCATATTTGTCCACTCTGTCAAAATTCTAAGATACTTTGCCACATGCAGTTTAATCATGTGAGTTTGAACATGGACATTGTCAAACTGTGCTGAACTGAGCTGGACAACCCTCATCTACAGGAACCTTGCTTAGAAATCCATTGATATTGATTGCGCTGCATTTACTGGTGGGTTCTGGTCTGTGGAAACTGAGCAGGTTCATGTACCAGCATCGACATTAGCAGGACCCAGACAGCTGAAGGACGATCTTGCGGGCTGTTATCGCTGTTGTGAAATGTGTCAGACACTGGCAGGCAGCAGCGGCACTCCCTTCATCTCTGACACCTGGAGCTTCCCTAAAGGGAAAGGGAGAAGGGAGAGGAGAACTAAAAAACGAGGGAGTAAAGAATGAGAAAGGGAGGATGACAAAAATCACTCTTTCTCATGCTTTATCCATTACATTGTCTGCATTTCACACATCCTGAGGTCCACCTTATTGTCCGAACCCAGCAGAATTTACAGTTTGAGTGCTGAATTAGATCCTGAATAAGTTCAGTGAAGTGTTTCTGCTTACCAGGCTGTACAAAAATGAAGCTGCATGCAATATTGGTCCTTCTTTTTCTACTCTGAGCTCGTGCTGTTTGACTACAGAAATTTTTGGTGTTGACTGTCATTCCAGTTCCATGTAAAGGAAATCTATGGAGTTGATTCTACACAATTATCACAGTTCCAAAAAGCTATGTAGCCATTGCAGTAAAAAGAGCAACATTAATATAGCTGAGTATTTTGAACCTTAATTCTCCTCTTTAGGTAGGAAGACGTTTTAGGACTAGTGATGTTGTTTGATGCCAGTTTTGTCTTACAAACTTTACTGTTTACTTCTAGTTCATCCAGTTTGTACGACGAATAAAGCAGAATGTGTTGTGGAAGGAGTTTCAAACAGTCTGAAATATAATTTAAAATTGAAATATAATTGAATTCAAAGATTTTCAAGGGACTATTTAGGACTGGTACCAGCAAAACCTAAAGGCATTCTCTGTCTTTGCTAACATTTGCAACTGAAGCTAATACAACTTTTTCATAACAAAGATACCAAGCAAGACTACATCACCAGTTAGAGCACCAGAATGTAATCTATAGAATTTTCATTGCTTTCTAAGGAGATTGAAAAGGAGCTTGCCATATTAGGAAGCTAACACTATTAGCACTTAGTTAGCCTCCACAGAATGAGTGTTTTCACTTATCTTTTTCCCCACTCATGGGAGAAAATTAACATAAGCTTTGTTAATTTCTACATACATTTGTTGTAATGTGTATTACTATGTGCGCATATTAGTATGTACATAATATATTATATATTTAAATGGAAATTAATATATTATTTCTTGTCAATACAGTTCATGTTAAGGTATAGTTATCAAGACAATATAGCTACTACATCAGTTCACAGTAATGCATTAAACTGAAGCCGTGCTTGTAAATATAAATCTGTGTACATATACTGTATATAAAAATATAAATATGTGTGTGTGTGTGTGTGTGTGTGTGTGTGTGTGTGTGTTTGTATGAGTGTTTCATACCCAACAAGTTACATTAAGTACCAAGCAAGATAGATAATTGACCAAATTAGACACTTTAGAGGAGAGGTTTACAGACGTTTTACACCGCATTTCACCTCAGAAAATATTTGACTCTACATGGACCTCCATTATGACTAGAACTGCCACTTAAACTCTTCCGCACAGCTCTCAAACACAGCCAGGGTCACCCCCATGACACACACACAAACACACACACATGTGAGAACAATATCATAACTTTGCCATCTCAGTAAAACTTTTAAAGTTATGTACATGTCACTTTTAAATAGGCTATTTTTTTCAGAGCTCCAATCCATGCTCTCAAACTTTTTTACTTTATTTACACATGTTTACTGCAGTACACAGCAGTTTTTATTAAACACTTAAAGACGATAAAGGGGACAAAAAAGACATCTCAAGTAGTAAAGTTAACATTTTTCTTTTTGCCAGAGTAACTTTAAAAGGAGGACAAATAACAGCGCTATGTGTGTGTGATAGATCCTGAGGCTTTGCTTGAGCTCAGAGCTTCACGCATTAAAAGGAGTGAGCAAACCATGAGCCAGCTCTGATGTTAAAGACAATGTTGTCTTCAAAACTTGCCTTTTGTTTGAATATCTTCTATTTAATTTTTATGCCTGTTTTCCAGTCTGTATTTTGTAAAGATTTGTCTCACAAGACAGACCTCTGACTATATACAAACTTTGTATTTGTGTGTGTGTGTGTGTAGTTTTATGTGTAAATGTATGTGTGTGTGTGTGTGTGTATGTGTGTGTTAGAGTGAGTGTGTGGTGTTCGGTATAGGTTGGGTGCTATGGTATGCATCTGTGGAGGAGACTTGGCACACTCCTGTGCAGATGACCTTGAGTGGATGAGCAACAATGACTCTTTGTGTTCCCTGCCGTCTGTCCATTGGCACCCACCGCCACTCTACCCCACCCATCCCCCACCCCCATAACTTACAGCAGGTGTGTGCTCTATTTAAGGACTGCCAAGAGTTCTCTGGTAATAAAGACAATTGGAATTTGAACAAAGGTATTTTCAAGTTAAGTCAGTTTTTACTTTACTGTTGCTTTAGCCATTCATTGCGAATTCTTTTGTCCATTTATTGTACTGACAACATATATGGCCCATGTGCTGGAGTTATAGGGGCTGTTTTTTAAATGAGACGCAATAATCAATCAGTGGTCACGTACATGTATCAGTCTTTGAGATACAATCACAAAAACAGGGAAAAAGAGAGGTTGGAAAATTATAATGTAGAAATGAATTACAACCATAGTTTTCTATTATAAGCCTGTTTTGAGTCTTGGAAATGACTTTCAGTGGTTATAGATGGAAGCACACCGTAGCAGCTGGTAGCCTAGTGGTTAGGGCATTCGCCCTGTGATCAGGAAGTCACGGGTTTGATTCCCAAGACCGCTAGGCACATCTGCGGTACCCTGAGCAAGGTACTGTCTTCCCGGGCGCTGTGTTCGTAGCTGCCCACTGCTTCACTCGGTGAATGGGTTAAATGCAGAGGACGTATTTTCTGCTGTGGTGTGTTCACGTATGACTGGTGTGTGTCTCTCAAATGCAAATCCAGATAGATTCAATCCTAATATCTATATTTAATAAATGTTAAGCCTACAAATATTAGGTTGAAAAAACTGTCTATTTTGCCATGCATCTTCCTCACATCCTCTTCATCGAACATATTTCCTTTCACAAGTGTTATAGCAACACCCACAGGCATTCAGCACAAACTCTCACTTTCATACCTATACACTGACCGACCGGGTCACACAACCAGACAAACACACTCCATCTTCACGGCACTCTCGGACTTCTCTGTATGCAGCAGGCAGCCAGTCAGTCAGCTCAGCCTGTAGCAGCCAGTCCCACACCAATAAAGACAGGGAGCCTCAGGGCACGGCGCCTGGGACCCAGACACAAAATGAATCTAGCGAGGGGCTCCCTCCACAGCCAACAGCACCAGCGTCCTCCACGAAGCGAGCGGATATTTAGGACACCCCGGGTTTAATAGATAACTCAGCAGGGCAGGGGACACCAGGCACCACAGCAGATCAGCCCTCTCTTCTGGAGCAGAGAACCAGACCATTCCATGTAGTTCATCAAATTGAGGCCTACAAAAACATGTCGGTGTAAAAGTGATGATTCAGATGCATCTATTTCAGAGCATTCTAATTAATAATAATATAATACAATACTAGTACAAGTATGCATTCATTTATTAGCAAAGATAACAATTCTCAGATTATTTTCTAATATACAAAATCCATGACTGCTGTGCCAACTTTTCTTTTTATTTATATTTATTCATATCCAAAATCAAAAACACACACATTTATCAATGCAGAAATGTGTTCTGCTATTACAGGATCAATATCATTTTGTGCAAGATTTCTTTGCATACAGTGACTTAAATGGTTGAGGGTTGAGTTTTCAGCATGTGCTTGACTAACATCCACGTTATTGACATTAGGATAAAATGTCTAATCATGTTCTAACAACAAATAATTCAATCTAGAATTTTTGAGTAACAGGAATGTATGTTGTCAATCAGTCTCCAGATAAATAAATGCAGAATGTGTATTTATCTTCAGGAAATGTGAAAAATATGATGGAATTTTCTACATGTTTCACAGAAGGGTTCAGGCAACAGGGTTAGTTATGGAAAACTAAAATGTACATTTTCTTAACATATAATATATTCAAATTCAAATAATGCTAAGTGGAGGCATGTATTCTATTTAATTCTAATGAAGTATTTTATAAAGTTAAGTGTAATTATAGAGTGCAGGATACATATTTGTAATTGTACTATCCGGTACGAGTACTGGAATCGCAGAAGGGTTGAATGATGCATGAATGCATCCTGATGCTGACTGAACTCAAGAGAATTTAAGAATTGAACTTGTAATTGACGAATGCATGTTCAAATGTTTTGTATTCATTTTCTATATTCCAGCACTGTGTGACTTCTGAATCATCCCAGAATATTCTCATCAAATTGTGTAAAATTTGAGACTTTACACCCTTTCTGTGTTTTGAGAGTGTTGCTATGGAATAACAGTTTGGTTCCCTAAAGAACCTTTGGTGAATCATTTTTGCCAATGTGTGAGTATGAAGGAGCTTTTTTAAACATAATGTGAAGGTTCTATACCATCAACCGTTTTTAGATTTTGATGTAGTTTTTTCACACCTTTTTCTCTTTCACACATGCAGCACATCTCTCTCTCTAGTCTCTGGTCTCTCTCTTTCTCTCTTTTTCTCCCCCTCCTTGTCTCCAGTGCCTCCCTCCATTACCTCGTTCATCACTGTCTGGTTTCTAATAATATTTCTCTGTTCCAAACCTCGTTGCCCGCTTGTTGAGATTGATAGCAGTGATGACACCAATCAGTTTATCCCTCCGTTTATCGCCCGTTTTCTCTTAATCATCTCCCCGCTTGGTGGGTTTTGCGTCTGGAGGAGGCGGGAGGGGGGCTGCCATGATTATGGAAACAATGCTAATTAGGCTCTTAGACATGTACCCTTGCTGTGCTGAGGATAGAGGGCTGGCTGTTACCAAACAGCTTTTCGTGTTAATGGACACAAGCAGCATTTGGCAATCAGGGCAAACTTTGATCTCAGTGTGCAGCGTTCGGACTGCTGTGGTTGTATGTGTGTTGGGCCACAAATTGATGTGAATATATACATTGTTTTAGTTCTGGGTTTTCGTGGGCCTACTAAAAGAGAGATGTTTAGAGTACCATAGCAGAGTCCTAAAATCAGTTTGAGTAAAAGGACAATTTCACTGATTTATCAAACATTTCTGCATAATTAGAAAAAAGTAATTGAGAGTGGTTTGTTGAGAAATATTTCACAGGAATGGTAATAGCAACCAGTGGTCTATCCAAAAGAGTCAGTGAACCTAGTTTCTGGAATTAAAATGGCTAAAAATGTTACAGTTACTCTCCCTGTCCATACATGGAAAATAAGCAACAAAATACCTTGTTTTCAAATCACAGTTTTTGTGATAACACGAAACAACACATTTAAATACATCTCCTCATTGTGGCTCATGCACCTATTCGCAGACATTCACAGATTAAAATGAGATTTTTGTTCAAATGCATAAAGACCTTGATTCATCTGAACACCCAGTAACTCACCTGGAAACACTGTGAGCCTCATTTGCAAATTGCAGCCTTCTGCAGCATCAGTATTGCAGAGACTGATACTGCAATAACGATTATCAGATGATATATTGTGCAGCCCTAATTCCGGATTTGATAAGTTACTTTAAAAAAACAGTTCACGGAAAATAAATTGGAGTGATTTAACTACTGAATTATGCAGAAATGTTAAAAACCACTGAAATTTCTCAGTTATGCTTTTGGGAAGAAAATCCCAGCTCCACTCAGATGGCAGAAGAGGTATATTTAGGGATCTACCTCATGTCATGTCTCTGTGCCTGTGCCTTCTGGAGTTCACACCAGCAGTGGCTAGAACATGTTGGAGAATACGGATTGTTTTAAATTATAACCAAACCTTGTAACTCAATCTTTCCCATTTTTTCTATGTAGTTGTTTATTATTTACTCAATTTGACTGCAGCTGGCTTTTGGGAATGCACCTCAGTGGTCTATCTTTTGTTAATGTTAGCCTAGAAATGACAATTTTGGAAATATGAGGTTTTTGGGTGAAATACAGGTTTGTTACCGCATACACAACCTTTAGCATTTTGTGGACAGCTACTGGACATTTCGTGACGGATGGGCGAATAATAATGGCCCAAAATAACTTCTTCTGATACATTCTGATTCTTCTGACTACATGGGAGGCACCTTGTCTAATGTTCTACAAGTCAAGTCAAGTCAGGTTTCTTTATATAGCATACACAATGGTCATCATACTCAATGTGCTTTACAAGAATAGAATAAACAAATAAAACAGGTTAAAATAAAACAAAATGATTGAAAATCAATAAAAGAAGACAAAGTGCAATGGAAATGGCAATATTTAAAAGAAGGCGAAGGAGAATAGTAAAGTTTTTAGGAGCTTTTTAAGCTACAGTTGGTGCAGATCTGATATTGATGGGCAGTTGGTTTCAGCAGCGAACAGCTTAGTCATTTCACTACGTTTAGTTACAGCTAAAGTGAAGAATAACAGTCTGGGCTTGCCAGCATTGCACTGACAGATGTTATGATCTTTTGAATGGAATTAAATTTTTTTGTGACTAGATAGGGTTTGTCGTTCCAATAATGCTGAGACATACATAAAGAACTTGAGTCACCTAGAAAGCCAAGACTAACTCTGGTATCGATCGCACAAGACAGAGATAACGGAGAGATGGAGGAATGCAGGTTCTGGGGGCCGGCCTGCAGAGCAGATGGGTCAGGAGAGACTGTGGAGGAGCAGAGAGGGCAGAGAGATAGCGGAGGTGGCCATGCTGAGGAAGATGACTCTGAGGTGTCTCCTCCTGTGATATTGCCACTGTTTTTGCATAATGTGTGATGAGTTCTCATCATCTCGGCTCCCCCACAACAATTTCATTACAGGCGGCTAATAAATGTTTCATGGCAGAACAAGCTGCTCGCCTCTGCTTTATTAAATCTGAGATAATAAAAGGAGAAATTGAGAAAGGGAGGGGGCAGGCCAGAGAGAGAACGCCACAGACATTTTCAAACAGGGCTGCTGTATCTTCTGTTTCTGGGGCAACGGGTGCCCCCCCTCTCCTTTTTTTCCCTCTCGCTCTGCCACAGAGACACAGGAAATGAGAATCTGGCTGACAGGATATTGCGTTCTGGTGGCTTGGGGATTAGCTGTTTTATCCAAACACACTCATACGCGCGCGCACACACACACTCTCACACACGCACACACGCGCACACACACACGCACACACATACACATACACAGGTTTACTCTCACCTCATTCAGACACACCCTTCTGCACATTGTCACATTTAATCTGTACACCTCTGAGTATCCCACACGCTACATAAACAGCCATGCAGAGGTGATTCAGCGTGTGTAAACCATGCACAGGTCATAGTATCAGATATCAGATATTTCAGATTCACTCTTAAAGGGCCGATCTCATGGAAAATCAAGTTCTACTTGTATTTTTTTGTTTTGTTTTGAAATAAAAGTGGCTGATGATAGACACTGTTAAAAATTTAAAACGTACCTGAGGCAGGAAGGCCCCCAGTTATGTATGAATATAATGTTTGAATAAAGTGCTGCCTGCTGTGTTTCTTCCATTATTTTTGAAGGCCTGTCTGTGTCTTGACTACATTGTGGAGTACCAACGCCTTGGTTGCAGGAACCTTAATCACCATAATGCCTTCTAGGGCACTGACTTATGAGGCGGCATGGCATTGAGACAGTTGCCTTCAGTTTCCGAAACAGCCGACATATACAAATTTAAACAAGATAAGATAAGATAACCCTTTATTTGTCCCACATGTGTTGTTTCAACAGCAAAGTGGAGAAGAGAAGAAAGTAGAAGCATATAGAAATAAACTATGCAATAAGCAGTATTAGTGTGTGTCTGTATATGTGTATCAACACACAAACATATATTTCTATATAAGATTTTTTGTAAACAGTGAATTTCTTCAGATGCCTAGTAGCAGCAGACATTGAATGATACACAGTAATATTGGAGTTATTCTGTACTGTATAAACATTGCAGTTATACTACAAAAGTGGACCATTTTGAATTAAATTATATTATGTCACAAAGACCCACATATTTACATTTGTCTGTCTATTCAGCCTATGGTAGTGAAGCACCACGCCTCCAGACTGTTTTTTGACTGAAGGGCATCAGGAAAAAGATCATTTACATACATCAGGCTTAAAGGCACAGTAATAAAAACAGCCTGGTTAATTCCATAGAATAAATAGAAATTTGGAAACTGCTTGTTTAAGGTGAATTACAATTATTTATAGTAAGTGAAAGCAGAACGAAAATGTGGGATATGGGTCCTTTAAGCCGCAGTTCTGCTGTCCATAGTGGTGAATGTCATCCCAGGAAGCCCCTCTGAATGTCAAACAGGCGAGCTGAAAAATGTTTCACTGTTTTGACATTTTTTATGATGAAACGGCTGTGTGTACAGATGATTTTCCAGCCTCTAGAACAGTTCACTGTCTAAAGACAGGATGTGAAATTTCAAGAAATACTCAGTGTTTTTTACGTAACGTAACCTTTCACATGGTGGATCACCACAGGGAATCATTGTAGTGTTTCCCTGTGTTTAATGAAAAAATAGGGAATGTGTTGACTTGAAACACAGTCTTGAAATGTATTATATCTTTAAAACTACAATCAGCACTTTTTAGATACAAATTCTGTCACTGTGGTGGTACCATCAGTACCTTCAGCTCTTGTTTAGTATTTTTATATTTTTTGTCTTACTGTTGTTAGTCTTGTATTGACGACGGCCTAGATGTAGACCCGTTGGGCCTACTTGGGAGTAAGTCCAGGTCCATTTTTTTTTGTCCTAGTCCGCCCCCGAATTCACCTTAAGATCATGCAGGACCTTTGAGGATATTTTTGTATTGTTTGTAACTTGGCTGACAAAAATGTACCTGTATAGGACCCTTCTATTGACTTCTGTAGTCAGACGGCTTGCTGTCATTTTTAAAAAATTATTTAAATACATATAAATAACTACATTTATGCAGCTAGTTTTTATACTGTAAACCAGATGAAACCAGATTGTCTGCTAAGAAATCAAAAATGTAACAGCCAACCATTAAGTGATATGTTTATTATAAACTTTCAAAGGCCATGCTTTGAATTTACTTGATTGAAATGTGTACAATACACAATAAAACCTGTCTCTCCAAAATGGTACCTAAAAGGAGAAGAGACATTCTTTTAATAGAAATTACACATTTTCTCCCCCCTTTAGTTTTGGCCAATTCCACCTCTAGCCCCCCCATCACTGAGTGGAGAGTGAAAAAAAAAGAAACCTTTATTGATCCCGGAGGAAATTGTTTATAGTACGACTGCAGAGAGATACAGAGACACATAGACAAGAACAATATAAAATATAATATAACTAAAACTCTCTAGAAATACTCCAAAAATACTTTCTTTAAATACTATTTAAAGAAAGTACTGTTGTCACTAAAATCAGTGAATATAATTATTTTGGATAAATAAATAAATTCGCTGCTGAAGTAATTTACTAGTTAACACAAATACTGGTTTGGACTTGTGCTCTATTGAGTCCATTATTCCACATAAAAGTAGTCTCATTTATCTCGCTAGACAGCACAACAGAATCTTTTTGATATTCTGCTAACACAACATCCTTAGACTAACTGCCCTTTCTGTTATGTCAGAGAAATGGGAGGAGGGGGCAGGCCGGATAATGCTCACCTGGACTCCCAGCTATGACACTGCCAGGGATCAAATTCACAATTTTTTTGACCAAGTACAATTGGAAGATTTCTACATTGTAAAATGTACCAGTCGTTTTCAAACACAAAAAGACCAATTAAAGTGTCCCAACAGGTAATATATAACTGTTATTAAACATCGTTTATGGCAAAAGTAAGTAAACAAAGGCAAAACTATGCTGATCTATTGCATTTACGCAGACATTTTGCTGCATCTCTTGACGTGGTGCTGCTATCTCACTCATTTCTTTTCATGAAAGAAGGACAAATCCGAAGCCTTGGTCCCTACAAGGAGTCACACAGCCTTTCTAGGAAGGTCTTCATCAGTGTTGGAACCTTTTACTGCTTCTTTGCCCTCATTTTCAGTGTTCGACTAACTCAACCAAAATAATGGAAGAAAATGCTGTAGTTGTCACTGATCATTTATAACAGCTATTTAATGTGTGCACTTAATGCCATTTATTCGTAATGGCTTCCTTGAACGTGTATTTTTTCTTCTGATCTCTTCTTTGAATGTGAGTGGGCTTGGATATTTATATTTATCACCTACCTGTTGGTGTTTGCATATTATTTTTGTGGATATTTGTGTTTCTGTGGGTCTGTGCGTGGGTGCATGTGTGTGTGTGTGTGTGTGTGTGTGCGTGTGTGTGTGTGTGTGTGTGTGTTGGGGGTGTAGCAGGCAAACGTTGTGGGGAATGCTGGGAGATTTTAATAACGCAGAAGCAGTGCAGAGAGATTTAATAAAAGGAGATGATGTGATTACTGAACCCTGGCTCTGAGCCACCTTGCTTCACAGCAATATCCGCTCACACACACTCTCTCTCTCTCTCTCTCTCACACACACACACACACACACACACACACACACATACACACATACACACATATGTGCTCTCACACACACACAGTCACACACACACATACACAAACCATGCAATTTTATTTACATGCATGATTTACGTGTTGACTCCTAATGCATACACAATTGCAGCAGCACCAAAAACGCTGGCAATATTTTTGACAGTACAGAAAGAGACGCCTGCTTGAAGGCTGTACGTGTATGTCCACCCACAGCATGGCCCAGAAAGATTCATCTTAGATTTGCGTTAAGCTTCAACAGAGTGACAGTATGCCTACCTGCCGCTTGGTAAGGTGAGCTGCTCTGCCTTCTTCCCCGAGGGTCACAATCACAGTTAACCCCTATACTCTTGGCTGATCAAAGGTCTGGTGAATGTTTCACTCCATGAATGAGGCTCATGAAGTCAAACAGTGTGCATTGTGCTTTGACAGTAAGTGGGCACAGTAAGTGTTTCAGTATGACTATTTTGTTCAGAATTAAATATTGCCGCACAAACATCCTTATCTTATTTCTATATGAGGTCAGTTTGAGGAGCCTGCATAAATACAAGTGGTACACAAATGGTGTTTGAATATTACTGTATGCTATGGCCATGCAAAAGTTTTGGCACCCATAGTCGAACTGTATAACGTAGCTGAGATGTACATATGTCAACACTCAGCAGCACAAAAGAAATGCTATTCATGCAAAAATGTGGGCACCCTAGGTCAAACTACATGCTTTGTTGATTTTCAAATTGAACATAAGTGTAGCTTAAAACCTTAAATATAAATATTAAATATAGAAGTGTCGTGGCTTTTGCACAGTCAACTTTTTATGTTTTCCTTACCCATAGACAGTATTTCTGAATTGTGATGTGTGAAGTAAATGGTTCACTGTTTTCAAAAGTGTACTTAATTTCATGAAGAAAGATGTCATTTGGACCAAACCTTTGCTGATATATGCTGTTCTGTTATATGAATACAGTATGAGTGCTACTGAAAGTTAAATGAATGCAATATGAGCACTATATTACTGCGCTTTTGTGCGCCGTATGACTGCTTGACACCTCAAATGAAATGTGCTCTCACGGGAACCCTTCCATCACGGCAAGAGAGAGCATCCGAAGAAATTTCTTTGTGCGAGTAGCCATAGGCTTTTGTTATCGAGATGATATCTTCAGGCGATGTCTGATGCATCTTTCATTTAAGCAATTATCACACAGCCTGCAATGTGTTTCATTACTGCTCTCAATCTGATTCATTTCTGCTCATTTGGTTTTAGGGATGAACGATATTGGGAAAAGTCACAATGGGATATTTTAAAAAAGCAACCAACTTAAACTATTCCCAATTCGAGTTGATTATCACTCTAGCATAGATAGGGTAGGTTTTAGAAGCAAACTGCAGCAGAAGTTAAATAATCCAGTCAGGGCTGAATGATATGGACAGAATACCATATAGTGATTATGTTTGCTATAAATTGTAATTCCAATATATCTGTGAACCCCTAATGTGACATGTTATAATTTTGGATCAACTTGAATAGTTCATTCAGAAACCAAATAACACCCAGCATCAGGATGCTCAAAGCACATAATTGAACTTTCAGTGTCTGGTGGAAGACTTATTTGCATATCACACACTGCAATATCAAGATTGTGATGGCCGATGTGGTGATAACCGTTGGTTTGGTCACTGCGGTTTGAGGATCTGTTGCTCTGGGTGACTGCGAGGAGGGCCTGGGGCCTTTGGTATGGGTTTGTTAAGTAGAAGTTGGTGTAATTTGGCGGGTTTGGCAGATGGATTGAGACAGATTAGCCATAGCAGCTGCGTTTCGGATCGGATCATCACATCCATGCAGATCAGACGCCTTTATTCATGGACCTGGCTGCCTCTCCGTTCACCAGATTTGGGGAATAACACCTTCTCACTCAGCGAGGGTTCTGTGACACACACACACACATACACAAACAAACAAATGCACAATCCACACCAAGACCTATTTTGTTGAAAATGTTTTCCCTCTATCTGCTCTTCATTTTGTGCTGCTCTCTCACATTATTACCTTTTTGGGTGGCACTGCTCATCCGCCCACACACACACACACACACACACACACACACTCCCTTCTCTCTTTTTTATTACTTTCAGCTTTGTTTTTCTAACAGTTCTGCCAGCTTTCACCTTTACTTCCAAAAATTTACTGTAATGAGCCAGTGCTTATTTCCAGATTCCAGTTCAATCAATCAATCAATCAATCAATCAATCAATCAATCAATCAATCAATCAATCAATATTTATACAGCACATTTGTGCTTCACAACATTAAGAAACAAACAAGAACTAAACATAGACTTAAAATAGCAATTAAACTCATAAAAAACTTTAAAAACTTTAAAACTATGATCGTATGTGGATTCACCGTATTTCATGAGCATTAAAAAGTGATGCAATGTATTAATTCGGTTTTAATGTGTCCCTTTCCACACAAATAAAATGTTCCATCAGCACAGTTCTGACTTCTAGTTGACATACTGTTGACAGTAATGGTGTTTATGCGCTATATTTTATTAATGATATGATGCATGTCTGTGTGTGGCACAGATTTGAATCAATTCAGTTCAGTGCATCACTGCATCCAGGGACTACGCCTGTTGCTTTGTATGTGTGTGTTTTTCTGTATCGATGACCAAAGTTAATTACATGTGCACAAAGAAGAGCCTCCTTATTTATGATAAGACTCCATATCGACATGACCACAGGTACCTGTCAATACTCATGAGTGAATTCGCGTGGCCCTGTGTGCATGTCTGTGTGTGAGTACGTTGTGTTTATTTGGGTGTGTGAAAAAAGAGAGAGGAGAGATTAACCCCATGCTATCCCCAATCCCTGGTTATGAGTTTATAGCGTCTGTCTGGGCATCGCACTGTTTAAACAACAATCTAATTAATCCTGTCTTTATTAGTTTCACTGAGCTGAGGGAGAGAGGGAGGGAGAGAAGGAGGACGGGGAATTCTGGCAGAAAATACCAACAAGGGAGGGAGGGCAGGGACAGGAAAAGAATGGGGGATTTAGGAAGAATTTAAGAGCGAAGGCACTGCGTCTTTAAAAGGAACTGACTTTTTTTTGTGGGGAGAGGACTAAAGAAGGGATATTTCTGTAAGAAGACACATGGGCGTGAATAATTGTTGAGTAGCTGATGATCATGGTTATATGTCCAGGGGGGAATCTCATGGGTTAGAGACCCCTCCTCATGGGATTCATTATTTAAGGCCATTACTGTATTGTCTGAAATGCACACCATTCTAGTAAACTAATTATCATGTTATTGTCACAAGGGTCAGTTAGTCTATTGACAAGTGCTGCCCCCCAGTGCCACACATATAACACTGCAGACATTTTACACTGGGTCTGTTCCAGGACGAGTCTGTTCACTCCTAAAGAAATCCAGCTGTATGAAAAAGTCTCAACCCCTGTTAAATGACATGTTGAATTGGAAAATAAGTTCACGTCCTCTACAATAAGCATCCTTAAACATGTTTAAACATATTAATGCAGATTTTCGATTAACTTGTTCAGGTTAACATATTGGAAAAGCACAATGGCATATTTGTTCACTATAGAGAATGTGAACAAATTTTCCAAATCAACAAAACATGTCATTTGATTGAGGGTGATTAGGAAAATGTGCCATAATATCCCTAATATGTTAAACTTAGCCCATAAACAGTAATTGTGTATTATAATGTGCAGACATAGCTTTTAATGTAATTTGACCAGCGTGTCCCGATTTTACATACAATCTTCGGTGGAAATTGTTAGTAAAAGAATGGACCCAAAACTTTGCTGCATAAAGTGAATGGAATAATGCTAAAATTTTATAGTTTATAGTACTTTATAGTTTTACTGTAAATAAAACAATGTAAATGTAAAACATAAC
>JBBPDC010000141.1:2085107-2109410 GCA_037974485.1 Hemigrammopetersius urotaenia
TATATATATGTGTGTATAAAACAAGTTTTTCTGAAATGGTAACTTCACAGTGAAGGCCAAAAAAAAATCTATGCTTATAATGTTAATGAATGTAACGGAACATTTTTTCTGATTTGTTATTTGCAAATGTTTCAATATTTTCTAAAATGCAATCTCACACCAGTACCTAGTCCTAATGCCAACCTTTACTTTTTGGCATGTGTTTGTGTCAGACTGTTTGTGCGGAAGTGCAGCGCGTGCCTGCAGGTGATTGGCCGCTCTGAGCTGATCATGCGTGTGCTGGGCCAGGTGTACCACCTGGGCTGCTTCAGCTGCTGCGAGTGTGAGCGCAGGCTACAGAGGGGCGATGAGTTCGTGCTGAAGGAAGGCCAGCTGCTCTGTCGGGGCGACTATGAGAAGGAGAGAGAAATGCTTGCCGCCATCAGCCCTGCCCCCACTGAGTCAGGTAACGCAGAAGGCATTTAAGAGAGACTTATGTGTTGGAAGCATCAAAAAATTATATCATGATCTGAGATGACTCTTACTCCATCAACAAGCAAAATAATTAGATATTCCAATTTTTATCAACTTGGTGTCTTTTGTTTCATTTCTTCTGAGACATTTCTTTTTGCCCACCATTAAACCACAAGGGTCCATATGAGGTACTTCATGCATTTTCGTATTATCTTCATAGTGGTTATTTAATAATTTGTCATAATAAGTGAAATAAAAGAACATGAGACACAGTGTGTAACTGCAAATGTCAATGTATAACAGCAAAGGAGCTCTAAACATTGTGTCAAATGTTTTAATATTGAGAATGAAAACCAGCATTCTCTCTTGCTCTTGCAGTGAAGAGTGAGGATGAGGAGGGTGGCAGTGGCTCTGTTGGAGGAAAAGCTGGGGATGATGGTAAAGAACACAAGAGATCAAAGCGTCCACGTACAATCCTAACCACACAGCAGCGACGCGCCTTCAAAGCTTCCTTCGAGGTGTCCTCCAAACCATGCCGAAAGGTGAGCAACCACAGAGCAATCAGCTAGCAATGAAATTCACAAAGCAAATAGTGAATTTCAGAGGTGCGTCCTGTTTCTGCACTTCAGGTGAGAGAGACCCTGGCAGCTGAGACTGGGTTAACGGTACGAGTCGTACAGGTTTGGTTCCAAAACCAGAGAGCAAAGGTAAACCTATATCTGTTTTCTGATAAATACAAAGTTATACTCTCCTGTTTTGGAGTCAGTTGTGGTGATGAGTGGCTGTGTTGATGTGTGATCAGATGAAGAAGATTGCCCGCAGGCAGCAGCAGCAGCAACAGCAGCAGGAGCAGGAGCAGATTGGAGGGAGCAGGCGGGGTCCAAGCAGAGGGGGCAGACAGAGCAATGATGATAGTGAGGGTAAGATATAAAGGAGTGGACGGATAATGAATGATTGTGAAGATTCCTTGTTGGATTGTTACATGGAATCCAATTAATAATCCAGCTGGGGCAGCCCCTGTGATCTGAAGGTTGTGGGTTTGAATGTCAGGACTGCCTGTGGCAAGACTGAGGTTCTCTTGAGCAAGCTGCTGTCTCCCACACACTGCTCCCAGGGTGTTGCATTGCTGGTTGCCCATGGATTTATATGAATGAGTGGGTTAAATGCAGAGAACAATTCACACTGTTCATACTGAGTGCTGTGTGATGGTGTGTTCCCGTGAGACTTTACACTTTGAATGTCCTTTGAAATGGTCTGGCGCAGGTATATGCAGTTAGGGTTGAAACTAGTTTTCACAGGAAGTTGTATCTCCAGGAGGTGGGATGGCTGTGGTTGATGCAGGATATAATAACATTTGAGCAACTGTTAAAGCTTTTTTTACTTTCCCAAATTCAGATACCACAGCTATCTGTGGTCAGGAGTCCAAGACTTCATAACTGATCTCCCTGTTCCTCCTTATCACTCAGAGCAGTGCTAGCCAACGAGGGAGTCTGTTAGCTGATGTTTGCTGGCTTTCCCCTCCTGGAATGTTGAGTTGTCCAATGACATTGTGGATAGCTGCAGTTCAGAAAAATGAAGTGATGCTTCATGTGCCTCAAACAAAGTTTGATCACATTAAGTTCTGGGGATGTCATAGATAGTGGGTGGAATTGGCTATGACTAAAATAAATAAAGTAAAAAAATAACATTTGACAGGATGGAGATGCTTGACACTCTGTTTTTACAGATGGTTCCAGCAGTCATGGACTGGATGGCATGCTCCCCTATTCCTCCATGTCACGACAGCAGCTCTTGGCTCTAGACCCAAACATATATGGGGCTGAGCAGTTCCGGCACGGTCTTACACCCCCCCAGCTAGGTCCTGACCAGATGCACCCCTACGGTAAGACAACAGACACCACACAGCGGAGAGATCTCTATCAGACCCATGACATTCCTGAGCTTCGTCTCATTTTCCACACTCTGTTCACCATTCTCATTCTCCCAGACTCAGAAACCGTGTTCCATGACTTGGACAGCGATGGAAGCCTTGGTCACCTTGGTGACTGTCTCTTAGCAACAGCTGAGGGAGGGGTCGTGGCGGGACGTGTGGGAAATCCAATTGACCGCCTCTATTCAATGCAAAACTCCTACTTCACTTCGTGACCCCTCTTCACCTCTGGCGGCAGACTAAATCCACCACCACCATGGAGAGAGGCGACCCTGCTGGAAACCTAACCTTCGCCCCAACAAGCTCGAAGGGTCCCACACAACACAATCACACTTGAGCTGTGTCAATCGTGATCCAGAAGGAGCAACTTTACACATGATTTACACAGCAAACACCAAATTCCATAATCTAGGGGTTGACTAGGAACAAGGCTGGAGGCATCAGGAAAACTAGTCTCCTCACAGTTAACTAATACTGATTGTGCTTGATTCCAACATGAAGACACATGTACATACATTTCTGCAACAGTCATAGGCACATGTTAAATATATTAACAGGCAGCTGATCACAAAATTATTACCTCACCGTCTAATCCATGTTGCTGACAAAACAGCTCAAAAGTGACCATGTCAGTTTCATACACTCAGAGAGCAAGCCTGGTCATAATTCATTTGTAAATCTATCATTTATAAAAGACTCGTCATTCGTCACTCCATGTATGAATATAGAAAATAAACGGCATAGGAATTACCTCGCAACCACAATCCTACATTAAGTAGTCACATTACGACCAAGAGTTTTTCCTAATTGAGAAAGTTTCTGAGTTTATGCTATACTTTAAAGAACAGATATAACTTGGCTTGTATCACTACTCTTTATTCTCTAGCTTTAAAGGTATACGAGACTGCAAAGAGACCCAAATGGATGATTTACAGAAACAACGCTTTTGTTCTTTTTCTGGTACAGTTTAAAACTAGGCTTAAGTGAGATGATTCTCCACTAAAATTAGTAGTGGACAAATGGGAATAATGGACAGTTAAAAGAAAAGTTGAGCAAAACATCAACATTTTGTTACTTAAACCAGATGTAGCTGATCAGTCAGGACATGTTTGAAGTCGAACATTTGCTTCTTTTAGAACTGAAGCTGTGATACTAACATTGCTAACAAACACAAAGTTAAATCACTCAATTTTCACCAACCAAGGTGGTGCAGACTTGTGTATGTGGTTTAGGACAGTATGACTGACTGAGATTTATAAAAATGAAAACAACTGTAGCTGAATTCTGCGGGCAGCCTTTTTCGACAACAGGGTCTGTTTTCACAAACTGCCACAGGAGTAGGAGTGCTGATCTAGTGCAAATCAGTTTTCGTGACTATTATGAATATGAAAGAATCTGAATGAAGATCAGTTCTCTCCAACCATGGTGTTGTCTGAATGGGCTGCTTGTTAAAAGTTTGAATAGTTTTTTTTCACAGCTCATAAACCACATCGCCAAGCCTAGCCACCTTAATGAAGATCTGGATCCAGTTTAAGTTGGTTGAAAGAAGTTTTGGGGATGTATTTATGGGAAAAGATTAAGGTGGGTATTGACTTGTAGCGTTTGTTTGTAACACCAGCCTTGTAGCTACAGTGCTAAACTGAAAAAGCAAACATGTCCAAGCATGATTGACATCTGGTGTATTTTTTCCAAACTCTTTTTTTCAGATACAGTTTACATAGTTTAGTGTTTTCCTCGCCTTGACCTGACTCTACCTAAGCTAATTATGAAGAATTCACAAGACGAGCCAAGAGTATTCAAGCAGGGAAACACTGAACTGTGCTTCACTAACTTAGGGAGGTTCGGTTGGGTTCAGAAAGCAAAACGAATGAATACATACCAGAGTGATGAAGAAAAGCCAAACCCCACTCCATGAGATGATGAATGTCAGCAGGGCAGAGAAAAGTACAGGGCCACAGCTGGATGGGCACCATTCAGTGAACTTTTGTGGGAACCAACCACATAAATAGTAGATACTGGAAAAGTGCTTGTGCACTTAAATTGCCAATAAGACAATAACTGGATGGATGTAATATAATGGAGGGTGACTGAATTAGCTGGAATGCTAACATGGAATAGTGAGACCTACAAGTGATGTAGAGTTTACACAGAGAAAATAATCTGACATAGCAGGGTTTGTGAATTTTCTCCAATCTTTACCATGTTATTCCACCACACAAGGAGAAAATGACATGTGAATGAACTCGTTAAGCAGTCCAGCATGAAGTAGAATTCTTCACTATGTGCTAAGAGAATTTTGCTTTCTTGGTGTCTGCCCAAATGTAGGACAGACTTTAACTGGCAAATGCTGTACATGGGTTTAAGGCAAGGAATTCATCAGGGTCTAACACAGCTAACAGGGTTGCTTCGAGAGCCTTGCGGGTTACAGGGTGGGGGTACACGATCATGGCATCTGCGTTATCTTTACTACGAGTGTTAACAAAACTGCACCTCTGTGTTTTTTGGGGGGTGCGCAGCACTTGGCAAGTTGATGCTAAATGTTATTGTACTCTATTGTAATACGCTTAGTGTGTTTGTATCATTACTGTTGTTGCAATTACCGCTGCGGTCCTCCGTATGATAACTGTTGAATATTTTGTAACTTCTCCTGTGTGGCACAACTTCAGTATTGGAATATTTATGTTGCAGCATGATATACTGTATATGTGAAACGTTTCTTATTTAAAACCTAAGGATGTACAGAGCACTTAATGTTTTAGCAGTGTCCAACTCTCTACACTATCTTGATCTCGAAGTCTGTATGCTGACAAATCAGACCAAGTAGCTGCAAGCTAGGACCAGACAACACGGCCTATAAACAAAGCGCGCAGAAGATTATTAGCACGTCTTAGAGGTTTTTTCACTTCATTATTTGGGACAATTTCATGGAATTCAGTGTGTGATAATTTCTTCAAGGACTACCGGAAGAGCGATGATTTGAGGCACAATTTTTTACATTGTTTTCTTTTCTGTGATTCTCTTTAAGTGAATACTGTGTTCCTGTGTATTGTGTTTTCATCTTTACAATATAATGACTCATTTTAGCTGTTGATATAACCAGATGAGTGAGTCTTCATCTTTGACATTAGGCTTTGGCATTGTCTTCAGGTGTAAGAAGAGGTAAACACACCATCCAGGAGAACGTCATGTTGGGTGGTGCAGTTGGTAGCACTATAGTCTCATAGCAAGAAGGTCCTGGGTGGGATTCCTGGCCCAGTAGCCTTCTCCATGGAGCTTGCACAGACACACACACAATTCAGTTTATCCTAGGTTCTCTGGTTTGCTCATATAGTCCAAAGAGAAGCATGCCAGATGAATTGGAAACGCTAAATTGCCCCATGTTTGCATGTGTGGTCCAAAGACAAGCTGGCGATCGGTCCAGGTGTTTCTCTGCCTTTCACCTTCCGACTGCTGGGACAGACTCCAGCACCCCTCATGACCCTGGTTAAGGTTAAGCTTTTCAGGTAATGGATGGTTGGAAAATCTGTCTGGTATCATAGTCAAACTGTTTCTGCCTCACAAGCTTGCCCTCCCATTTCTCCCATCAGTGGTCAAAGAGATTCTAACCCTCCAGAGCCCCCCCCCCTCCCCCCCTTTTCTCTTTTTGTTCTTCTGCCAGCGGGTAGCTGGACCTGATAAGCGGGAAAGACCGCACACATTCCTCAGTTTAATATTAAACAGTGAATTTGCGAGAGAGACACAGAGAGACGCATGACTGAATCCACTCGACACTCTCATCAGATCAGAATAAATTTTTTTGTGACTGGAAAAAGATTAACTGTCATGTCTAACAGCATGAACAGGAAAGAGAACTCTAAGGTGTGATATATCAACTCTGACGCTCCTCTCATCTAAATCCCAAAGCAAATGATCCGTATCGCATGAATCAAACAGCATCAAAAAAGGAGTCTGGCTACTGCAGGAGGTTCATTTTACTATAGTAATACTATGTGTAGAAAATAATTTATTACGCATTTGAGAATTGGATGTTACAGCCTTTGATTGTGAAACAAATTCACTTACATTATTAACAAATAAAAAGTGAGGAAATGACCAGAATACAAAAGAATACAAAAACAGGTCTGTAGTTCTCATTATAAGGTGGTTTGAAAAGTTTGCAAATAACAGCGATCAATTTTCCAGACAACAGTATCACAGACCCTAGCATGTCTGTGTGTGTACCATGAAAGGTACACTTACTGTTCTGATCAAGTAAATCCATGTAAGCCTTATGTTCAACTGCTTTAAATGGCCATCTGCTGAAGGATCTCGTGTTTTATATGGGTTGAGGCACTGCATGTCCTGTAGAGAAAACAGTGGATCCTTGTTAGTTTGGGATGCTTCCAGACTACAGGAGTAGTTGTATGAATAAATTCCCTGAAGACAAGCTTTAATTAATGATTTAAATCATTTTCCACCTACCCCAGATGAAGTCTATCAACCAGTCTTACAAATTGTGCTTTAACAAAAAGGCTAATGTCCCTAACGAACACTAGAAGTCAACATCAGTAGAGGTGAGAGAAAATAATATTTTTTAGTATTACATTGTATTGGTGGAGTGGCACCAAGTATCAATATTTATTTATTTAATATGATTTCTGATAACATTGCTTCTGAAGGCCAGAAGATGGCGCAAGTGCCCGTCATGGCAGAAAGGAATGAAATGGGAAGATTCCAGGACTATGAGCAGTCCTGTGTCATTTTCCTTATTAGGCATTTTAATAATAAATGAGTGAAATAAATACATGACAATTCAATGTGAATAAACGAATAAGCTCAAATTGCCATACTTGTATCAAAAATTATAATATTTTACGATGGTCCAAAATACGGAGATAGTATCAAATCGTCTCTAAGGCAGTTCCCACCATTCACCGTCAGTCAAATCCTTTAACACCCAGATCTTCACCCAGTCAGCTGGAACCCCATCTTGCTCTTCACTAATGTGTGCGAGTGCAGCAGGACTTGTCAATATGGTTGAGTATGAGATCTTTCGCCACATTGCAACTGAGTACTAATCTAGCATCACTATTTGTGACAATGAACATCATAAATACCAAAAATCTGTCCTTATTGCCTCTGAGGATACAAGCAGTACTCGAGTTGAGGGGGGGGCGGGGGTTGTGGTGGCATCCCCCCTGAAATAAAAAGTCAAAATAGTCCCCCTTCTAAAACAAACATGCCCCGTTCCATCCCTTTCTATCCCATCCCTTGCTATTTTATCAATGAATGCGGAAATTACTACCGTTTTAACACTGGACATAGTACTACCATTTCAACATTTCGGGGTTTTGTTGTGATTTTAACATCATGGCCAAGTAAATATGTTTGATAAACGATAAAATCCACCTTCCCCCCGATTTGTTTTTACAACTCAACTACTGGATACAAGCCTTGACATTGTCTGAAATTAGTTCTTCAGTGTAGTGAAGTTTGCTCGTTTTATAGCTCACTTTAAGTCATATGGAGTCCTAAACCACATCCACCAGCCTGCACCACTTTAAATGAAGAGATAGATGTGGTTTAAGTGTGTTGAGAGATGTTCTAAAAAGAAAAGATCTGAGTGACTTCTAGTGCAAGTTTTTAAAAAGCTGGATGTGGTTTGAGACGTTCTAGAAAATGTTCCTTTATGAAAAGGTCTGTGTGACTCCTCTTGTTTTTCTAGCTTTTGTTATTAGCCTCTTAGCTCCAATGCTAATACAAAGAAGCAAAATGTGAACTCAAAACTTGTCTTGACTGGTAAACTATATCTGGGGCAAGTGGAAAACTCAGTGAATTAGTTTTTTTATACAATAATGAGTTTTAACATTTAAAATCAAGACTTTTTCAATGATGCCTGATTATAATCTAGAGTGAGGTTGTATGATAGCATTAACACTCACCTAAACCTTTAATGTCAACAGACTCTGCACAGGCCAAAAAACGAACGACGTGAGGGGAACAGGCCTGAGCTGAGGCCTGGTTCTCTCGCAGGCAGTGTTCGAACTCAGTGAATTCTGCTGCACAGTCTGTCCGGATTTTCTTTATCACTGGACTACATCAACAAAATGAGACAGAAAAAAAGTGTAAGGACCTTGAAGTTTCCTGCAGACCACCACAGTTTGAACCATTCTTAGTGCAAATAGTGTTCTTCATCCTCCGGTTGTCTACATTTTCATTCTTTCTCACTGAAAGACATTTCAGACATCCAGTGGTTTAGGTGTGTCAGGAGGTGGCATAGAGGAGAGTCTAGACATGCAGCCTTTTGGGTTGGCAGCCAAGCTACTGTGTTCTGAACCAGCTGTAAGGGAAGACCCACTAGGAGAGCACTGCAGTAACTGAGGCCGGAGATATTCGGGGCTTGCACCAGGAGTTGAGTCATACATAGTAGGGATGTGTGCCGATAACGAACACAATTCAAAAAAACATCTTTAGTCTAGTTAGCAATAAAGCCCTGCTGTTTCTGTCTCCTCAGCCACATCCTTCACAGCACACCCATGGCACACCACTCCTGTTTCATAGTGGTGACGTATGATTTAATATACTTACTTGTAGTCCAGCAGGTTTTCTCTGTGCTCCCATGATGAAAGAAATACCCAAATAATGATTTCAGGGCTAAAATACTGGCACCAAGTGATTAAACAATTACTTAAGTATTCATGCACACCCTTAATATTTAAAGTATTATACTGAAACAGAAATATATTATATGGACAAAAGTCCATATAATATGGACTTAATTATTGAATTCAGGTGTTTTAATCACACTCACATCCACAGGGGTATAAAATGTGTTATTCTGTGACTCCAAGCGTGGGGCTGTGATAGAATGCCACCTTTGCAATGAGAGGGTTTGTGAGATTTCATCCCTGTTGGCATTGTCCAAAATGTTTTTGCATGCTGAAGCATTAATATTGGCCTTCGTTGGAAGTGTGGGGCGATTTCACACAAACAGAAATTCGGACCGTCTAGACGTCCCTGAAGACTGAATTGGGAAACCCTGTAGCAGGACTAAGAACAATCTCTAAAGGGTAAGCATAAGCACATTAACATATTCAAGAAAGAGAGGTAGGCTTCAGTTACAGACAAAATGTCAAAAGCTCCCTAGCCCCCCCGTCTGGTCTACTTGGACAGAGTCGAGGGTTCAAACTCAGCCGAAGGTAGACCTTTGGCAAGAACTGCCCCTGTGATCAGAAGGTTGTCAGTGGCACCACTGACCCCCTGATCTCCACGAAGTAAACCCAATGGAAGCTTTAAGAGGGAATTTAAAGTGTGAACCTACTGTGAGGAGGTGCACTGCGCCACCTTCAGCTTCAGGTGCTGGCACTGCAGCTGCCAATCACCAGGATGGGAGGAAACACAGGAGCCGTACTCTTCCATCTCCTTCTGGCAGTATTTCGCTGTTATCTCCATTGCGGCCTGCCTAAAAAACATGAGAGGGCTGTACATAAACTGTGCCCGAGCTATGAATGTCAATATAACCTTTAAACGCTTTTAAGGCAGGCAGCTAAGGACCAAATATACAGGGCTGAAACAGCTACGCACGCGTACAGCAGAACTTGTACAGTCACAGGTTTATACATAAAAATCGTATTTATATATTTAACGAAAATACTTACATTTTTGACTGCTACAGTTTAGCATTAAACACTACTTGAAGGTTGAAAAAACACATGGCTCTCCATATGCAAATCCACCATGACGTGTCAAACACCTCTTCTGATTGGTCACAACGCTGCACCAGGCGGCATCTTATTGGTGCAACGCCTGTCAATCTCGGACCGTGGGGTGCATCTTAGTATGGTTAAAGCGGCAACATAAGGAGAAACCCATCAAAATAAAAGTCGCGATTGGCGGTAAGAACGAGACTCTGCTTGTTAAGTCACGAATTCCTTATTGATTTGAAATTCTTTGCTTTATTTTCTGATACGCCGTGGAAGCCCCGAATACACGTTTGTTTAATTCTTCACCACAGCTGAGAAGGCATTTTCTCCACATGCCACTTGTTCTCTAATTTTTTGTGTAAAAGGAAACTCAAACACATTCACACATTAATTTGCACATGTGTTACTTTTTTGGTGTTCAAATCATTCAAAACTTTTTCCCAATTGTCAAATGCATACATTAACAAGAAGAATGAACGGAAAAAGAGAAAGACAGATGAGAAAACAAGAAATAAACACATATCAAATACAGCAACACTAACACATGGGTCTTAGCAGTTTTAATGCATGAAGACGTTGAAATACGAAAATACAGTTTAAATTCTTGTGGGAACACCAAGGAAAAAAAGAATGTCTGACCCAAAACCCATAAAACTTAGAAGGAGGTTAATAAAAAAAACCTTTTTGAGTATCCTCATAAAACCATACAAACATAGATCCCGGAGGAAATTGTTTATGCATGAATATCAAATATAACATATTAAAATAAAAAACAAACATGGGCCAAATAAAATAAAAGTCTCCAGAAAATAATCGAACTGATCACTTTGACGTCATTGCGTATTGACGTACGCGGAAGCCGGCGTACGTGTGTGTGTGTGCGCGCGGTTGGTAGATTTTTTATTCATTTATTTATTTAATTCATTATTTATTTATTTAATATTCTGTTCCGTTCCGGCGGGCGGGCAGCACGGACCGCGGGCCGCCGCGTCTCTGACCCGCAGTCTTCGCCGGAGAGGGGAGAGGAGCAGAGGCCGGGCCGCGGGATGGAGTCTGGAGCTCGGGAAGCGGAGCCGGTCGGGCCGCCCTCCGGGCCCTGCCGCCGGGACACCGGACCGGGGGACGAGCTGGTCAGTGCCGTGTCGCTGTACCGCCGCAGGCCGCGGCTCCTGCACGGCACCGTGCTCCCGTTCGCAGCGCTCTTGTACCCGGGCTGGCTGTACCTGTGGCTCGGGGTGTACGGAGTCTCCGAGTACCCTGAGGCCGGCCTGCTGGCCCTCGCAGCCATCGGCATCGCACACGTCCTCACCGTGCTGTCCGGGTACTGGTCCGTCCACATGCACTGCTGGCTGACCTGCTCCAAGGTAAACACCTCCCACACCTCCAGAGCGGCCGGACCGACTGTTAGCGTTAACCTACAGACAGAAATCCTGACCTAGTGACAGACAGGCATGATCAGGAAGAATTCAGGAAAATCACTTGACACTTTTGTGTGGGTGTCAAACAGGCATGATTTGAAGTAATTCAGGAAAACCAGTAGACATTCACTGATTAACCATATACACAGACACTCTGACCTGGAAGAATTCAGGAAAATCACTGGACACTTCAGTGTGAGTGTCGAACAGGCATGATCTGGAATAACTCAGGAAACACTAGATATTTTCTGCTTTAACCATACAGACAGAAGTTCTAGTGGAATTCAGGAAAACCACTGGACACTTTAATGTGAGAGTCAAACAGACACTTAGACATTCTCTGCTTTAACCATACACACAAAGTGTCACACGTTAAAGTGTCCTTATCTCTTTTCATTATAAGTGACTGCTGATCTCATAGATGTTGTCCCAGTGCTTTACCTCAATGTCCTAAACCTAGAACTGTGAAACTGAAGTCTCCATTTTGGTATCTTGTGTACGATCTGGTCACCTCCAGTTCTGTTGTCCACCTTTAATATATTTCTTCAAGCAGAACGTCAGTCCTGTTGCACAGTCCTGACTTTTGGCCTCAATTCTTGGTCTATTGGAGAATTTCTGCTGTGAAATACTCCCAGTGCACGGCCCATGTTTTGTGTTTTCCCAAATAACAGAATAAGATCTTCTTGAGCAGAATAAGCTCTCCATGGAGCGCAATGAAAGTATTCCGTGCAGTGGACTGCTGGGCTGAATTTGGGAAACACTGGTCTGGACTAAAGGTCAGCTGGCATATAAGAGAAAAGAAGTGGGACCCCTGATGGTGGTCTGTGTTCCAGTCTGGATCTGTAAAAACCTTTGTGGCTGTGTTTCACGCCTGGCTCTGCACATTAAGGCCTTGTGTCATTCATAGAGGACTAAAGAGCAGGACCTTCATGAGCTGAATCAGGTGTGAGCATGCTGTGCAGTAGGGCTACAGGACTGGAGTAGGGAAACACCACTCTGCTCAGATACAGTGTGATAAAGCAGCGTGTGAGAATCTCCCTTCTGTGTGTTTCTAACAGGAGCCTGATCCAACGAAGGCCAGCTTAGCAAAAGTAATACCTACACCCAACAATGGTTCTGCTGAGCTCGTACCGCTACAGAGGGACAAGGTGAGGCCACTTATCCTTCATATTCCTCTATGTGTTTTGCAGGGCAGTAATGGACCTTAGTAGGTGGCATTTATATTGATGACAGTAAGAGATCTGATCTGATCTGAGTCTGTGTAATTCTCTACATCACCTTAGAAAGTCCACCTCCAGAGTAAAGGCTAAAAAAAAATGTAAAATACAAATTTCCACTTACGCCAGATGTAGTCAATAGGCCAAGACATTTCATGTCTAAATCACAGGAGCTATGACGCTAACATTGCTAACAAACACTAGAGGTCAATAGTTACCCAAATCTTTTCTGTGAATACATCCATAACAACTTCACAGCACCTGCTCAAAAGCATCATTATTAAGGTTGTACAGACTTGCGGATGTGGTTAAGGACCAGTGTTGGGTAGTAACGCGCTACTGAGTAACACGCAACTGTAACTTAATTATATGTTTAGTAATGTAGTACTTTAACACGTTATAATTTAAAAATTGATCATTAGATTACCGTTACAATTTCAAGTAACATTACGTTACCGCAGTGATACCAATAAAATCAAGTGCTTTAACATAATTTGTAAAAACAGAATTAATAATTCACAGTAATCTGTCTGACAGTCGCATGTGTGACGTCCTCTACGGGAGATCTACATGCAGCTCAAAACAAACCAAAGTGAGCCTGGAGAGAGAAGTACGCGTTTAGTAGCTGGAAATGCAGCCATTACTTTAAATGCATCTCAGTTAAAGGCAAGAACAGTATTGTGAGTTGTCGTAGATTTGTAACACTTAATAATAGAGTGTTTAAGCTGACTTAAGAGTTTCTTCAGAGGGAGGTAGGGAAGTAACTAGTAATCTAACTAATTACTTTTGAAATGAAGTAATCACATTAGTAATCTGAATACTTTTATAGGGAGTAATCAGTAGTTTAATTACATTTTTAAAGTATCTTGCCCAACACTGTTTAGGACTCAGTATGACTTACTGTGAGCTATAAAAAGGTTTTAGTGATGTATCTCCATTGAAATTTAGGCGACTATTGAATCCAGCAACATTAACCTTGTAACACCTATAGTAAAGTAACAGAATTTGGACTCTAAACATGTCTTGGCTGATAAACTACATCTAGATAAGAGGAAAATTGTGGACAGGTTTTTACATACTTGTGTCTTTAGTGCAGTGTTAAAGATTACTGCCATATTACTTTAATAAATGTACTTTTTATTTGTGTTTCAGGATGAGGACGGAGGGGAAATCCTGTCATTTGAGTTCCAAAAGATCTGCTACGTGTTTGACAGGGAGAGGAAGCACTTTCTACCTGTAGCCTTCCCCATCGACCAGCCGTTGGGTTACTTCCAAGCGTGGAGAGGGTACCAGGAGGAGCCGGACCTGCGGGCTGCAGAGAAGCGCTATGGGACGAACCGTGCCGAAATGGTGGTCCCAGACTTCCTGGAGCTTTTCAAAGAGAGGGCCACAGCCCCGTTCTTTGTCTTCCAGGTGTGTGTCTGATCTCTTACACTGAATGTTAACTTCTGCGTCTTAGTACTGCCATTTTTGTACACATACTTATGTAATGACATAATTATGGTTGTGTAATAATGTTTTTAAAAATGGCATTTGCTTTCCATTTCCTTTTTTTCATTTTAAATGATGTTTTAAAACATGGGCTTCCACAAAGCAAGACAAATTTTTCATAGCAAATTTGGATTTTAGGTGGATTTGCTGTACTTAGTGTTTCGAATGCATTGTGTTTGGCGTGTTTGAGTGTGTGGATTATTTCGGGTAAAAGTGTGTACACTGTTCATTGCGAGTGAGCTGCTGTTTGTGTGTGCATTGTTGTGCCTTGCAGGTGTTTTGTGTGGGACTGTGGTGTCTGGATGAATACTGGTATTACAGCGTCTTCACCCTCTTCATGCTCGTGGCCTTCGAGGCCTCTTTGGTGCAGCAGCAGATGAGGAACATGTCAGAGATACGCAGAATGGGGAACAAACCTTACATGATCCAGGTATCAAGAGTTATTTTAACATGGTCTTTAACACGATTATTTCAAAAACTACCATATGTAGTAAACCTGTTATGTGCCAAGAGCATCTGCGTTATTATGTGGTTAAAAAAAAAAACAAACTAAAAATGCATATTTTTATAGTGTAAGCTCTAAATATGCCCCCCCAAATAAGCTAAAAAACCAAACAGCATAATTAGATGCTTTCACCCCTCAGGTCTATCGGAACAGAAAATGGCGGCCTGTGTCCAGTGATGAACTGGTCCCTGGAGATATTGTTTCTATTGGTAAGTGTCAGCCCAATGACCACCCATCCAAAAATCAGCAGCACATGCTCATAGACGCCCATTGCTTGTGGTTTTGGAGAATAGACATAACATTTAACCTGAAAAACCGAGCTTAAATAAGGTTCAGGGTTGTCCCTGACCTCTAATGATTTTGTACTCAATTGAGTTTTGGCTTAGGTTTATCAAGCTAACTGAGAAACCATGCCTTTAGAAAGTCCCCGCTAATTTAAGACACATTTTCGCTTTATCTAACTTCATTATCTGTCTTCACAGGACGCTCTCCTCAGGAGAACTTGGTGCCATGTGATGTGCTGCTACTCAGAGGCCGCTGCATTGTGGATGAGGCCATGCTTACAGGGGAGTCTGTGCCTCAAATGAAGGTGAGTGTAAATGGTCAACCATACAAAGCAAAAACAATGTAGTAGAATCGATACCAAAACATTTTTAGTCCTTCATAACTCTCAGGGATTAAGAAACACCGCTCTAGACTATGTGTTCATTGTATCTGCAGGAACCTGTTGAGGACCTGGACCCTGAGAGTATTTTGGACCTGCAGATAGATTCCCGTCTGCACGTGATCTCAGGAGGCACTAAAGTGGTTCAGCACAGCCCCCCTCTGCGTGCCAGCGCTGGACTCAAACGTTAGTATTCAGGGCTCGTTTTGTTCCACCGTGTGTTCTCTTTGAGGCCCATCATTCAATTCCTCTTTTTAATTTTGGCACTCGGCCTGCTGTGAGTTCTCCTACATGTGGTTCACAGATTGTTTTTCTCTCTCTGCAGCTGTGGACAATGGCTGTGTGGCATATGTGTTACGAACAGGGTTCTACACTTCTCAGGTGAAGAGAGGTTTAAAAATGACTTTCGTTGCTGTGGTTAATAAATGAAGTGTGCAGACTTTCACACGCCTGTGTTCTGTATTCAGGGGAAATTGTTGAGGACCATATTGTTTGGAGTGAAGAGGGTGACAGCCAACAACTTGGAGACCTTCATCTTTATCCTTTTCCTGCTGATCTTTGCCGTTGCTGCAGCTGTGTATGTGTGGGTGGAAGGTGAGTTGCTGCCAAACCCTCTACAAATGGGAACTACGCACTTAGTCAAATTGAAACTGTCTGTTTGGTTCAGCTTGATTCAAGTTATGTGTATATACTACTGTATTCACTTCAGAGTATTACTAATAATATACATAGTGTAGATTATTCTTCAGACACCGTGTAATAAAGGGGTAGTTCTATGATCAGTCAAACGGAGACGGTTTCACACTTACCACAAATGTAATCCTGTAGACAAGATATGTTTGGTGTCAAATGTTTGCATTCTGTACTGGAGACATGAAGTGCGTGTAAAGTACTGGAAGGCTCCCAGTAATTGACAGGTTGTTAGAAACCGGTTATTCATATCACACATTTACCTCAAACAGTATTAGGGACTTTAATATGTTGTTTGGAGTACTAAATTATTGATATCTAACAAATTGTCAGTCTTTGACTTCATATCTTAACAAATTGGACAAAATCTGGTTCAAATTCAAGCCCCGCAATTTCTGCTACAACTTTTTCCAGCTATTCAATAGTTTGTTTTTTTATATGAAAAGTAAACAACATTAGCCATTAGCAAAGCTAGAGAGGCATTAAATGTGTCTTAAATGATCAGCTATTATTAGAGTAAGAGGGACATTGTCTAAATTGCCCTACTGTGCCCAGCTGTTGCTTTAACTGCAGTTAGAGAACGGGTTTATGTCAGTTCACTGTAAGTCATCCCCCATGGTTCACAGATTATTAATTTCTGGTTCTCCAGGGTTCTCCTAGAGAATGCATTTTAGGATCCACATTCATCTCTCTCTCTTTGTTTTGCTCTTGTCTCTTCTCCAGGGACCAAGGACCTGACTAGGAACAAATATAAGCTGTTCCTGGAGTGCACTCTCATCCTCACGTCTGTAGTGCCACCTGAGCTGCCCATCGAGCTCTCACTGGCTGTCAACACCTCTCTCATCGCCCTGGCCAAGCTCTGTGAGTGTCCATGTGATGATGAGTTAGGGTTTGTAGGGCAGGCTTGACTTTTGAAGTGTTAAAGGAATACTTTTCTCAAAAAATCTGCATGTGGCAAACACCATATCTTCATTGTCGAATGCAAGCCTTGTATCTTTTAATTGGTAGTTTTACAGCAGAATAAGCAAATTTAGTGGTTAATTTATCACGAAGCTATGACACAATGTAAATGGCAGCTGATGATTTCTAATTTTGTTTACAAAAAAAAACTGACAAGAAGGAAGATGCAAGATTTTGTTCCAACAGGGACTGAATGCATGCCCACAACAGATGCCCACTAACCTTATTATATATTCATACACTACAGTTTTGCTGAGCCGTACCAACTGTTGCCATATTTTCAATTTGATCTCTTCCTCAGATGTGTTTTGCACAGAGCCGTTCAGGATCCCTTTTGCGGGAAAAGTGGAGATTTGCTGCTTTGATAAGACTGGAACTCTAACAAGTGACAGCTTGGTCGTTCGTGGTGTAGCAGGACTGAGGTAAAGCCTTGTGTTATAGACAGTTAGATCTCTTAGTGTCTCTCAAGTAAGAAAACGTTTTATTTCCCCTTTTTGCTTCTCGCCATTTACCTGTTTCATCGCTGTCTCTCACAGAGAAGGAAAAGAGGTGATGCCTGTGTCTGAAATCCCAGTTGAAACTCACCGAGTTGTGGCTACATGTCATTCGCTGGTTACCCTTGATGACGGTCAGCTGGTGGGTGACCCTCTGGAGAAGGCCATGCTGACTGCAGCTGACTGGACCCTAACTAAAGGTCAGGGGGCTTATATAAACCTCATGGTTAGAGGTGAACTTTTAGCTTAGAAATTATATTATTTTATAAAATTAAAAAAATTCTTAATTCAAAGTGTACTCCTTTAGTCAGTATGTGTATCTTGTTCTAGATGAAAAGGTGTTTCCTCGAGCAATAAAGACTCCGGGATTGAAGATCCACCAACGCTTCCACTTCGCCAGTGCTCTGAAGAGAATGTCTGTACTGGCGTCGTATGAACGACTAGGCTCCACTGAGCTCTGCTATATCTCTACTGTTAAAGGAGCTCCAGAGACACTCAGGAGCATGGTAACCAACTTAGGAACTTTTAAATTAGACTTTAGCCTTGCACCAATGTAGCATCCTTATAACAAAGTCATGAATATTGAGCTAGATTTACTACTTTCTCCTACTTTCTACTTGCTTACGTTTGTAAAGATTGTTTCAGATCTATCACTGTTTGGTAAAGGTATTTTTTAAATGGGTGAGTGATCCTGGAGACCTCAGGAGTTGGCATAGCACTAAATAAACTGCCATCTTTGTAGATCACACTGCTTATAGAAGCCATCAGTATTTGTGGACCCAAAAGTAGATTAGGTTGAAAAATGCTGACTTTGCGTTCTTTTGATCTACATTGTATTCTTAAATCCTCTTGTGTTCCAGTTTTCACAGTGTCCAGCCAGCTATGATGAGGTGCACAGAGAGATGTCTCGAGAAGGAGCCAGAGTTCTAGCACTGGGATACAAAGAGATGGGGCACCTCAGCCACCAGCAGGTACTCAAATAAGAAGAAATAGAGGTGTATAGTCATTGTTCTGCACAGCTTGTCCAACCTTCATAACAATGGCTGTGAAAGAACAAAGCAGTCAGAGCTTTGCTGGTTGACCATATTTGTCTGTGCAGGTGCGGGAGATGACCCGTGAGTCTCTGGAGTGTGACCTGAACTTTGCGGGCTTCATGGTTGTTTCCTGTCCCCTCAAAAATGACAGCAAGGCCGTCATCAGGGAGATCCAGGAAGCCTCTCATCATGTGAGCAATTTACAGAAACATGCATACTATTTCAGATGCAAATACCAATTTAGCATAGCCATTTAGCTGAAAATTAAGGATATTGATATTAATTACAGTAATAATAACAGTCTACACGTTATTAAAAAAAACATTTCATGAAGGGCTATACAAAAGTGGTAGCTGGTGGGCAAGTGGTTAGGGCGTTCGCTCTGCGATCAGGATTCCCAAAACTGCTAAGCACCTCTGAGGTACCCTGAGCAAGGTACCGTCCCCACACTCTGCTCCCCGGGCGCCATGTTCCTGGCTGCCTGCTGCTTCACTTGGTAAATGGGTTAAATGGATTTAATTCAGAGGAGGAACTGTGTGTGCTGTGGTGTGTTCACGTATGACAGAACATCGCATTGTAAAGACTACAAAAACATTGTAAAAAATATAAGTCGGGAAATTTGGATTATTACTAAAGTGAAAGCACTTTTTTAAAATCCTGCTGTAGATCTGACTGGACAAGATCAACCCAGTCCACTAGTTTTAAAGCTTCCCAAGGCTTAATCTCTGCCTGTCTCTCTCTTTCTCTGTCTCTGTTTAGGTTGTCATGATCACTGGTGACAATCCTCTAACTGCCTGCCATGTAGCAAGAGAGCTCCACTTTATCCATAAGGAGCACACTTTGATCCTGCAGCCTGGACCTAGTCAAGGTACAAGTCGTTTTACAGCGGACAGTGAATCTTTGGGAATGTTTGAGACATTTAAAACAGAACAGCCGTATCCCACATTACTGGCATCTGATATCATGAAATGATGCTCATCGCTTCTAACGTGACTCATTTTAGTGTTTCATTGTGAACAGCACCTGGTTCAGCTCATAAATTGATTGACAGTCGGTGTGTTCATGTTCTGAGATGTGTGCTACAGTTTGCCACTCTCTTACATTGTTCTGTGTAGCTTGTCCAGCCTCTTAACAATAGCTATGAAAGAACAAAGCAGTCCAAGAATGGATGGGTCAATTGGCTGATGCCTTTAAAGTACAAATACTACCCAATGTCAACTTCTCTAATCAATATTTTGTGTCTTCTTATTGATTCCCCTACAGGTGAATGGCAGTGGGAATCTATAGATGGTAGCGTATGTGTGCCTCTGCCCCCTCCCTCTGTATCAGGACTGGTCAGCTGCTATGACCTGTGTGTGACTGGAGAGGGACTGACCAAACTGACCTTAGACCCTCGTTTACTCAATGCCCTGCTGCCACATGTGCGAGTGTTTGCTCGTGTCAGTCCAAAACAGAAGGTCAGCATTTTACTAAAATGGAGTTCAGTTTATGCTGCAGTCAGTAAGTTTGTTTAATCCCTGCAGGCCTTTTTTTTTATTTTTTTTTTATGAACCTCTGTAACTATGAATTATTTAGTATACTGTGAAGCTGTTTAGGAGTAAGATTTATGGTGTATATAAACATTCTTATTTGTAAATGAATGATTTGAATATAGGCTGAAGTTGTATAAACCTAAAAGTACTGACTCTTTTATTCTTATACTTATTCTTTAGGAGTTTGTCATAACAAGTCTAAAGGGATTGGGCTTTGTCACGCTCATGTGTGGGGATGGGACCAATGACGTCGGAGCACTCAAACATGCTCACATAGGTAAGAATGGAGTGTTGACTTTGTCATAGAGTGATTGTAAGGTTGATCCTCTGTGGTGTCAGTAATCCATGGCCCAGCTGGCTTTGCTTTCTCTGGGAGTGTAGGATGGTGTTCACTCTCCCCCAGAACTCCCACAGACACCTCTTAGCTGGTGTAACAGAATTTGCATTTAAAGTTCTCCTCCTAGTGAGTAGGTAGAATTGAAGAAGACTAAATTGGGGAGAAAGTGAGGGAAGTATATGGCCAGGACTGAGAGACTCGAGGAGCTTTCATTCTCAGGTCAAAAGGCTCCTCAACTATGACATGTCTCACATTGGGTGTGTCCGAAATTGCGCACTACCGTCAGTGCACTGAGATTTAGTGCGTAGTGGGTCTGCTGTGGGTCAGTGCTGTCCTAAACGGAACACTAACGTTTTGCACTTAGCGGAAGTGACGAACTAACATTTGCTCGCGATTCTTCAGCCGCCAAAATATCTGCCAGTTTTACCGCAGTGTACATCAGTAAAATCATTTTATTAACGAAAACACGTTGAAAGTCCCGCCCCCTCCGTTACGTAGTCAAAATGGCGCCCGTTTAGTGCGAATAGTGTGCATCGTTCTGCACTGCGTTTTCTGGCCGATTTTAGTGCAGCATCCGGGTTCTTTCAGTGACTGAGTTTTAGCTCGGTTTTCAGTGTCGGCGCACTACACCCTAAAATCGCACATTAAAAGTGATCAAGTGCGCGGTTTTGGACACACTCATTGACTAAGCAGCGCTCCCATACCATAATACTCCTCATACCTTAATATTCCTCATACCATAACACTCTGCATAATGCTGCTCATACCAAAATACTCTACGTACCATAATGCTTGGACCCATAAAGCTCATGACCATCCACCGTTTACATGGACAGTTTGCACATATTGTATTTATTTATTTTCTAGCGTAAATAATCAGTTACTTTCAGTCCTTACGTGGTATATGCTGTTATATTGTACACATTTGTGTGTGTTAGTTTATTCTACTCTTTTTTTTTTTTCCCCTATTTTCTATGTTCTAGTTAATATACAGTCTCAGGAGTGATTCAGCATGTTGCCCGTGTATCAGTCAAACATCTTAAATTTTGATTTACAGGAGTAGCCCTATTAGCCAATGCCCCAGAACGCATGCCAGAGAAGAAAAAAAGAGGAAGAGAGAAGGAAGCACCGGCCTGTGAGCCCAGACCCATGCCTCCAATTTCAAGTTCAGGGGGTAAACTGAGCTCCAGAGCAGCAAGGCAGAGGGTCATGGCCCAACGAGAGGAGCAACTTGCTGCACAGAAGGTGTGTGGAAAAACTGGTCAATTTCTCTCTCTTTAGCAGAGTCTAATTGATGAGCATTTACTGGCCTTATTGAATCTTTTGTCCAGGGATATTCACCTTTGATGCTACAGGGCCAGTGTCAAACTCAAGTTGCCCAATTTCCCCACTACAACACCTTCTAAACTAGTCACAAAGGATTGTGTTTGTGACAGAAAACAAATAGTTGACAAATTGTTGACAACCCTGATCTAAATATTCTGTCAAGCTGCAATTGTTGCCCTGATCTGTTGAGCTTGTGTTGGTATGATGTGTTCTCTGGGTTACAGGAGAGGATATGTCAGGTACTACGGGAGTTGGAGGAGGATCAGCTTCAAGTGGTCAAACTAGGGGACGCCTCAATAGCTGCTCCGTTCACTTCAAAATTGTCCTCTATTCAGTGCAGTGAGTCATTTTCTGGTTTATCTTCCACATTCCCACTGATTGCCTTGTGTGTTTCTAATGTGTTTTTGTTCGTCTGTCTATTTTCAGTCTGCCATGTGATAAAGCAGGGCCGCTGCACTCTGGTGACCACGCTGCAGATGTTTAAGATCTTAGCTCTGAATGCCCTTGTGCTGGCCTACAGCCAGTCTGTGCTCTACCTGGAGGGCGTCAAGTTCAGCGACTTCCAGGCAACTCTTCAGGGTCTGCTTCTCGCTGGGTGCTTTCTCTTCATCTCAAGATCAAAGGTGAGAACATTGTATTTTCTGTTTCATTCTACAGGTCATGAAAAGTAAGATAAGATTTAGTCCCATGGGGTGGGAAATTTGCATTGTAACAGCAGAAAAGTGGACAGAACAAGAGAAGAAGGTAGAAGCAGCACAGCCAATAGAATTTACAATATAACAGTATAATTAAACTGTGCCGTTTAAAAAATCATATACATATCAATGTGTGTGTATGTATGTGTGATTGTAGGGGTTACATGCTTACTTTGTGTTTCTCTCCACATTCCCAAAAAATGATATTTATTTTTTTGATGGAAATGTAGCTGAATTTATATTAATATTTATGTTACAAAATTAGTCTATTTTAATAATTTAGCACTTAAATGTATGCAGATGTATATATTGCCATGAAAAAAAGCTGTGGCAGACGTGGCCCGGACATCACAACTTTTTTTGTGGCATTTAAGTGCTAAATTATTATGAAAAAAATACAAATTTGTCCTCCTGCTCAGTTGTTTGTTTGGACGTAGTGCTTAGCAACCTAACACGAGGACAAGTGAGACGTGGTGGATGAGACCCAGACGTCACAAAAGTGCAGTTTCTGCGTTATGGCGGGGTTTCAGCAAACAATTATTAGTTTGGTTAAAAAAAAAATAACCTGTGATGGACAGAAACGGTGACTGCTGATCCACGTTAAAGTGGGGGTTTAGTGTGTTTGTGTATGTATGTGTGCATTATTATATTACGTTATATTATATACATTGTTATTAGGGCTGCACGATATTAGGAAAACATTCGATAATGTTGAGTGTTGCTATGGCGATATCACATGCGATAAGTGAGTAAAAACTTAGCCTTCATAGTGTTAATCTTCTGCTTTGGATTTGCTGGTAATAAAGTCTCCAGACGCAGACTAGTCTATGCAGAAAAAAAATGAAATGCAATATTTCCAACATGTTTTTTTTTTTTTTTTAAAGAATTTACTTAAATGGAGCATTCAATGTCTCCCATAAAACATTTGAAACATTGAACATTGTTGAAAAAAATCTGAAAATATTTTTGTAATGTCAAATCCATTTTCTCAGCCAGAAAAAAATAGCAAAAGCAACAATCTACAACAGCAGCACAGAAGATGAAGAAACTGCCCAGTGATGTTTTTGCCCGCTTCTCTGTGGCACTGGGTGAAGAGTTTTGGAAAAACACCATTTACTGCAGTTCAGTCAGTCCTTCGCGATATGGATATTTTTTCGCGATATGTATATTGCGCATGTTGATATCGTGATTACGGTAAATTTACAATATATTGTGCAGCCCTAATTGTTATATACATAAACACACTTTAAATGTAGCAACAGACATGGACTGAAATATAGTAATATAGCACCAGAAAATTGCACATGCTGCTCGAGTAATATTGCACATGAAACAACCATTGCAGTCATTTGTTCTTGTTTTGTAGACGTGTCTTTGTGTGTGTGGTCAACTGTGAGATGAGTTTGTTGAACATAGAATATTGTATTAATAATCTTGTTCTGCACTGCAGCCCCTGAAGACCTTGTCCAAAGAGCGGCCCCTGCCCAACATATTCAACCTCTACACCATCCTGACGGTCCTGCTTCAGTTCGCAGTGCACTTCTGCAGCCTAGTCTATCTTTACAGAGGGGCGCAGGGTCGAAGCCCTCCCAGGTATCGTCATCTGTTATGTTTCATTACACAGGTCAACAAAAAAATTTTTTTTTTAATCATCAGAAACCACAACACACTTTTCTAAACCAGTTTTTCATGCTGGTTTAAGATATGCTTTCAGTTTTTTTCACTCACATCCACTTTTTAAATTATGAATTATATTAGATCTGGATTAGACTTACATGCAGTTTTTATTAAACCTCAACACCAATAAAGAACTGTTTCAATATTTTCAGTGTGAAGTCAGACAGGCCACACTGTGGCATAGATATAATGATCAGT
>JBBPDC010000141.1:2126398-2144514 GCA_037974485.1 Hemigrammopetersius urotaenia
TTTTCATTGGTTAATAATTTCTAAATTTTACAGACCCACGTGGAGACTGACCAATAGTATCTATTTATGAAAAAAAACCAACAAAGACCAAAAGTGGAGTTACGAGGTTTCCACCCGACAGCGACGATATGAGTCATTCAAACTTAACAAAACTAACTGAAGTCCTGAACCAGGAAAGAAACAGGAGCAGATGATTTCAGATGATCAGGCAGTGATCAATATACTGGTGGTGCTGAATGTAGAGTGATTGGAACTCCTTTATCAAGGCTTTGCAGCCTGTCACTGTACATCTGTCCCCATTCCTTTCATTTTAATTTATAAATAATGATAAAGTAAGTTTGACAGGCATAAAATAGTATTTCTGGACCAAAACACAGTGATGTAACGCGTAATATAATATGTATAATACTGCATTCACTCACACGAGCACGGCTAGTGCTCCTGTCGAGGTCCCTGGATGTAGTCTTGTCCTGTAAATAGCTTTTCTATACATATTTTTTGCATTCTCTCTTTACTCTTGTCTGGCCTGCACTTGTCCAGTCTTGTTGTGCTTCTTTTTTTGTTCTTTGTGTTTTGTATATGGATAAAACTAATGGGACATCTGACCATTACACCAACAGGAACTTTAATGACACTGCATTCAGATGCATAGATTTGAATTTTGTTCCATCTTTGCAACTGCTGTAATGCTCTGGACTCTGAGAGGAACTTGTTTTTCTAAAACAAACTAGATAAAACGTGAATGCCCTGCAGTGGCAGATAGCTTATATTTGATTTGATTACAATAACGTTTAAATTGAGATTTATAGAAATGTATTTGAACTATTTTTTTGAACTGCCGCTGTGTAACTGTGTTAAAGGGAACACTGATGTTAAAAAGCTCTTTAATTGTTTAAAGTGTTTGTAAACCAAATGTTCTTGCACTTTTGTTGGTATAGCAGTACTTAAAAAATAAAGGTACGCCAAACACTACTGTTCAATTAACTATTAAATTTTTCGAATAACAATGCGATTAATCGAAGAAACACACGTGTTTCCATGTCCTGTATATATATTTATAAAGGTTCTTCCCCAAACTGGATCCACAAAGTTGGAAGCATGGCGTTGAGGTCTGCTGAGGCATTAAGGAAGTAATGGGCCGCCTGAATTCATTAATCAAGAGGTGTGACCTTTTGTTAATTAAATGTATACATACATTTATAGCATATATATTATATATTTATTTCATTTTAATGTACATATGTATGCATGTAATTCCTCATGTATACCCTACACTCTGTGGCTTATGGCGGTACTGCACGCTCCTGTGGGAGATGACGTAGGGTTAGTGTGTCTGCTCCAGCGGTGCTGCTTAAACAGCGGGCGGAGAGAGAGCAGACCGGACCGGAGCGGGCTGGGGAGAACCGAGCCTCGGGCAGAATTCAGGAGCCAGCGCCTGAAATGGAGCCGAGCGTTTTTAGACCGAATAGCGAGTGCATCGTTTGAGCCGTGTCCGTGTAATCCTCGGTGCGAATTCGGTGGTCTCTCTGTTTCTCTCCCTCTCTCTCAGTCTCTCTCTCTCCTGGCTAGCTGCTGTGGCTAAGCTAGAAATGCTAGCTGGCCTCTGCTGCTGAAGAAGGAAAAGAGAAAAGAGAGCTCGCCAAGACGTTTATTTTTGTGTGTTTAAGTAGACTATAAAAACTCTTGACACTTTTTTTCTGCGACCTATTATTCCCTCTCGAGCAGGCAAAAGCTTTGTTTTTACCTTTTTTGCCGACGACACGTTAACATAAAGTCAGTCGGGTTTTTTTCGCACAAAAGCTTTTCTTTTTTACATTAGCTTAACATCAGCCCCAGCATTCTCCTCGACTTTTACACCCTGTTTATCGGGGTTAACAGACTGGACTGTTTATTTTCTTCCTCGTCAGTATTCTACGCTTATTTCTTTTCAAAATTCCCGCTAATCTGCCCTAAATACTTTGGGGCTGGTTTATTTTTAAGGAGGCACTTTGTGTGTCATGAGCTTGGTGTAACACAGAGTTCTTTTTGCAATATTGTTCTCTATATTTACGCTACTTGTGTTTTGAATTCTCGTCGCTTTGTTTTTCTCCTGTTTTTCTGCGTTTGTTTTCGTGCGTGTTTATTTTTTTTTTCGTTTGGTGGTTCGATTGGTGTTCGTTGCTGATTTTTTCCTCTCCAGTTTCTTTTTTTGTGGCCAGTCCGGTCACACAGTCCTCCTACCTCCACAGCAGTTTCCACACACCACCTAACATTTTTTCTCTCTCCGAGCGAGAAGGAACTGCATGTGCCTTTCACTCCTCCGTAGGATCGTCGCTCGTTCGGTATTTCGTGGGCCTCGGTACACGATCAGCTAAAACTCCGTTGTGAATAAGTATTATTATTAGTAGTAGTATTTTTGGTGCTTGCTTTTTTTCTTTCCCTCCTCCACCAAACCCCACCAAAACGGCGAGGTTTCTTTGAGGAGATCATGGACGATCAGACCCGCATGCTGGGTCTGGGGGGACTCGGTGCCCTGGCCCAGGCCGACGTGGGCGACCCAGACTCGGCTAGGAAGCAGCAGGCTCTCGGCCAGCCCCAGCAGGACATAGGAGACATCCTCCAGCAGATCATGGCCATTACGGACGAGAGCCTGGACGAGGCTCAGGCACGGTAAGGAGCTGGCAGATCCGGATCTCACACACACTCGCCTGTTGGCGTTTACAGAAGTCTCTGTTTTTGAGCTGTTTTCAGGTCAGTTTCTAACACACGCCTTTTTTGGTGTTGAGAGAATCCCTATTCGACTGGAGAAGAAAGTTGTCTCCAATTCCTTAAACTATGTTTGCATATTAGTTTCATAGCAGTGCATAAATATAAAGGTCTTTCATTTAAGTGAGCCTTGCTCGTTGCAAGTTTTATTTTTTGAGAGTGGTTTCTTTTGTCAACTACAAAAGACTTCAGCTGCATGCAGACCTGAGATCGGCCTCTTTATGAAGGCTTGCAGTTTGTCTAGTTTTTACTAAGCTGATCCTTAGTGTGAAACTAGCAAAGCTCAGAGTTGAACACAGTCCACAAATGTGTATGTTTTAAAGTGGGCGAGAGCCATTCTCTTTCGGAGAAAGGCTTTAATTATATATATTAAAAAAAGGCATGAGATTTTCGTGCTGGGGCATTGGGCTCGTCGCGAGGAGCACGACCAAAAACCGTGAGCCCCAGTAGATAAATGAATGTGATTAATCTGCTCCCTCATCATTAGCATAGCTAATCAGGCAGCTCTTAATTAAGCCATCGCCACCGAGGGTTTGTTGGGCTGCTTCGTGGCTGAGGTGCAGGCCTCAGAAAAAGCCAGGCTCTTCAGTGTTTTTTCTTTCCCATCACCCTAGCATGTACGTATCGACGGTGGTCTAAAATCGACCTCGAGCATGTTCCTCCTGAGCCTCCTCGCGTCTGAACGGCCCAGAAAAAAAATCCTTTCTTCTCCACCATTCATGCCTTTTGATAGAAGTATTGTGGCCTGCCTTGGGATGTGTCATTACCTCGCGATTTTCCACCAAACCACTTGACCACCTGGTTCTCCTAATTAATTCACTTCTTTCGCCCCCACCTCCACACCCCATCCCTCCATCCATCCCTCCCTCCCTGGTGTTCATCCTTTTCATTGTGTGCAGGGTGCAATCAATTCTCCTATAATGTGTACGCGAGTGCAGCTGTCCACAAATCGAGTTTCTATTAATGAGATCGGGTGTGTGTGCGTGTGTGGTGGTGATGGGGGTGTAACGGGCAGTTTATGAACGTTAGGATATTGCTTTCTACGAGTGGATTACAAGTTAAAGGTTTTTTTTTTTTTAAACCAGGCCATGCCCTCCTGTAGATCTCCATTGTCTTTGCTCTGATTTCATCCCACTTTATCTACATTTGTCTTTTTATGACCATGTTACTCTCACAATTTAATTAGGCCCACTCTAGCTTGGCATATTTTAACTCAAGGAAAGTATTACCTACCTAAGTATTGTTATGTCAAGACGCAAAGCATGCAGAAAAGCAACCGAGCCTTTTTTTCTGATTGCATTTTCACAGGGATGGAACTGCAGCCCTCGTAAGCTGTTAAATTCAATGTATTTCATGATCAAAAAATCTCAAGCTCCAGACATCTAGTAAGAACGGTCGACCAGCGCGGAGCTGTTGCTCATTTGGTTCTTTTCGAGTTGGCTTTTCAAATATTCTGGAGGTATTGGCTCTGTTTCAGAGGCCGCTGTGCAGCAGATCCTGCAGTGTTTTATTTAAAATGCCACTGCCACACAGATCAAATTGGAAAGAGTCCCAATTGTCCGTATCCAGCTGGCATGACCTTTGTTTCGACTCAGAAGTGAAATAACAACTTAAATGAAAAGGCGGGTTGTGAACTTACTTTTTTTTTTTGGCCTAGTGGTGTGTCTGGCTGTAACAGGCAGTACAAGTTGAGGGGAGGCTTCCTCCCTGAGCCCTGTTGGTGGTGGTACTTTAATTTCCTGCATGAAAGGACCATGTGTGTTTCTATAAGTAACAAATTTGTGATACTAAACTAACAAAACATGTTTTATCCACTGTCCCATGCCCTAAAATACAAACTCTTTTAGGCCTTCCTTTTTGAAGAGTTCACACACCTGCTCCAGTTAATCAGAGTGTTTTAAAGAGGATTGGACCACAGTTTTGTTGGAAATGGTGCTGGATGGTATTGATTGTGTTCATTATTGTAATATATCCCAGTGTTATATCAGGTGTTTACATTTGCATTAACAAAGTTAATGTCCTCAGACATTCTGAATAATGCAGCTGTGCTAAAAGAATAAATAAAAACTGACTTTGAATGGTTTTGGATGGAATACTGTGTGCTGCTTCTCTTAAAATGATGCCAGATGGAACCTTATATGTTGCTGTAGTACAACAGACAGAAACCAGCTTTCCAGAAACATTTAGTTATGTTTGGAACTGCCCCCAGCAAATTACACACTTTGTAGTTAGTTTTGTTTTCTCTATCCAACAGTGCTAAAACTAAAAATCAGTGTTATAGATAATATATACCACTGAGCACTAGTCGGAAGGTGCTGGAGGTTTGGGAACCTGTACTGTTTAATAGGGTTCTAGTGTTTCTGAGTAGAGTCAGCTTCTCTCCTCATCCATTCAAAGCAGCACTGACAATTTTTTAAAATGCTTTTAAACACTCAATTGATCTCTTATACTACAAATCATCTGTACAAATGCTTTGTGCCGCTCTTGTTCGGAGTGATGTTGGTTTGTGGTTCTTTTCAAAGTATCTGCGGTTTGTTATGAGGAACTATGAGGAACTATATGTGCCACATTTGGCACATGTGCCACAAGCTTCCTCTTGTTGGTAAATAAAAAAAAAAAGAGCTTTATTTAGTGATATGTACTATAGCAAAATAAACATCAGTCAACCTATTCCTCAGTGCCTGGCTGTGCTTCTGGAGATCTACCCTCTTAACTAATGTGGTCAGCGTAATTAGTTTAATGTACATTAGAGCCAGGTGTGTTGGCATGGGTGGTAGAACTCCAAGAATGGGAATGAGCAGCCCTGCTTTGAAAGAAGAATAGCTTTCAGCCAGTGCTTTTTCACTGCACGCCAGAATCTTTGTGCAAGGACTGCAGATACATGTGAAATTAAAAGATACTTATACTTGCAAATGTGGCATTCAAATGCAGTCAGTATTGTGATTTTTTCCATTTGTCAGCTGGTTCCATTTAAAAATGATGGCATATGATACTAATTTGCTGTCAGGTCAGTAGGCTGGACTGGACAGGACAAGAGAAAATGCTGCATGTTTATTATGTTCATTGTTTATTCAAACGAATAAATGCAGTGCTATACATTTTAGGAACCAGCACTTTGAGTTTCTGAAAGAGTAGGAGAGAATTAACACTGGTTAGATTCAGCAGCAGCAGAAACAAAGACGAGAGAGAGAAATACTGGTTGAAATCATTGCCATGTGTTCTCCCTGCAACAAGTAAACACTGCTGTGAAGTCATACACCTAAAACCTAATTTGCTTTCTGGTTATTACAACACTGCAGGAGAGTCATCAGGTGCAAACTGTGATATGCTACTTGCAGAAAGAGCTTTTAACTGAGTCATGGATCATGGGCCTGTCAGGATCATGACATTTTCGTGAACAATTATTTGCGGTTAACCATTTAGTTTTCATAGTATGCAGCTTTCAAAGTGCAGATCTTAACTATACTTAATTAATGGATAACTTTTCTTTTATTAATACAAAGTGGTAGGCAAAAAAACAAAAATAACTAAAGTCACACAATCATATCTATTTTTTCCCTGAGAATAAAAATATAAGCAAAAAAGTCTAGATCCTGATAATGTTAGAATTTGTTACATAGCTTCCAAATACACAAACAATTCTCGTGCTGCCCTCTAAATGGGACGCATCATCAATTATAGCTTTTCCTGTTTTTGTAAGACCTGTGGAAAGCTTTTCCTTTATTTGCATTCATTTGCCTGAACCCAGTTTACTCAATTTACACTGTGCCTGTTTCTGCACAATACGTGAGATCTGACAACTGTGGAAAACGATTGCAGTCAGTTTAAAAAGCTGTGATCATTTCCCATAATTGGGATTATGTAAATATGTAGTAATTTTAACAAGTCTGATGGATAATTTTCCGTTAGAGATGCTTTGTATTGTGTTCTGCTGAAAGTTAGAATTTTTTATGTCCTCACTGGTTGTGTATTGTCTGACCTTGCAACAGCAAGAAAGGCGACTTGGACTTGATAAATGGACTGGGCTAAGTGCTGCTTTGCAGGCCGGATGTGAACCCAGTTGCATGAATTTTTTTTGCTCCATCAGACGGCTGGTGCTGTAGTGAGAGGGGGAGAGAGAGTAGACCTTTAACTAGTGGATTTCTGAGAAACAAATCAATCAAAATGTTGAGCAAATGTTGGTTCTGCTGAAGTGCCAGAAGTTACCACGGTCTGTGCCAGCCACTCATCAGTGACTGGTTAATTACTGGATGCACTGTTATTATGTGAGCATTAGTATGGCATTATTAGAGAACAACCAGCTAGGGATGAAGCAGTAATTATTATCGAATGCTGAGAGAGATTTATCAACAAATATTGCCAACTTTCAATTACATATGAAAACCGACTGTTCATGACTTAACCTGAAATAGGCCACAGTTTGCCAATAGGGTTATAACTACGTGAGCAGAGAGTGGAAAAAACATTCACACAGTTCACATTTTAAGTGATTTGCCAGAATGAGCTTTTGATATCTTTACAAAAACCACTGAAGGTGTTCCTAAAGCTAATCACTGGAAAATTCTTAGCTGTATCTGTTCTGTTAGAGACATCAGTAGTATTTAGCAATCCGGTTTAAAAAATGCTTAAACTTTTGGTAGGCGGCCATGTCATGGCCTTGAATACATTAACAGCGTAAAACGTCTTAATTACCTTAAAATAACAAGGTCAACATTCTATGAGCATTGCTAAGCTTGTCCTGGAAACCACACATCACTGTAGTTTTCCAGTGAATTAAAAATAGCATCCGACTGACACATTAAAACAGTAACTAGTCCTGCACACCTAAATCAGAGCTGTAATAATATGGTAATAAAGTTATTATGCATTCATTTTGTGTTGTTTTATTGGAAAAGCAGTAAAAATCCAAACAACCCCTCATGTTTTGTCAGCTGTCAAAACATTTTCATTGCATATTTGCAAGACAGAAAACTTTATAAACTTTGCTTAGCCAGCCATACTGTACCCAGTTTCTGAAACAAGTTAGACACAAAGGCCCAGTTGATGTCAGGGACATGCACCCACCTGCGGACCACATGCTCCCAGTTCTACTGTGTTCCATTCACCAAAGGGTTTCTCCCCCAGCCTTGCGCACCCATTGCATGGTGGGTTGGTTTGGGGTGTTATTGGTGTGGTGGAAGGCGATGCCAGTGCACTCCGTGCTGGGTGCCCCCAACCTTTCACCTTGTTGCCCTGTGTCCAGATGCTGGCAAGAGGAGGGACCAGCCGAGTGGGGCGGAAGAGGTGACCCCACAGAGGGAGGGGGAGCTGGGGGGGGCACAGCAGGGGGTGCCCTGCCACTCAACTTCCAGCACAGGTCAGTATGGGACTGCATGTGCACCCCCCACCCCCTCTCATACCTTCCATGCCAATGGCAACCACTCATTCAGTCCCTGCAGTGAGTGAAAGAAAACTCAAACACACACTTTTTCAGTGGTGCTCATTTGTCGTCAAGCCTGGCATTTATATGCTAATTTTTTGTATGAATCATCCAACGTGGTTTTGATGTTGCTTACATGTGTAAAAGTTAACTGATATACACTAAGAATGTGCATAGGTACTTAATTGCATTTGGACATTATATGCTGCTTCATTTCACCCTGACTTTACTACAGCACAGTTGCTGTGACGTGAGACAGCATAGCTTATGTTTGCTTCTGAGAGAGTATTTTATTATAGACACACAAGACCCTTAAATTAGTGCTAGGGTTGAGCATTCCAAGAAAAGGTACTATTTGAATGACAAACTTACTTGACATGACTTCAAAATCACTAGTAACTATGTGGCTAATCTTCGAAGATGACTCGCTCCCTCCCCCGCTTCCACTGTCCTCTTTGTCTACCGCCAGAAGGTGGCGGTAAAAGCTGTTTGCCAACCGCCATTAAACAACAAAAGATTGAGTTGTGTGGGGGGAGAAATAAATACTAGAGGTGGGCATAGATTAATTTTTTTAACGCCGTTAATCTCATTGCAATCTTGGCATTAACGGCGTTAACGCCCCCCATCTTTAAGTACAGAACTAAAGATTTCTCTATGTTATATTTAAAATCTCAAATGTACACCTCTGTGAGCTATTACTTTTTTTCAACTGCATGCTACTGGCCTACTGGTGCACCAGTTTAGTGTGTTTGTGTTTCATATTATAATATTAGATATTAGATAAATCAGTAAGAATGTCTATCCTTAAAAAATCTCTTACACTGTCCCCTCCCCCCACCACTGTTATCAAAAGTTTGAGCAGTTTCAAATGTGCATGATCAGTCGTGGTAGATTTGCCATTTTAGCGTTGTTACACGTGATTGAAGGAACGAGACAAAACACTTCTACAGTCAAAAGATTATTGCAAAGACTGAATAAATAACCACATGGTTTAAGGCTTCATTCACCTTACCCCCCCCCATTCACCTTACTTCATACGTGATGGTTTAGCTTGCTGATGTGTTTGTCTTTCTCATTTTCCCATTGTAGAAATAATCCACATTTAATATGCAGTTGGAGTTGTTAACATGAATATGTTCAGATTTGGTTGAAAATATAGGATATTCACAGTGTATACTGCACTGCAGGCTATTGTCGAAGGTTGATATAGCCTTATAGCCTTGAACAACATAAATTTAAAATGCATGCTTTTGGGCTAGAAAATGAGGGCTAGAAAATAATTTGTTGCCTTTTCTCGTTGTAGTCAATTTTATATTTTGGGGCTGAACCTACATTCTGTATTGAAAATTCAGTCAAGAAAATAATGTCATGACATTGCGGACTCAGTGGAGTCCAAAAATTCCTTTAGTCTGTGACCTGGTGTGAACCTTGTCTGAAAAGCTGTCCTTATTTTGCAGACTGAATTATAATCCATGGCCATGGTTACTAAGCCTGACGATAACTGGCTCTCTCACAAGTGACTGGCATTAACACGAACACGTATTTGCTAAAAGATGCTGATCCAGTAACTGAGCCAGGCATTACAATGAGGGAATGAGTCATACGTTATAATATATATCACTGTTAGAAATTATTGCACATAAGCCTTTTAATGAGACTTGGGGCTGGAAGCTGTTCAGTGTGTTGTCAGACTAGGGAAGAACTGACTATGGATTGAAATATGAATTATTTTCGAAGATTGTGAGGGGTTAAACATTGCATTATGAGGTGTTGCTTTAATAGGATGCACGTACCTAAGATTGTTTTACAAATGTGTAGTTTTTAGCTGTACCAACCCCACCAACCAATCACTGTGTATTGCAAAAAGGTTAAACCATTGATCCTGGAGCATTTGGTTCACCCGCTGCTATTGTAAGTGGAGTTCACTCGGCAGAGACGTTGATAAATCTGACCGTTATGAATTTTGCTTACGGGAGGCCACACAATAATGTCTGGCTGGAGAAAGATGACGGTTTGCATGTGTTGCTTTCTGTTTTCTCTGCTCAGTCCACTCTCAGGGTGTAAAGAGGAGGTGGGAAGAGCACTGGAGGGGAGATGGTGCTTAAACAGCTTTTCCCCGAAGACAAATTAGGACTACGCTTCGTTTAACTCATTTAGCTGTTGAGAGGCTGAAGGAATACTACAGCACACTATATATCTAGGTTATAAAAGTATTCGGCTTTCAAGTCTTGTGATGTAAGTAATGGTTTGTACATCATGACTGGTTTGAAGCTTTGAACATGTAAAAGGTTGTGTGGCGTTTTGATCTCCTTTGGATTCCCATATGAGAAACGGGCAGATTATGACTGCTAGGTTTTCAGCTGCATTGAATTAAAAGTTGTGTGTGAGAGCTTTCAGTTTACCTTTGCACATAGAGAAAACATGTTCTCTGATATTACAGTTGCAGTATACGAGAACTATATTCCTTATTCCTGTATGCCAGTGTGATGCTTTTGCATAGTTCTGCAGTGAATTCAAACTCTAAACAGAGTTGTACTGATGTGCTCACTTTCTCTTTCTTGCAGGAAACATGCCCTGAACTGTCACAGAATGAAGCCCGCTCTCTTCAGTGTGCTGTGTGAGATCAAAGAGAAAACCGGTAAGTTATTCACTCTTTTCAACTCTACTAGATTTTTCTGCGAGTTTTCTGGAGGTGTCACTCTGTCTCGCATAGTTTTTTTTTCTCCCACAAAACTGATCTCTTTGATTTGAGAATGATCATGTGGGAGGTTCACCAGATGTCCTAATGTGGCCTTCTTCTCTTGTTTTTCCTATTTATTGGGTGTTCCGAGTTCCGCTGTCATGGAGTCATAACAGTGAACTCAGAATCTACATCATGTCAAGTATGTCAGATAGGTGTACTGAAAATATCGAGCTGTTCACAGACCATGAGCCGAGTCACACGTTCTGCATTGATCGAATGCTCTCGTCACCCAAGCTTGGTCTCCAACCACACTGATGATCCAAGTCCAGTATGCTGTCAGCTCGTTTGTCCTCATGTGGTCCCTCGCCCAGCTGCGTGGAAAATCCTTTGCTATCTCTTTCCAGGGAAAATACTCAGCCAGCGTGATGCAATTAAGGACTTACATTTAAAAGTTACGGTTATAGTATGACTTCCTAGTCATTATTGGTGTATTACCAGCCATCACCCCAGGGTCCCCACTTATATGCTCTGTCCTTGTGTTACAGAGCAGAATGTGGACCTTATTGGCATCCCTGAGGACTGGTTTGAGAAGAACTATGCTATAATTTGGCAGATTTTCTACCAATTAATTCTACTTGAGTATTTGAGGTGTCGAAGCTATGACTGTTAATGTCTGTTAGGGCTTTTGCCCGTCAAGCACATTCACTGTTTATTATGATCTAGTCTTTTCTGTCTCTGTTTTTTTTTTTTTCTTTCAATTTTACCTCATAAGAGTCAACCTCAGTCCTCTATGAAGCATGTCCATGCGGAATTACAGCGTAAAAATGTTGAGCGGGCACCAGTTTACAGCGATCTGTCAATAACCCAGCCTCACTTCCCCCTAATTGGATGCAAGAAACGGGTCGGCTGGAGGAAAGGGGGGTGGACGTGGGGGTTGTCCCTGTTGCCAGGGCAACCTGCTGTCTTATTTACCTAATGTCATTCACTTTGATTTTCACATTTAGCCTGCCAGCTGAGAGTGGGCCTGAGAGAGACGCAGCACTGAAAGCGAGGCACAAGATCCTATAGGAGACACACAGACCATATAGAGGGCATAAAATCTTTTGTGTAGCTTGTCTGTTATGACCAAACAGAAGCCTGAATATGTGGTTGTGAAATGCAGCAAATGCAATTCTTATACATTCTTTAAAGAATGGAGAAAGGGGAAATGTAGTTAAACAAAGGTCAGGGTGCTGTTGTATATTGGCTAAAATGCTGTTCTGACATGTATTGTGAAAATGTCTTATCGTGAAGTATCATGATATCAACCATTCCCAAGTACAACCAAAAAAAAAATAAAATACGTATATTCGAGTATTGTACCATATAGGCTGAAGTACTATAGTATATATTGTAATACAGTCAGAAAAAAATACAATAATAAGGATATTATTAAATGTAGTAGATGTCCATTGAATGTTTAGTGCTATGGATCGGTGAGTTAGTAACATTAACTCACACGACCATCAGAACAGCAACAGACTACTTTTGGCTTTCATTAGTGTTGCAAATGTATGGAAAATTAGCCAATATCTTAAACTCTTAAGCATTCCAAATGACATGATATGTCTCACAAGGCCATATTCCAGATGTAGACACACTGCAGCATTGTGAGCTAATCACCATGCAGTGTAAATACACATATACACTAGAAAAGTAAGCTGCTTGGTTGAGCATAACTGTGTACTGTAGGAACCTATGCATTTAGAGACATATCGCTGCAACCTGGTGTACACTTGCTTATGCTCGCAAATCCATGTTCTGTTTTCTCTTCTGACAACTCAATAGCACAATATTTCTGGTGTGGTGATGTTTTATGGAAAGTCGTTCTCAAAAATGTCAAAACAGGCCTGTTGTTGACAACCATCTGGCGACTCCTAGTTCCTAATCTGCTTAACAACCACTGTGATCTTTATACCTGAAATTTATCTTGAAAGCCACTTTTAGCCTCGGGAAACACAACATAGACTTATAAACCTGACCTTTATTGCCGTAACTTTATTATATATTTGTCCAGAGTATTGCATTGTATTGTATATAGCATGGGGTACTGTAGTACTGCTATGGTGTATTTAAGCCAGAGTCTTACATAAATTGGAGTATAGTAGTATAACTGTATTTATTTGACTGTTGTATTGTAGCATTTAGCCTGGGCCACATGGTAAAATATTAGTAAGGCTGGGCAATATGATAATGTTTATTGCAAACTTGATAAATGTCACAATGTGCTTTTTATGTGGCACCTGAGTTTTTTTTTATTTAACAGATTCAATTAATAAATATTATGACAATATAATTAGAATAATAAATGATAGCTGATACATCATTGCTCAGGTATAGCTGTAGAATATAGACTGGGGTACAGTAGTGTAACTATAATGCGGCCAGATTATTATAATCCTATTGTATACCACAGTGTAACTGGTGCATAGGCTGGTGTATTATAATGTATAGACTGTTGTATTGTAGGCTTATAGGCTGGAGTACTATAGTATAACTATGGTATATATGCTGGAATACTTAATTATATAAACTGTTGTACTGTGGTATATAGTGCAGTGACCCTCACGCCTCCATAGCTCCCAGCAGGAGTCCTGTTGGCTCATCACCTCTCCATGCCTGACCTGCTTGTTCCTGCAACTTTAAGACCCCATACTGCTTTTAGACCTTGCCTCTGGAATGTGAATTAAACAAGGCACTCTCCTATACTTGCTGCTAGTGCATTTATAATCGCAGTCATGCGTCTCTTACTCTTTCTCTGCCTCTCTCTCTCTCTCCCTCTCTCTCTGTCTTTGTCTCTTTCCTTCTCTCTTTCTGTGTATGATATGATCTCTCTCGTTCATGCAGTCGTGTCTTTTTGCTCTCGCTCTCTTTCTCTCTCTCTTTTTTCCCCTACTGCCGAACAGCAGGGATGAAAGCAGCCAGAGCTCGGGTCTATCCCTGCTGTTTCGGTCTTGTCCTCTCCTCCTCCCTCTCTCTGCCGTTCTCCCATTCTTGAAAGAGAAGACTTGCTCTGAACTCCAGGCTTTGATATGATAATGGCTGGGATGGGGGGGGGGGTGAAGGGGATCGGGGAAAGTGGGGGAGGGTCACTGAATTCCTCTGAGCGCTGCAGTTGGAGAAGATTGTTTTTATTGTTAAGGAAATGTTCTGCTCAAATGCGAGTCCTCTTGCAAAGGGCCATCCCCTCGTTTTTTTGTCTACTGATAAACATGAGCGTGAAATTCGAGATTGGTCATTAATCTCCTTAAAAACAAATTAGGAGAGATGCGTTTTCTTTTCATTCTTTCATCCTTTACCAACCCCCCTTTAGTAGTTTGCTCAAAATGGCTGCTTTCTGGTGAGCATAGATGCTCTTTACCTTTTTTTGCCAACACATACCCTGTGGTTCATTGAGTCATTTTTGATTAAGTTATCTTCCTTCCTTGTGCCATAGACAGAATTTATTATTGAGAGCTGGTTATCACAACAACTACATGCTACCCATTAATTAACTGTACTGGTGCAGTCAAAAATGAAGTCTTGTTATCAGAATTATATTTATAGCGTTGACCTTCCAAGACTATAGGGGAATGAAAATGGACAGATTAGCTCTTCAGCAAGCAGATAACACCATGCCTCAAGTCAGATTCAAGTCTGGAGGCTTGATTGGAAAGAAAAAGATTTAACTAAGGCTTCATGTCTTGGGATAGATTGTATCTGTAGGTTAATTGTTTAATCAGCCAAAATGACATGGGCAGCAGTTTTACTTCATATGTATATGTTATAACATTTTAATGTATGTGTTAGCCTTCCTTTTGAGAGTAAGATATCAAAATACCATTAATTCAGTTCAGTTTTTACATGTTTGTGGCTCATGCTCAGAGATTTTATGTTCCACAGGAGAGAACATGGGAGAATCTTAGCAATTTATAATGTTTGGTTTCACAGTACTTCCGTTCCTTTCTTTTACTGAGCAGAGAATGACATGGAGAAGTCTGAGAAGACAAACAATGGCGTTTCTGTTTGAACTGCAATTAATGGCAGTGACTTATTTGCGCATTAGATTGTACTTGAGAGGAGCTAATTATTATATGCACCACACTGGTACCATGGAGGCATTAAAAAGCAATTAATCTGACTAATAAGGTAGTTTCACATGACAGATTGCTCAGAAATTTACACAGGAAAAGTATTGCTAAAAATGTGCCTCAATGAACAGCTTGAAGCCGATCTCTTTTTGCACTCCCTGATCACATGGTACCTTGTTTGGTCTTGAGAACTGTAAGTTGAAAGCAGAATATTGAGATTTATACAAATATTTAAATTCTTTCTCAAAGTCTTTCTCGCTTCTTATGATACGTAGACAAACCTACCAGATGTTTGCCTGCTTTATGAACCAAATCAGAATTCATTCATCCCATCATCTAATAAGACCAGAGAGGTGGGTCAGCGGTGTCAAGCTAGATACACAGCAATATTGCTTTTAGCTAGTTTGCTCATAATGTTGGTGGAGACATGTCCAGCCTCCCAGCTTCAACATTTTAGCATGAATATGACTTCACTACCACCTCTGATAACCCCTATACTTATATGATTTGGTCTTTTATTTACCCAAATTGTTACAATTAATAATTTGGTGTGTTAGTATAATTTGTTTATGAAAGACTTCCATTGTTGTATTCTGTATATCAAATAACCTTTTGTAAAGTTTGGACAGTAAGCTGGATACCCAGGTCCTGTCGTTTACTGGCTGAGCTTTCTCTCCGAGAGCTTCAGTCAATCACAAGCCTAATTAAGGCTTTTTAATTATTATACGTTCTTGAGAGAGCTTAATTTGAACCTTGCCATAAAATTTTATGAGTTGTTGGAAACCACAGACTTCTATTATGTTTTATGAGGCCAGGTCGGCAGGCCCATTGAACAGAGAACTCTGCAGGGCACAGAGAGACTCACAAAGAGACAGCAGCAACGGCAGAGACACTGATGGAGACCGAAGCAGACGGTGAGATGTATTAAAAAAGTGAGAGCCTTTTACTACTGGCCATTGTCAAGCTCAACATCCATCTTTCACTACTGATGTGATACAACAGAACAGGGATGAGGGCAACAGATACTCGAATGCATACACATATATACACGTTCCTTGCTGGCTCTGCCCTAATGCGGCCCACATAGTGGTACAACCAACCAACCCCACTCCCTTACTCAAAATTCTCATGAACCAGCTCTTCTCTCATATGACGGCCGTGCAGCTCGGCCCGTGTCTTATCGCCCCTGCGCTCACATTTCTTGTGTGGCACTCTGTCACTCAATCTGTTTTTCTCTCCTGCATTCCCACTCTAAGAGCAGTGGGAGCAGCGTGCGAAGGTGGTGGTGGGGGACGTACAGAAGGAGCGAGCGAGAGGACGATAGAGAGAGATTGATGAGGCTGTAAGACCAGCAGTAATTACTCTGTGTCCATTCCCCATGCCGGATTGGCAGACGGCTAATATCGCCCAGACCCCTGGCCCTGACAGGCAGCCCCCCCTTCCCCCCTTCTCCCCCAGCACAGGCACTCTGAGAGGAGGTGGAGGGGTGTCGAGCATAACCTCACACCCTCCGCTGTAGCCCACTGCTGTGTGGGCTCGGATGTCTTTTCTCTCTCATTACATTATTCCTCAAGGAATCGAGCGCCCGATGTCCTCCTCGAGAAAGAACGGACAAAAACTGGGACTAGGGTTGTTTATACCGCTGAGATGTTCTGTAGTTTGGCAGCAAGCCTCCACTACAAGACACTTAATTAGGGTCACAATATTGCTAGAACAAGGGATGATGTGTCATTGAAATATTAAGGTACTGGACTTGTGTGTACATTGTATACACAGCTTAATACAGGCCTGAGTACTGTGGTGTTCGTGTGTGTGTGTATATATATATATGTATGTATATATATGCAGCATGACCTGCAAAACAAAGTTTTTGTGTCATTTTTGGAGTTATAATGAAATGTTACCTCCTGTTTAACAAGATTTGCATTTATTTCATGAATCCCGATTACCATTTAAGAGCTGTGTGTGTGTGAATGGCACGACATCCAAACAAGAGCTGGACAATATGACCATATTGCTCATTACAGTTATAAATTTCATCACATAATGTCAAAATATGTCTTTCTGCAAAAAGAGACTAGTGAATATCACTGACCAACTGCGTGTTTCATTACAAAGAGAGCCTAATTAATCCTGTTTAATTGGATTTAGTGCAACCGATGAATTAAAACCACGTGTTCTCTTTAAATGGGGTAACACTGATTTATTGTGCTGATTACAATGTATCATATGTCTGAAAATATTAATAGTCACATATAGTGAATTTTTCTTTTGCCATACCACCCAGTAAAACCCATAAAAGTATCCCCAAGTAAGTGTAAAAGAGACTTTAAATAGCTTATTGTAATGGGATTGTTTTTTCTGTTTTCTTTTTCTTTCTCTTAAAATTGCACCAAAGGTTTTAGCTGGAAAATGTAAATGTAAATATTTTTCTTTCAGGATGCTGTATTAATATAATGATACACAAGTACTGATCTATTTCCAGTGTTAGTTTTTTTTATAATTAAAAAAATTAATAACAGTTTGTAAATAACCCACTGATTGAATTTTTTTTTTTGCGCTGATATTAGAACTATGACTTCTTGATTTGATGTCTTTATTTTCCACATGAGTACTCTTTGGGGAGTGGGTTGGTTCACACATTTCAATCATACATTTAATTATTTCATTTAATTAATTGATGTCCCACAAGGGTAAATTACGGCAAAACACAACAGAAGCCCCACAAAAGTGAGTTAGTTTCCCAGATTGAGTTTAACCTGCAGTGTGCTGGCCTGTCTCTCGTCCTCTCCTTTTTTTTCCCTCCTCACTGTCTCCCAGTCTAGTTCCAGGGTTTGGGAGAAGCCAGCATCTTTTTTAATTAAAGATATGTAAATGTGGCTCAGCTGTATTGCTTTAGCCGACATGGTTGTGGCGGGGCACTGGCGTGTCAGAGCCCAGCTCCTAATCCAGACTAATTAAAGATTAATTACAATTGATAGGAGCCTTCCACCCCTCTGTCAAGCTCTCCACCTAATTTGCTGGACTGTCTCCCCTTCCTAAAATTGGTGAGCCGGGGACGAGATCTTTCAGGGTTATAATTATGGCTGGAGTCTTTGGGGTCATCGAGGGCCCCTCTCTCTCTCTCTCTCTCTCTCTCTCTCTCTCTCTCTCTCTCTCT
>JBBPDC010000141.1:2144614-2167991 GCA_037974485.1 Hemigrammopetersius urotaenia
TACGTAGGTCACTGTGTGTCTTAACCAACAGAGACATTCCTCTGAAACTGCTCAGGTTCAGGGACTGGACTGGAAAGTCCTTCAGGAAGCTTGGAGAACTTTAATGAATATGTTATTCCAGGTCATATAAGACGCTTTCTTATTAGTCCCGACAATGAGACGGAGAGTGTGAAGATTTTTTGATGGTAAAAATAAATGAAATAATCCACTTTTGAGGTTTTTATTCAACAACAGAACGTCTAAATAGTCCCACAGAGTTCCGTTTATCTGTTTATCCCCCTGAATAACCAGCACCGGATTGCTGCGTATCCCGGCAGCATTGTGATGGTAAGAATGCCCCCTGAAAATGGGGGACCCCTGGCAGGGTCGTGGACGTGAGCACATTGTACGTGTATTGACTCCTCATGTCAGATTAGCTGGTTAAATACCATGATCCTCTCCCTGGGTTCCATGGTGGACATGTAACGGGTCTAAATACGAGGCAGCGGAGCTCTTTCAGCTTCACCCTGCTCTCTCTCTCTCCCTGTGTCTCTCTCTGTCTCTCTGTTTGCTGTGACAGTGACTCCGGCATACTTGGCAACCCTGAAAGGTTCCACTTGAAAGGCTCCTTGCGGAAGTATGGAGACATCCCTCAAACGTCCGGCTCGTTTAGGTCCCGGGCCGCTGTGAATGTACAATGTTAGATTTATTGGGGCCTCAGAGCGAGAAACTTTCATCCTTCCAGGCCGGTGACCGGACGCTTTTGGCAAGAGGTGCTGCAGAATAAATACTTACCGAAAGAAAGAAAATGTGGAGGGAGGAGAAAAAGAGCAACATGGGATCCATGGCCCTGAAAGCCACGGTGGGACCCCCCTCCCTCCTCCCCCCCCCCCCTCCCTCCTTCCACCCCCTCCCTCCTCCTACCCCCTCCCTCCTCCTCTCCTTGTTTTTTTTCTTAATTTTTTTCTCTGTTTTTGCTTGTTACGCATAAAGACCGGATTGCAGCTCGAGAGAGAGAGAGAGACAGCGGGAGAGAGGAGTGAGGGAGAGTGGGGGAAAGTGAAGGAGGAGTGGGGGGGAGACAGAGTGGAGAGGAGTGGAGAAGAGGGGGGTGAAGGAGAATGGAGTAAAAATAGGCTCTGGGCGAAGCTCAGAGGCACCGTCTCTCTGGTGCAGGAGGGGAGAAACCGCAGAAACCATCTGCTGACCAGCGGCTGCCCAGCTTCTCCGTTTGGGGTCCGCTGCTACTGCTGCTGGGCTCGGGTCCCTCAGTCCGGAGGTTTCTGGCACACTTTTAGATTTCACCTGGTCTGCTTTTTGTTGCTGGAGGTCCTTTTGTTCTCCACTTTTTCCCCGGAGCCCTCAGAGTCCCAAAAATGGCGGTTCCTCTCGGTAATTTGGGCCCGAGGTCACCTTGGAGGAGGACGTAACCTTCACTTATCAGTTCCTCCTGAGCAGCGAGAGAACATCAGCCCAGCAGTTAATCAGATGCCTTGAGTTTTCGGGAGAGGCCTGATAATGCCAGCGGCTGGGCGGGGACTGATGAGACTAAATTAGTTAAATTATCAAATTCACACAATTTTATTTCATCTAAGTGTAGTCGATCAACCGAGACACGCTTACAGTCTACTTGTATAAGCCCAAAGTCTGTAATAATTTAGAGAAATTTCATCATTTGCAAGTTAGTAGCCTAGTTGTTAGAGCGGTGGCCCTGCGATCAGGAAGTTGTGGGTTCGATTCCCAAGACTGTTAAGCACCACTGAGGTTCCCTTGACTAAGGTTCCATCCCCACACTCTGCTCCCCGGCGCCGTGTTCCTGCTGCCCCTGCTTCACTTGGTGAATGGGTTAAATGCGGAGGAAGGATTTCGTGCTGTTCACACTGTGTGCTGTGGCGTGTTCACGTATGACAGAATGATCACTTTCACTTCACTCTCCTTCGAAATGTTGCCAGTTTAATAAAAAAATGCTAAGGCTTGAATACCGTTATCTATGAGGGGTTACATAAAATGCAGGAAAGTACATTAGCAAAACAACAGTGGTGTATGGCCAGGAGCACATTTTAGAAAACAGCTTTTCTATTAAACACAAACCACAAAGAACTGGAGATGAGATAAGCCACAACTTTTGCTAAAAAAGTGGTTCACTAATGCCTGGAACATTGTGAAGATGGAACATTGGAACATTGTTAAGATGTAGCTGTCCGGTTAATATGGTAACTCTAGTGGTTGCTATTGTGTTGTTAAGGTAGTTGCTTAACAACACCATAGCAACCACTAGAGTTGGTTGTTATGTTGTTATTATAGCATAATAGGTGGTTGCTAAGGTGTAGCTAGCTGGTTGTATTGGTAATAGTTGTGGTTACCATGATGTTGCTAGGTGGTTGCTATGGTGTTCAAAGTTGTTAAGGGGTAGCTTGGTGGTTACTATGGCATCACAGGTGGTTGCTGAGGTTTGAATAGTTGGTCATCCACCAATTTTCTTAGCTGCTGACCACACCCAGTTCAACACACACAATCACACTTGGGGGCAGTTTAGCATCTCCAGGACTGTGGGAGGAAACCGGAGAACCCGGCAGAAACTTGTGCTGTCAGTCCTGTAGGTCCTATTAGCGACATTAGCCTCTTAATGAAGCCATTGTCATTTGCACTACACATTGTCTTGTCCTGTCTCGTTTAGGGGTGTCCTGTCTCGTTTAGGGGTGTCCTGTCTCGTTTAGGGGTGTCCTGTCTCGTTTAGAGGTGCCCTGTCTCGTTTAGTGGTGTCCTGTCTCGTTTAGGGCTGCCATGTCTCGTTTAGGGGTGTCCTGTCTCGTTTAGGGGTGTCCTGTCTCGTTTAGGGGTGCCATGTTTTGTTTAGGGGTGTCCCGTCTCGTTTAGGGGTGTCCCGTCTCGTTTAGGGGGTGTCCTGTCTTGTTTAGGGGTGTCCCGTCTCGTTTAGGGCTGCCATGTCTCGTATATGGGCGTCCCGTCTCGTTTAAGGGTGTCCCGTCTCGTTTAAGGGTGTCCCATCTCGTTTAGGGGCGTCCTGTCTCGTTTAGGGGTGTCCCGTCTCGTTTAGGGGGTGTCCTGTCTTGTTTAGGGGTGTCCTGTCTCGTTTAGGGGTGTCCCGTCTCGTTTAGGGGGTGTCCTGTCTTGTTTAGGGGTGTCCTGTCTCCCTGTTCTGTTCTGCTCTTGTTGCTGGTCCTGGAGGAGCGTTGTTTATTTTTACTGGGTACTGTGTATGTGGTAGAAATGACAATAAACTCTACTGGACTTGACTTATCTCCAACTTAACCCGAAGTAGGAAAATGCTGGACACCAAAATGCAGCTGCAACTTTACCTAAAGCTCTGCGGGGCCTGATAACCTCCCGGGCAGCCCGAGTGCTCCTCAGCCCCCAGGCAGCGGCGGACGGAGAAATCGGGGAAGGTTTAAGACGCCGCGGCTGCCCTTGATCTCCAGCGCCCAGGTGCCAGGACACGGGTGAAGCTTTTGTACTTGATTAGCTGTAATTGGTCCTGGATGAATGTGTAATTTGTGGACGGGGAGTCGTGAAAGAGTAAACACTTCGTTAAGAGCTCGCACGTCAGAGTGGCGTGGGGGGGGTGCATGCTTGCTTCGTCATCTGGAGCGTATTTCATGGAAAAATATTTTCATAACTGTTGGAAATTTTAGATTTTAAGTGGATTAAGCAGCCTGTGTACAGTTTTTTTCTCCGCGCTCTCCAAACCACATCTGGACTGCATTCGTTTTTTTGTTTTTTTTTTGTGGACAGTATTTCATTTCTCGGCGTATGTCATCTTGACATCGCTCTCTCTCTCTCTTTCTTTTCTCTTTCTCTCTAAGCTCCGCGAGCTCCCCTCCAGGCTGGGGACTTTACGTCGGTGACACTTGGATTGAGGTCTTAGCTGTTTGTTAATCTAGAGTAATCTGTTTGTCTCACGCAAAGGTGTCAATACAAACGCTCCTACAAGCCGGGTCACACTGCTGTGCGAGGTTGTATGAGCGGGCGTTCGATGAGGAGTGGTTTTTTGAAGTACTGGCCTTGTGTACTCTGCAGAGGGACACAAACACAGGTAATCCCTCTCTCCTGGCTATAGAAGAGTTGTTCTGCAACCCGTGGCGCTGTTCACCTCAGGACACAGTTTGATACACTCACACTCACTATCACCAGGGCGCGCACACAAACACGCTGCATGGGATTCTGGGTTTTTAGTTTCGGTGCCCGCCTCTCCCTGGCCCCGTTCGGCTCTGTCACGGTGCTCGTTCGCTCGTTATAAATGGGGGCTGCTCCTCTGATCTATTGCTTAATTGCCACCTAATTTGCATAACAGTGCAAATTAACGACCTCTCAAATGAGCGTTCATTTTTCACAAGGTCTTTAGGAGCTCCTTAAGAGGCGGTGCTAATTAGCACAGGAGGCAGCTGTGCTGATGAGCCAGAGAGCCGGGGAGAGTGAGTGTGGACGCCACCGAGAGCGCGAGAGGGGCGTGTCCACGAAACTGACGCATTTCCAGGGCAACAGAAATATTTTTTGTCTGCTTCTTGTTTGCAGGCTTGTGTCTGGCATAAGAGCTGATTCGTGTCTGACCATCTGACTTAGTGAAATATATTGTTGCGCACGTGACTTCGCCTAATGCCAGGTGGCCAGAATGACTTTATTATGACAACTTAATGTTGAGCAAACTGACACTCTTTAAATAATCTAAAATTGTTTGATTTCAATATATATGCCAATCTTCCAAGAAATCGCATAGGCTCTCTTCGTGCTGCCAGATCAGCTCTCACCCTTCAAGGCCTATACTCCACAAGACCTCTGGACCCAAGAAGTTAGCAGATCCTGTAAGTTGCTCCAGCAGCTCTTCTACCCACCGCCCCATGTTCACCAGTGAGCCTTGGGCACCCATGTCACTGGTTAACCAGTCATTCTTCCTTGGACCACTTTCGGTAGGCACTAACCACTGTATTTCAAGAATACTCAACCTGCCATCTAGCCATCAGAATTTGGTCGTTGTCAAAGCCACTGCGATCCTTCCACTTGCTCCTTTTTCCTGCTTCCAACACGTCAGCTTCAAGAACCGACTGCTCACTTACTTCCTAACATATCCCACTCCTTGACAGGTGCCGTTGTAATGGCATAATCAATGTTACTCACTTCATCTGTCAGAAGTTATGGCTTCTGTCATGTTCTGTTCTGTTAGGCTGATTAATTTATACTCCACTTGCATCACCACTTGGCTGAACATGAGACACAATATCAACTGCTTTTAACCTGTGCTGGGTATGACATGTTTTAGGAGGCTAATAAAAAGCTTGAATATCTGTATAGTCGAAAACCTATGCCCGGCAACAGCCATAATCCCCATCTTGTTCTTGTTTGTGGAAATTTGCAGTGGCCTCGTTCAGTATGGCCTTGTTCAGAGTGGCCTGTGGACCAGGGTTAGAATCCTAATGTGGTCCTAAATGTGGTTGGCGGGATTTGTGAAGCCTCTCCTATGTGAGAATGCGTATTTGTTTTTGAAGTGGTGCCGACTGACTAGGGAGGCTGGAGTTAAAGAGCCTGTGACACGCTAGTTGAGTTAACCCAAGACTGATTAATGGAGAGCTAGGCCCAAGCCATGTGTTTGCTCAAGGTGTGAGCACTTCTGTTCACACCCTAATCAGATCTTACTGTGTTGACACTGACCACTGACCACTCCTTCAACCAGGAAGCAGAAGGAGATATGTACGTGAGAGAGAGAGAGATCGGCTAAGTGCGTGCCACAGTGCTTCAGTAAATAGACCCAACAGACGCTGCTTAACCTGAGCTGCTTAGAGCTGGAACTGAACGATGGATTGTGCAGCTTACTTCATCCTGGCACTCGCTCACATGCCCTCTTCTCTCTTGAGTGCCTCCACATAACACCACTCAGACTGACCTCATCTACTCCTTTTCTCTCTTTCTCTCTCAATCAAACTCCGCCTCGGTTTGAGGCAGAGACCAGGCCCTTGACATTTTTCCGTTGATTGCTTGTCTCACTTTTTCTCTCACTCTTTTTGCTTGTTCTCTCCATCGGTACTGCCTCGTCATTTCTGTGTCTTAAGATCTTTGGGCAGGAGTCTCCTCACTACTAGCTATTGCCTGACTGCAAGTTGTGTAATAGCTTCTAATCCTGTTGTTTACCAGTTTATGAACAACTAGATAGGGTCAGATGGCAGATATTCTTAGTATTTAGTACAATGATTTGGTGAATATATCTAATTAGCCACTTAATGCCATGCGCCACCAATGATGCCAATTAAATGCAGTTATTTTCTTTAAACTAAGCTCCACATGCAGTTTTTCAGGCTTGAGGCTTGACCACTGAGCACAGTGTGCCAGACTGCTGGTTTGCATGCTCTCTGTTATTAGGTTTAATTTAGCCAATTAAAATATTTCAAGACAACCATGAATAATGTGTCATGCCATTAATTTTGCAATTTGGAGATTTTAGTCTTCCAAATTGTGATTATTATTTTTTTTTTACATAAAAAAGAGCCCTGGTACACACAGTACCATTAAGAACAAAAAGTCATAATTCTTTAATTAAACATAATCAAGCACAAAAACAGTAAGCTAGAATCATTTTAAAAGATTTTACTTAAAAATAGGTTCCTAATTACACTCATTTTAAAATTGAAATCCTAAATCCTTGGAGACACATGGAGCTTTGCTGTGGCACAGTTTAAGTTGTGTGATTTTGTATCATGCTCTGAAAATATGATAGTAATTTGGACAAGAATGAGTCTAATTCTTGTAAGATTTACTGACACTATTTAACTAGTCAGTTGTGTTTCTTGTTTACCAGCACCTGACTGAAATAAATTTGATTACAAATAACAGAAATGGACAGTAGACTTTTGGAAGCAAAATCATAAAATAATGAAATTAGAAACTCAGTTTTACTATGATTTTAAATGATACATTTCTGAAAAGTCATATTTATGGCCATTTTGCCTTCAGATTATGTTTTTCATCCATTTGGACTCCTTTGTTTGTTTCTTTCTTAGTGCTCACAATTCCCACCCGTTGCTTTGGCCTTTGTTCTCTAGATTTATCAGCAGTTGCGGTCAGAACTCAAGCATTTCTTGAATGGACCCCCCCCCCCGCCCTTGTGCTTGCTACCCACCATGATTACCCCATCTTCATTTTTTCAACCTTCCCTTAATGTCTCTCTCTCTCTTTCTCTCCTCTCTCCCCCGTCTCTCCCCTCCCTCCCTCCTTCTCTCTCTCCCTCTCTCCCTGCCTTCCTCCCTTCCTCTCTCTCTCTCTCTCTCGCGCTGGTTTTGCTCACTCCTTCACCCATCCTTCGCTTTTGTACTCTATTCCTCTCTGTCCGTCTCTCTGTCTGTCTGTATGTGCGCGTGTCTCTCTCTGGCTTTCTCTTCGTCACCATGATGCTTTTATATCACCTCTTGTGATTCTCCTTTTGCCCCCCCCACCCACCCACCAATTCTCCTTGGTTCTCCTTCTCCCCCCTTTTTCTTACCTTCTCTCTCTCTCTCCTACCCCCCTCCCCTGCTCCCTCACGCTCTCCCAGTGAAAGGCTGAGAATACCCAAGGGAGCTGATGCAATTAAAATGCTAATCCTGTCTGTCTACAGAGAGAGGGAGGGAGGGAGGGCTGACAGCATGAGGGATTGCGGCTCACATGGAGAACTCGACTGAAATGGAGAACAGAGGGAGAGACCGGGGGGTGGGGGGTGGGGGGGACTGGGGGCGCAGAGAGAGAGAGAGGGAGCAAGCAAGAGAGAAGCAGGAGGGGGTGTTTAGTGGGAGAGAGGCCAGAGTGAAAAGGGGGACGCAAGTGAGAGAGAGTGAGAGCGTTGAGCGGTACAGAAGAAAAAGACAGACAAGGGCTGAGCAAGAGCCGAGAGCAGAGCCGTGATGGACTGTGTCTCCAGTAATGCACTGAAAATGGCACCATTAATATACTGCTTGCAGCAGTGAACACAATGCCTTCGTCTGCACTTAACACATCACCTGTAGTGTACCTGAATAGCATCGCTCCATCGTCTGGGCCAAAATGAGAGGGATTATGTATGCAGTCAAGCCCAGCTGCTTTCTCTGAATATTTCATACGATGACTTGCCAGCTCTGTGCGCCAACTCCACACATTTTACCGAGCCTGTGAGGTGTATAGGAGAGATTCCCTGGCACTCTTTATATAGGGCTTTAGCTGTTAAACAGCCCACAGCATTGGATAAACGCGAAGACGCGTTTGAGGTGCGACTGGATGGGATTTGTTTATTATTACGTTGGAGGTTCATGAATTTAATGGAGGGATATTAGAGCAACTTGGACAGATGTAGCGCATTAAAATGTGCATTATCTCATTAGCATGGGGGTGTGTTTATATTAATGAAGTGTGCTAATTGAAAGATTTACAGGCTGGCTTTATTAATCCTCTTAAAGAACACAAACATTCACACACCGTGAACTCACGGGCTGTGCCTCAGAGCCTCGGTGCAGAAGGCAAGCCCGCTGAGAGAGATACATATTCCACCATTTGTCTTTTGCCATTTGCCATTTAATTAGTGGCTAATTGTGGGTTTCAGAATCATCTTTGCACCATACGGTGTGCTGAATCTGAATGACAGTAAAGTGCTTTAGACATGAGGCCCATAACCCCTGGCTCTGAATGGTCCAAGGTATTGGTGTGATTATTAGCAATCACAGCTTAATTGGGATAATTAGGGTAAACACAAGGCAGTAAGCTTTAGGGCTACAGCTGGAGGCTTTATGTGTTATTGGAGAGGGATAGGTTAGAAGGGTGGGTGGTTGGGGGGAGGGGAGGGTGCGCACTTTTGACTTGATTCTTTTGCTGGTAAAATAGTGCCTCTCCTCTGACTAACCCCAACCTTTGGTCCCTACTGCCCAGTCAACTCAGGAAATGGTTAGTCTGGGAGCGTGTTTGGGTGGCCAAACCTGTGTTTGTGTACTGAACCATATGTGTGGGGTGTTTTTTTCTTTTTTTTTTCTTTTTTTCCCAGCCGTCTTCTTGTTGCTTGTTGGTCCAAATCGCTTTTTTGCTACACAGCCACTGTCTCCATGGATCCGTGCACAGACACTTAATCTGATTTAATGTACCCTCTGAAAAAAAAAGTTTTTATTTCTTTTTTTTTATTGGAATGAGGGGGCAGCTTCACTCGCCAAGGAGAGGGAAAAAGGTAAAGAGAAGGAGAGAGAGAGAGAGAAAGAGGGATGGGCGAAAGAGGGTCATTAGTTCAGTCGGCTGGGTACGCTGCATTCCTGAACCGTGAGAGGGGGAGCAATGGAGAGAAGGAATGTTGTGGAGGGGGGTTGAATGGAGGGACCCAGAAGAGGCAAGAGGGAACAAGAATGAAATGAGTATTAGCCAGAGGGAGAAAAAGTTTAGAACTTAAAGAGCAGGGGCCAGGGTAAGAGACAGAGAAAGAAACAACTTGTATGGTTGGTTACTAAAAATATGGCGTTGGTAAACATTTGCAAGAAAACACCAAGCAAGGCTTTTATTTTTCTCTTTGGTTAGAACAGTCATCAGATCCATATTAGCGACAAAGCACCCACTAACATGCTTAATGGAGTGGAGACTTTATTGTTACTGTGGTAACAACTTGATATCTCTGGAATAGGGAAAAAAAAAAAGAAAAGCACAGATTTTAATGTACATTTATGTAAATCATTTTTTCTTCTTTTTTCCCTTTTAGTCCTGACTGTGTTCGCACAATTAAAAAAGCACCTATTTTCAAACAAATAGCTGGACAGCAACAATATGCAAACCTCTCTTTCTCGCTTTCCTGTGTTTTTTCTTTATTTTTTGGGTCTCATTTGAAACCGGCTGAACCAGCAGTTGCCATTCATGGTGTTCATTCTGGAATGGTATCGATGTCTTGCAGTGGAGGCTTCAGCTGCTGTTGTGCCGCAAAGGACAAAGAATGGCCTCCCTGTCCTTATCGTCCCATGACACACACCTTCTTCTCTCTCACGTGTGTCTTCCTCTGTGGCTTTTCGGCCCAGCATGTGCATAAATATGAGGGGGGTGCCTGTACGTAGTATGAGAGATGTGCCAGAGCCAGTGGGGTGACAGGGTTCCCGAGTTAATACAGTGCTGGACTGCCGGGCTTGAAAGCAGTACTTATGGCTGCCGACGCTGCTAGTGACAGCACATGCTCTCCTATTATTGGAGCCATGTCTCATACTAGTTTTACACTGGCCCACTACCACAGAGGGAGCATGCTGCCCTCTGCTGGCCAAAACCCTGAACTGCTCCTTTGATTAACAGCCAGCTGTTGGCCACAAACAGGTCATTAGTAAGTGTTCGTGGGTTTTTTTCCTCTGTGGTAATCGCCACAGAGCAGCCAATGTGATACTGTCATGAAATTTAGGCCACAATAAAACATCGCTGTGATTTGTCTACCTATGTATATAGAAAACTGTGCAGCTATACTGGTGTCTTGACTTACTTCCTGATTTCCATTGTAATGCAAATAAAGAACAAGGTCTTGCACCATCTTGTGGATTTCAGATACAGTGTTATCAATGCAGACACAGATACCAATTTACCATTTAAAAAAAAATATGCTAAAATAGTAATATAATTATTAATACTTGGTGCCACACTATCAGTATAATTTCACGCTGAAAAATACAAGTGCTACACTTTTTCCTCCACCATTTAATATCTGTGTTTTAATTGGGAATATGACCATTAGTTGTTCAATTGAGTTTACAATAGAACAAATGTGTTGGATAGACAAAACTATTAAATATTAATTGCAGCAAAGAGAATCAAAGAAGGCATAATTGTACTATTTGATTAGGGAAGTAATAGTCAATAGTACAATCAGTTGCAGAACTAATAGGCTTTTCTGGTTTGTGGTTTGGAAGTAGAACGTAATTCTTCTTTATTAATGTAAGCCGTTTGAGCTCCGCCCCTCTTACGAAAGCCGATATCCTTTCTTCTTGTTTCATAGTGTTGAGTATCAGAGGGGTGCAGGAGGAGGACCCCCCTGACCCTCAGATCATGCGCCTGGACAACATGCTGCTAGCTGAGGGGGTTTCTGGTCCAGAGAAAGGCGGCGGATCAGCTGCAGCTGCAGCCGCCGCAGCAGCAGCTGGAGGGTCACCCAACGATGGTAGCATCGAGCACTCGGACTACAGAGCCAAACTCGCACAGATCCGCCAGATCTACCACTCAGAGCTGGAGAAATACGAACAGGTACCAGACACTTTCCTGTGAGATTTGGCTTTGATATTAATTCTGATTCACTTAATGCTTTTATGTGCACATAACTGTGCTAAGATTCAAGTTAGACTATAGTGTTCAATATTATATTAAAAGTATTACGTTCTCAGTGTCTTCCTTTTCTTGGAGCTCAGTATGAAGTTGCAGTCAGCTTTTTTCAGTCTAGCATATTTCAGTCACTACAATCTCTTAAAAGACTATAAATGCTAATTGACTCTCTGTTTTGTCTGTGTGTCATTTTGAATATGCTGATTTTTATTTCCCTCAGAACAATGCAAATTTCCCAAATGGAAAGAACTCACTTTGAAATAACTAGTGTTTAGTCATGGATTGTCTCTTATGTGCCAATGCGCATGAATATATTTACAGTTGTATTTTTATCATAGCCTGCAGCCCTGTTCTCTGTAGTGAGTGTATCTTCCTCTGTATGGTGTCCCAGGCTTGCAGTGAATTCACCAACCATGTGATGAACCTGCTGCGAGAGCAGTCACGCACGCGGCCCATTTCTCCCAAAGAGATCGAGCGCATGGTGGCCATCATCCACCGCAAGTTCAGCTCCATTCAGATGCAGCTCAAACAGAGCACGTGTGAGGCAGTAATGATCCTTCGCTCTCGCTTCCTCGATGCCAGGTGTGCGCTTGTCTGCAGTCTGAGTCTTTTGTCTGCCCAGCTTTTACTGGAAGGACTTAATTAGTGATTTTTTGCTTGGTTTCTGATGCTAAGGTCTGTAGGTGTAATGTTATGGTGGTGGCGTTGTGGGTAGGATACTTGCCTCTGGATCAAGAGGTCATGGGTTCGAATCCTACCTTCAGCACCACCACTGGGTTCCTGAACAAGACTCTCAACCCCAAGAGACTGTCCCCTGTAGTAAGAGAATGGAAGTCGCTTTGGATAAATGTGTCTGATAAATGCAGTAAATGTTATGGGAAAGAGCCATAACAGTGCAGTTTTCATTGTAAAATGAATTGCGGTGTTGAGAACATAGCAAGTACGTTTGCTTGCTGTAGTACCTCTAATGATACTTAATTAGAATTTTCTCCCTGGGCTATAAGTTTGACTTCTTCTCAATTTTCTGGTGTCAGTGTTAATGTCTAAATGTTATTTGTTCTTCCCGGCAGACGTAAGAGACGCAATTTCAATAAGCAAGCGACAGAGGTGCTGAATGAGTACTTTTACTCTCACCTCTCCAACCCGTACCCGAGCGAGGAAGCCAAGGAAGAGCTGGCCAAAAAGTGTGGGATCACTGTCTCTCAGGTGAGAACATTCGCCCGAGGCCCTTGTCTGTTCTTTTCCATTGACTCCTGCCACAGAGAGAACTGAACAAATGTACCATTTTATAATATGCCTTTCTTGAATTCTGCTCATTCTGTAATCACACCTCTGTGCATACGTTAGCTTGTATGCTGTTGTATAAATTAGGGTCATTTTCTAAAGTTGTTTCTATTCACCCTTTTGTAGCTAAACAGGACAATATTGAATTGGATATTTTGATTTTATTTCAGGTCTCAAACTGGTTCGGCAACAAGAGAATTCGGTACAAGAAGAACATTGGTAAGTTCCAAGAGGAAGCGAATCTGTACGCAGTTAAAACAGCGGTGGATGCTGCAAATGTGTCTGCACAGGCTAGCCAGGCAAACTCCCCGGCGACACCCAACTCAGGTAATGTCTGCACCACCTGCCTGTTATTCTGTAGTACACAAATAAGCACACACACACACACAAACACGTCAACTTGCTTAACCCAGCCAGAGAACAACACATGCCAACACAATTACCTCAATGCCTTCACTGGCCTTGAGGGTACACCACAATTTTTTTCCCTCTGTCTCATACAAACACTCAAATATACACACACAGCTATTGCAGTTTGCTTTCCTTTTCAAGGTTCTTTGTGTCTCTGTGTTTGTCTTTTCACTAGTCCTGAGTCCTCTTGTTTTTGTTTTCTGTTCATGGCCATCACCACTGAGGTCTTTGATGCGCCACCAGGCTTTACAGGCTAAGTTCAGCTCTTAACCGTGCAAATTTGTCGCTCTATTGCAGTTACGCTGCTGTATTTTATATGAAAGGCAAGTAAGATACACGTGTTTAGTGGTGTCAAGTCTATGTTTGGTAGTGTCATTCACCTTCTCTTAGACCCTGAGTTTGACTCAGTGTAATGAGCCAAATTCGCTATACAATGACGTCCATACGGAAGGGCATATAGATCCTTTTATTATTATTAAGTGGGGGTTTGTCTGACTGCGATATTTCTTGCTAAATTCAGAATATCTGTTCAGAGTCATGCTTTTAGCTTTTGTCTTTGTCACCTTGAGCCATCTTCTTAAGCTTGTTTAACATTTATCTCACACTAAATTCCCCTTCCCTTCCATTGCATTGCATACATGAATACTTCTAGTATAAATAACCTCTATTTGCTCAGGAGGCAGAGGGTAAAAGGTAGGTGATTTCATGTTATTTTATTTAACTTAGTCATGACTTGCCTGGTTTGTCATTAATGCCTTACCATGACTGGTATGTTTCAAGATTTAACTTTGTGGAAAGCGACAAGTAGAGACAAGTTAAGTGGACTTGGGTGTAAAAGAAAGGTAATGTTAGACTGCTGTGATGGCGTTCGCCGTGGCCTGCTGACAACAGTTTCTTCTTGTTTGTTTCGTCTATGACCTCTTTTTTCCCCTGTAAACGAGCTTGAACAAGATGTCACTGCAGCCTCGGAATGTGACCTGACCTGATTTTCATGCTTCAAGCATGGGGTGGATAGTATTTCCGTATAGACATGACTGTAAACCCTTTCCATACCTGACCCTAGCAAAACTACGTGTATTGCTCGCAGGGTCTTCAGGGTCCTATGGTCTGTCTCGCACAGGAGACGGTTACCTTGGGCTGCGTTCACTCAACGGGGAGGGCCTCAACATCGCCCCCTCTCTGCAGCAGCAGGTAGGCACTGAGGACACCCCCAAGGCCTTCCTCAATGCCCCTCCTATCCCAGTGCTTCTTTACTTTAGCTCAGTGGTTCAATCCCTTCACCTGAGATAGCCATTCCCACATATTTTATTGTTTTCCCTGCTCTAACTTGCCCACTTCACTTTACTAAAGTCTTACTGAATTTATTTACACTTTTACTAACTGACATTTCCAAGAAAAAAAAAACATACTCACAGTGTATCTATGCTTTAGTTACAGTATCTCTATGCATTGACCTCCAATGAGCTTGAGGACTTGATAAAGGTTCAGGGGTGTTAGAGCAAGTAAAACACCAGAATGTGTGGAGTCATGGTTCTTGTCGTCCCACCCATCCCAAGTCCGTTCTTCTGTGACGGCAACACACGTCCACTGTTAGTCTCCAGTAGTAGCTCCCGATCCTGAGCACCCAGCCCAGTGTGTCTCAGTCCTCACCCAAAGACCCTTCTACCATTTCGTATTTCCTTCACCCTGTTAGGTGGTCTGTTGTACCCCATGTTCTTACTTTACTCTTTATCTATGTTGTGTGGGCCTTGTAAGCCAAAATCTTGATTTACTTTCGTAGTTCCAGCAGTCTGGGAATGAGGACAGCTGGAACTAAACATAGAGAGAGATCATCACACTCGTGCCTGGCCACTGTAGCTCTGGGCCACTTAGAATTAACAAGGATAGGGAGTCAGCTGAGTTGAGATTGTCACAGTTGTGGTAGTACATGCCTGACATGTGACTTTGCTTCTCTGGAAAATGGATAGAATCGTTGATAAAACATTTGAGATCGGTCTTGGAATGTCGAAGGGTTTGTGATTGCTCTAAACCCAAGCTTCAGTTCCCTTTGAGAAACCTTTCAAAATGTGTTTAGAAGGTATAGGTATCATAAAAACAACGTGCCTGATGGCTGATTATAGCCTATGAGGTTGCTGTTCCAGCTGTACTTCAACATAACAATCACACTGCAATTAAAATTGGTGGAATTTAAGCGCCTACTGTGTGTTGGGCTGTGTGGGTGTTGGCTGAAAGGTTCATAATTTATTGACCTTTGTGTGTTTTTGGTTACAGGTGGATACCCTGCACCGTGCTACACACCTGACGGGCGGCTATGAGGAGCTGTCAGGAAGTGCCCTTTACACCCCACACCACCTAGATGTGAGTAATAGTGCACACATGAACACACACAGTTTCAAGAATTAGGTTGGAACATTACACTTCCCTATCTAGTATTACGTACAGCACAGTTAATCATTACAGCATATTGGTCTTCGCAGTATTGATGTCAAATAAAACTCTTGTATGTAGCAGTATGTGGCAATTCAGTCGGAGTATCACCACTATGTAGTTATTTAATATCTGTAATGATTGTAAATTTCTCTGCATTTTCTTTCTGTCGGCAGGCCAACAGCAGCTGGCAGGACAACCCCAACCCCTCCTCCATCACCCCTCCACCTGGACATCCCAGCAGCGTCCACTCAGACACCTCCACCTGAGACACGGACCCTCCTCCACCATAAACACAAAACCGTGATCTGAACTCTTCCACCACCGCAGCCCTGCTTCTCTCCTTGATCTTTGCTTTGTTCCCGAGTTCCACTTTGTAGGTCAGCTGCACTGTGGGCCTTGACAGACCACAAACGACACACACACGTGTTTACTGACCCATTCATTCAGCCAGTGAAGGCCACACAGGAGCTCCTCCCTCCCTGCTGAAACCAAAGCGCTGTCAGCAGTCAAATCTCCTTCTGTTTGTCGAGAAACAACCTCAAACAACCGAAACACAAACAAATCGCGCAAAACCCTTTCAGTCCCTGTTTAGAGGTTGCTTTTGTTGGTGATTTGTGTACTTTATAGCTGCCTCAACAAGGTAACTAGTTTTGATAAATGATTCATACATATTTACACTAAAACACACTCCTTTGCATTCCACTGTTTGAAAGAATCGACTAAGCACAAATATTCATGAGCTTTGAAAAGAATGAGGGTGGAAACCTGGAGAAGGGGAGACCCCAGAGTGGGTGATGAGTCATGCTTCACTTCCAGAGAGATGGAGGGAAATGGTGGGCAAGTCCATACAGGAGCAGAGGGCAACAGAAATTTAAACCATGCAGCTAGGGGCTACGTCTTTGCTCCAGGAGCCCGCTGTGTCTTTTAAGAAATGTAGAAATGTTTTCTTTAGTTCTTCATTTGTTTTCATTTTTTGTAGTGTAGATTTTTTTTGTGATACTTTCCCACGAGTAATGCACCAGCCACCAAATAAAACTTCACTATAGACTCCATTAGAGTTTTTCAGTTGGTTTGAAAAGGAGTGGGCAGCATACGGAGCAGTGGTTTAGAATTGGCTTTGGAGTATTTTTCATTTTTATTCTTTTTTTAACCAAACAGTCTTCCATGCATGTAGGCTTCAAAGCTGTTTTAGATTTTTCCAGTTGCGTAGCTTGTCAGTTTGAGACCCCCCCCCTCCCCCTCCCCCTCCCCCTCTCATAATTTTTTACTTAAAGGAATGCTACAGAAAGGAGAGGATATAATGACAGACCAAAAAAAGGACAAATAATAAATAACCTTACCATCCATCATGTACATGTACTGCCCCTCCAGGACACTGCAACCATGGAGCTTTGTAATACAGTGTGCTTCCCTACAGCGTTGCATCAGCACCCAGATGCGACCGCACGCTGAAAAAGATCCAGTGCTCGCAGACTGCAGTCTTTACCTGTACTCTTCCAAACCAAAAATGTTAAATACTAGATGCTTATGAGAGTGTCTCATAAATGTAGATGTAAATTGTGCTCGTTACAGTTTGGGAGGAAGCGGATATTGTAGGGAACCGTTTTGATTTTGTGCTTCTGTATGTGTCGTCTGATGGCCTCCCGTGGTACGTGTGTGTGTGCGCGTGAGTGTGCACAGGTTCTTTGGGTTTTTCTTTTGTTTGTTTGTTTTTTTTTTCGTCTTGTCTGTCTCACTTTATAACTGATTGTATCACATGTGCAGTTGAAAGCACCCATTACATAATAATAGCATGCCATTAAAGCACATGCTGTTCCTTCTGTTGGTTACCATTTTATGCTTCATAACGCAGAAACTCTTCCGAACAATTTTTTAACATGGCCAAGCAACAAGGGCTTTTCTCCTTTGAAGTTTAACCAAAAACTAGCATCAGACATGCTCTGAATTTCAAATGGGTGGACTGCAGCCAACACTGAGGAATAACAGACCAGTATCTCCAGTATCGTTTTTCAGACACAGGAGATCCGGTGTGCTGGGTCGTTTTGTTTTTAACGTGCGTCTATGCCTCTCGCTTTCTTTTTACTACAGTCGAACCGGGGTAGCACCATGCTGTTTTTTGATACATGAATGGAAAATTGTTACAAAAAGGACTTACCACTCAAACGTAAAAAAGGGGTTTTGTTTGTATGAATGAAAGAACAAACTCTTGAGGACCTTTTCAAGGAATTACCCAGATCATAGTGTCATGTATAGATTAATGTTAGTTAAAATATTTCATATGGCTGTCTTATAACTAATGCTATTACTACACCAAATTATGTTTTGTTTGTTTTTGTCTTTTTTTTTTTTTTTTTTTGCTTTTCTTTCTTCCTCCTTTTTGTACCGGTCATCTATGGATGTCATTGTACAGATTGTGGAATGTTTCAGTGTATTTCTCTTTTTATATACTTACACGTTGTTTCTTTTTTTAATGCCTGGTTTGTTTTGCCTTTACTCTGCTTGAGGAGTTAGAGTAATATTTGTAATGTTCATTTTGAGGTTTATTTGACTTTGAATCGGGGTCTTTAGCGTGTTACCTGGGTTTTGTTGCGTGTTGATGTTTGTGCTGGTGCAGTAAGAATTTCCTTGGTGATCACATTTCTAAGTTAGGAAAGCAAAACTAGACGGATGATTGGTCACAGCAAGCGGAGTGATAAAGGTGATAAAAGGCCGGAAGCAGGTGTGTCAGATCTGAACTCTTCAGGGCCGAGATCGGGAGTGTAAATCATTGCTGACCTGGCTTAGACGCTTCCGTTTGGGAAAATATGGATCATTTGTGGTTGCTGGAGACTGGGAGGGAGAACCTGTTGTTTAGAGGAGCGGTCACCAACTTCTGTCCTGCTCCTCGGCGGCTACCTGTGGAGTTTTAACACCTTAATCCGCCACACCTGATGTACCTGACTGTCCTGAGACACCCTTGATTAGCTGGTTTTAGTTTAACCTTCACACATCGCAGTGTACTTAAAAAGGACCGGTCGCAAGCTTAATACGGGGACTCTTGCTCCTCAAGAACCGTACGACTGTCTGATAGTTGCAAAACAAAAGTTGAGGCTGACATGCATTAGAAGACTGACTTAGGATCAGTTTTCTGTGCTCTTTGTACTGCTCTCTTTCACAAAAACTGATCCTAGGTCAGCTGTCTTGGTCTGATATACCTTCTGGAGTCTACACGCAGACCAGCAAAAGCACTCCTGGAGCCAAGGTTAATTCTACCGCACCGCACAACAAATGGCAGGTGATCCGGAGATGTTTTTTGTTTTGTTTTCTTACGTTCTTGAAAATGTAGTATATCCTTCTTCCTCCCATCTATTCCCTTCTGTATTCACCACTCCCCCCTTTCTCTACCTCTCCTTTTCTCTCCATTTCTCTTGTATATAAACCTTGCCATTTTCAGACTTGCTAGTCTGTTATGAACTCCTTTTATACCTCAACTTTAGAACTGTTCTAGTAAGAGAAAAAAAACAATATGAGAATTGTAGTGTTCCTTATTAGAAAAAAGAAAACTAATAAAATAATCTAGTGTGCTTTTGATTCGGTGTATGAGACTGATTCTCCTTCACGCAACATGAATAGCTTTGTACAGTGTGTAAGTCTTATATTTTGTGTTGGTTTGACAGTTTACACATATTGTACAAACACAAAAAAGGGTAAAAAAAAATGCTTAATTTAGACATTTATACAAAATGCACCCCCGTTTGTTGTGTGTGCATCTTTTATCCACTCATCTAGCCATCATCTAGATTGCTGGGGGGGGGCGGCCCTAGAAACAAAACACCCTGGACAGGTCACCAGCCTGTCACAGGAGAGACACACACCTGCAGGCAATTTAGCATTTCCGATCCACCTGACACCATGTCTTTGTGGGAGGAAACTGGAGCGGAAACTCACCCCCCCCACCCCCCCCCCACCCCCAGCCCTATTAAAAAAAAAAAAAATGACCTGATGAAAAGTTACCCAGTGTTTCTCTCTTCCTCTACTGCCTTTGTTAGACAGTCTGTTATATGTGCTAACAGGATACGCTAAATGCTGTGAACATCTGATGCCAGTAAACTTCCTTGTTTGTCTTCTACACAAGACAGCCAGTGCATCATGCTGTCCTCACATCTTTGAAATTTGAAACAAGTGGCAAAAAGAAATTAATACAAAAATATCGGCAGAACAGTACTAGCTACCAGGCCCTTCAGGCGTTTACGGTTCAGCCCTCGTGAGAGCGGTGTTGGGTTCTGAGCTTTTCTCCGACAGCAGGCACACTCTGTTCAGAGTTCCACTCTGGATGTTGGATGTGTCACGCTCCTGACCCTTCCCTCGCTTGCAGACGAAGCATAGGATGCTCTCGAATGTGTCCCTCATGTCTTTGTCGCGGCGTGAGTAGATGATGGGGTTCACCAGGGAGTTGCACTCGGCCAGAACCAAGCAGTATTTCTCGTATTCCAGAATCTTGCAGTCTGAGCAGTTGAGTCCATCCAGCAGAAGAATAACCAAACCAGGAGTCCAGCATATAACAAAGGCACCTGGAAATAAAAGAGGCAGCATGCAAACAAACAGAGACTCAGTTTTCGGAAAGCATTCTTGTGGTCTTATGTGTCAGGCCCCACATCCTGTTTTTTGCACAACACGGCCACATACAGTTTTGTTTGAAAGATTTGCTGACTCTGTTTCATTAGGAACCGCCATTTAAGTCCATGAACATCTGTTTCTAGACAGTGTCGGCATGCAATTATCATTCCAAAAGGACCCAAACAAGAAAACAGACTGCGTACCAGCCAATGGGACGCACTGTGACTCGCACCGAATAAAGAATATTAGCAAACTCTCAGCTAAATCACTCCTTACATTTCTACCCTTTCAGTTCCAAGCCGATACCTCTAAAGCTGATTCGTAATAATCATGACTGTAAAAGTGCTAAACAAATTTGGATTCACATGATGTCTATATCAGCCTATTCAGATGATGTCTATATCAGTCTATATCAACACTTGCATGACTATATTCACAGGGTTTGACAGTGCTTTTTTCTAGAGTATCTTATCTACATGCCCATACGGAAGCAGATGTATAACAAGCATGGTCTGTTTTGTGCATGGTGTGTTTGCCTGGGCAGAAAACTGAAAAATGTGGGCTGTGGTGGTAACCATTATACCCCCTATTTTTAACCGAATCACGAAGGTCACATTGAAACTAATGTGTCCCCCCCCCCCCCCCCAAATGAGCCATGGTTAAGAAGGCAACACATAATTAATTGGAGAAAAATACATCAAATAATTCCACTGTTAAACAATTAGCTATTTAAAATGGAAATAAACAGCTCATGGTAAAGAACTATCATCCTGAACTTTCCTCAAACTGTAAGTTGCTTTAGGCATAAGTGTGCCAAATGAATCTAATGTAATGTAAACAGAGGGCCTGTGCCAAACAGTGACCTAAGCCATGCAGTCCTCCTCCAAATCCGCCCTTTGTGCGATAAATGTGTGAACGTATAGAGCAAGAGGTCTCAAGGCCCTGGGCTTACAGGAATTATTTGCATATTGCAGCCTTTGATGAGATACAAAAACCAGAGAAAAAGAAGGCCTTACCTAGAATCGTGGAGACCGTCTTCATCAGATCTACAAGTGGGTCATTGCTCCCAGGCTGGAGCATCCGTTTGGCCATGTTCTGGCTCCTCCGCCGAACGTACATGAAAATGCGAGCGTAGATGGCCACCATGACCGAGAAGGTGAAGAGGTTGAGCAAAGCCCAGAAGACCAGGAAGCTCCGGGAGTAGAGGGGAGCCACGGCGGAGCACTGATCCTTCCGGCACACGCAGTTCCAGCCCATGCTGGGCACCAGGCCCATGATGATGGCCAGTGCCCAGATGAGCACAATAAGAAGCAGCACGCGCCGGTTGGACATGGTGCTGTGGAGCCGCATGCTGAAGATGCTCTGATGCCGCTCTAAAGCCACGGCCAGCAGGTTGACCACGGAGGCTGTCAAGCTCATTTCTATCAAGGCTCCGCGGACAAACCACTGCCGCTGGCTCAGCCCAATGGTCCATGGGCCGGTGTGGAATATGAGGTTGAGGTACGAGATGCCTGCGAAGAGGTCGGCGGCCGCCATGTTACCCAGCAGGTAGAAGATGGGGAAATGGAGACGGCGGTTTATGATGATGGCCGCCATGACCATCATGTTGGCGAGGATGATCAAGATGCAGACTGGGACCCCGACCCCCACCACCACAAAGTCTATGGTCTTCCATTGTGCACTGATGTTCTTCTTACTGTGAAAGTAGAAAAACGAAACATTCCACTCGAGTTCCTCGCACCGAGGGTAGACTTGATTCATTGGGACTATGATGTTTTTGTCACAAAAAAATTGCTGAGAGGTGTAGGGATGGCCAGGATAGGGGGTGATAGATCCGGGCAAATTTTTTAAGTGTATTTTTATTGTGCGATCCGAGGTTATTTCCAGAAACACTTAAAAGTTGTAGCCTCAGGCGACCAGGCCGAACGACGGCACTGCACACACCGTTCGCATCTCTCAGGGTCCGAGACGTGACCAGATAGAGCTTCCTTTCCTGTGCTGGTAAATCACCCTCCTTTGGAAACGAGTGGTCAACCCTGAGATGGTTTCACATCAAACAGCAAAGAAATGTTTCATTCATCAGGGACCGCCTGGCCTGCGTCCTAGAAAAGAAAGTGTGAGTGAGAATCAGAAAACAAGTTTTGTTTTTGCACAGCGCAGACAGTGTTTGCCCAGCAATTATCTCCTGTAACAGAGAACAGATGCTTTGATAGGTAAATTCCCAGGAAAACAAAAGGAAAAGGAACTGAAGGGAAAGTAAAAGACGCGAAGCACTTCTCAGAAATGGACACATGTACAGTCTTGGCTTTAAAAGCTCAAGCTCTAAATGTAAAACAGCCCTAATAAAAACTAAGTGAAGTAATGGTTCTGACTCACCAGAGTGCCATGTAAGGCATTCTGCAACGTCTGCCCAGAACCCAGCCCTGAAAGCAAATTATTACGATCTGTTCAGTTCCTGACACTGAGGTACAAGTTCACAGGAACAGTGGAGATAAAGCAAGTCTGTGCAGAGCCTGCTCTTTCCTCTTCAGCCCTGACTGCACTGACCCCAGACAGCACACGGCGGCGAGCTGGTTTTTCTAGTTTCTTTCTGAATGGCCGGTACACCTGGACACACCTGAGATAGGTGCTTTCTCAGAAACAGCTTTAAAGTAAAAAAAAAAAAAACAGACTACACAGAAGACCAAAAAAGCCTCTACACACAACGACATTTTGGGGGAGCTACTTCCAGCTGTCTTCAAAAGACTCCACTGAGGTGAAGAAGATCTCGATTCAAACACTTTAAAGAAGAGACACAGCAAAAAGAGAAACTCCACAGAAAATAGCCCCCCTTTCCCAAAACCCACCCTAAAACTCACAGAGAATGTTTCGATTCCAGAGAGCAAAAGAGCCCCCAGATGCGTGGAGACCGGAGGTCCTGCTCTTCCACGCGTGACGCGTGTGTAGTTGTGAGCTCCGGGCTCGTGCCTGTGTGCCTGTGCTGCTGAGAGCTGATTGGTCAGAGGCGGCTTGCAGAACTGCACTGTTGTGGCTACACACACTCAACACAATGGTTCAGCCCCTTAAACCAGATTTTTAGACCTTTTAGACCGGGATTAATGTCTAAACTCAATCCAGAACTGGGTCTAGTCCGTGACCAGACTTCTTTTCCCGTCATCAAAGCGTTTTTCAGGGGTTACTCAATGCTAAATCCAATTCTCTTCTTTTGCAGAATCCCCTATGCATTACTCATTGGTTGGTGTATCTTTAAGTTAATATAATAAATGATGCCCTTAATATAAATTTGAAACAGAAGAGATTAGTTGAAGTTAGTCTCGCGTAGCCAGACTTTCAGACTGACGGCTGAAGGTCTGGAATTCATAGCCACTTTCTTTGGCCAAGGCCCGCCCATAAGGCCGTTTGACTG